>CM052439.1:149114426-149130371 GCA_028533085.1 Varecia variegata | reverse complement strand
GTAGTACTGTGCCCTCTCTTTCTCACACCGACTACTCTCCCCAACTCCATCCAACATACACCCCTACAAATACGTATATATACACACCAAAGGGAAACCTTGATAAATAAATGGTAAAGGCCAGATTTAGAATGAGGATATGTGAAAAATGATCACTCGTTTGAGGATGATGAGATCAATTTTCAAAATCCATTAGAATTTCCCTAAAGTTTCTTGATAAGAATGAAAAAACAATCACTTACTATATGCCAGGTGCCACACCATATGCCAAGCACTTACAGATGTGTGCCTCCAGCTGGAGTGGCCTCATATAGTTTGGGACTAGGACTAATTACCCAAATGTAAATGTGGACTATTAAAGAAAGATTCCCTGATTGACACTCAGAAAACCTGAATTAAGTAGTGACTCTGCCACTGACTAGTTATGTAATTACCTGCATCTTGATTTTATATGTCAGATTCATTCCATTCATTCAGCCCCCCAAAATTTATTCAGTATGATAATCTACCATATAATGATGGATTTGTGCTATATGAACCCTAAAGCTTTTTCTAGCTCCAACACTTTCATGTTAAAAGGATTGTATGGCGAAACATGACATAACTACCACCTAGAATCTTTAATGAATAGTTTGCCACATTGGTTTCATCATATCTATTTGTCCATTCTTCTCCCCATCATTCCATCTTATTTTTGATGTCATCCTGTTTAACTTTGTGAGGTAGTTTGATGTCCACACGGATTGTACCTCAGGTAAGAATTCTCTAAGTTACTTCACTGTCTCCTTTAAGTTAAATAGTCAGTTCCTCATATACAAGCCGTTTAAGAAAAGTGTCACAGGAGCCACAGATTATAGCTCCTTCTTCAGAGAAAATCAAGAATTGAGGAGATTGGGAAATGGTAAAGGGTAAAAGACAATTCATCTGAAGCACTATCAGTCAGTAGGGTCAGTAGGGGGAAAACAGCAGAGAAAGTATATATGGATATACTGTACACACATATAGTTTGTTTGTTTTCATTGAGCAAAAGGGCTTAAATGATCTCACGGAAACATGCTTTTACTTTGTTTTGCCGTGACCTTTAGATCTGAAATGAGTTGACACGTAGTGCTTCAAAAGGCAATCTCTGGGATAGAAGACCTCATTTTACACTCACGATTTATACACTCTCCCTGTCCACTACCCACTCACAATTTGTCTTACATCTATATT
The DNA here is from genome assembly GCA_028533085.1 of Varecia variegata. NCBI lineage: Eukaryota > Metazoa > Chordata > Mammalia > Primates > Lemuridae > Varecia > Varecia variegata. The sequence goes on along the minus strand of CM052439.1, from coordinate 149,129,159 downwards.
TACCTATTCAGGAGTTTCTCTAAATAGCTTTATAAGATCACATTAGTTAATCAATACCCATTTGAGGTAGGCTCATTACCATTTCTACACTTGAGGAAGCAAATGTAAAAAGGTTAAGTAGAGACATAGCCAAGGTCACCTCACTTGAAATTAAAAGAGAACATTTTATATTTTTTGCACTGACATGCTTCTATAATCTCTATTCTAAATGCACAGCTGTCTTACTGAAAAAGAATTAAAACCCAGATTTTAACCAAACATTCTCATTATATGATCTATAACACCTAGGCTTTCAGACAATTTAAGAAATTTGAGAAAAGAGACTGAAACATGTAGCAGGAACCTGAAGGAACCTAAGGTAGGACCTTTGAAAGCTTTAGGCAAGTGAACTGACTGAAAATGGGGATGTATTTATTGAACTGCCATCCTTTGAACACTCTTCCTTTTTATTTTTGGAGTACTATCGACTACATGGTAGTTGGCAGAGCTCATCTCTTTTTCTATTGCCTGAAATATAAAATATGAAGTGATACTCATTTTCCAGCTGTGAGGGCAGGTCAGCTGTGGGCACATAAGCTATAGCCAAGCAAGCATATCCACTCCAGATGCTGAATTCCAGATGTTGAAGCAATAATAACAAAAAAGAATGAGTGCGAAGACTAATTTCTAGTGATGGTGGTGGTGATGGTATTTGCAAGCAGTTGCTAAGGCTCAGGGGTTAAGACTGCATCATCCAGTGTTTAGAGCTGACAGGAGTGATGGAGTAAAACATACTGTTCTGCAGGAAGGTTGGGAACATCATCATGTAAGGTCTAAACTATGTTTTTGGCCAAGGAACAGATATTCAACAAACCATCTTTTATTCCTTGTCATTTTCTAAGCCTGTTTTCTTTTACTTTTCCCTTGATATTATAAGCTACTTAATATCACTTTAATAAACTAGTGTTCATAATCTACTTAAATCAGCCTGTGTAAATGTCTGTTAATTATGCTAAAAATTCTACTTGATAAGGGAATTGAAATGAATACTAGTTTCAGACGAAAACCTTCAGAAAAATGGTGGGTGTATTAGTTTTCTGTGACTGCCATAAGAGACTGCCACAAATTTAGCAACTTAAAACAATATCCAGCTGGGCGTAGTGGCTCATGCCTGTGATCCTAGAGCTTTGGGAGGCCTAGGTAGGAAGGTTGGTTAAGGCCAGGAGTTGGAAACCAGCCTGTGCAACATAAAACATAGTGAGAGCCCATCTCTAAAAAAAATAATAAAAAATTAGCCGGGTGTAGTGGCACACACTTATATTCCCAGCTGCTGGAGAGGCTGAGGTGGGACAGCTGCTTGGTCCCAGGAATTCAAGGTTACAGTGAGCTATGATTGTGCCACCACACTCCAGCACCTGGGTGACGGAGTGAAACCCTGTCTCTAAAACAAAAACCCATCTATTATCTCATTATCTCACAGTTCGGTAGGTCCGAAGTCCTGGTACAGCGTGGCTCACCTGGGGGCTCTCTGCAGAGTTTCACGATGCTGAAATGAAGCGTTGGCAGTGCTGCTTTCCTTCCTGGAGGCTCTGAGGATGAATCTGCTTTCAAGCTTGTTCAGGTTACTGACCAGATTCAGTTCCTTGAAGCTGTAGAGCCAAGGTTTCCATGTCCTTTCTGGTGTTCACGGGGGGATTAGTCTTTGCTTCCAGGGGCTGCCTGTATTCCTTGTCTTGCTTTCCGTGTGGTCTCCCTTCAGCAACAGTGGGTAAGGTCCCTCTCACACTTCAAGTCTCTTCAGCTTCTCCTCCTGACTCTGTCTGACTCTGAAGAAAGTTCTCTGCTTTTAGGGCTCATGTATACTAAGACCACTTGAAAAATCTAAGTTATCTCCCTATTTTAATCTAAATTATATTTGCAAAGTCCCTGTTGCCGTGTGACATAACATATTCATAGGATCCAGGGATTAGTGTATGGACGTCCTGGGGGCCATTCTGCCTAACATAATGGGGTTCAGAGATCTATTATCTGGCTCAGTAAGGACTGAAGACAGTAGAAAAGGAGAGGCTCTGGAGGTCCATGACCTTTAGGAGCAAAGTTTATTACATTAGCAATCATGGTTATCTGGAATGAAATGCCTATTGAACACAAGGGGTTTTTTTTGAGACAGAGTCTCACTCTGTTGCCCGGGTTAGAGTGCTGTGGCATCAGCCTAGCTCACAGCAACCTCAAACTCCTGGGCTTAAGCGATCCTACTGCCTCAGCCTCCCAAGTAGCTGGGACTACAGGCATGCGCCACCATGCCCAGCTAATTTTTTCTATATATTTTTAGCTGTCCAGATCATTTCTTTCTATTTCTAGTAGAGACGGGGTGGGGGCGGGGGTCTCGCTCTTGCTCAGGCTGGTCTCAAACTCCTGACTTCGAGTGATCCTCCTGCCTTGGCCTCCCAGAGTGCTAGGATTACAGGCATGAGCCACTGCTCCCGGCCTGAGCACAAGGTTTTAAGATGAGCAAGAAATAGATGCCTAAAAGAATGAATGATGCAAAAATTTAAGATATCTGAGATAGACTGGCTTCTTCTAATTTCCCTGTAAAGTTTAATGAAATATAATGTCAGAGTGTGAGTTTCACGCCGAAAAATCATTAACACACCATTCTGCTTCTGTAAACCTGCTTGCTCCTGCTTGCTCCAGATAGTACCCCCAGCACAGAAATTCCTAAGTGATTACAACACCCATGTTCTGCGTAAACGGGATATGGCCCAGAGCCCCAACCCCCCAGATCCTGTTGCACCAAGATAAGAAAATGATGTAATGCTTGCTCAAGGCTTCTGTAACCATGCTTGCTCTACCCCAGTAATTTTCCACTCCCAAGAATTTGCAATATAAAAGCTTCCCGTTTCAAAGGCTTGCAGCTGCTCTCTGTGCTACCGCCTCTGGCGGTGCAGAGGGTAGTCGCTGGCCAGTTAATAAAGACTCCGATTTGGCTCAATTCGGTCTTCAGGTGGTCATTTCTCACGTCTCAGACCATAACAATAATAGAATAATTATGAGAGTTTCCTTAATTTTGGCTGAAGGCATAAATAAAAACTAAATTTGTTTCTTTAAATTTGTTAAAGAAATTCTTTATGCCTTTTGAAACTACAGGAATGGGGTAGCTAAATTCTAAGTGGGAAGCTTGATTGTTAAGGTTGCCTAGTTACAATGTCAATTGAGTTTACAGGTTCCTTGTTTTTTTTTTGTTTTTTTTTTTTTGTTAGGCAATAATTACAAAAGAATGAGTACTCGAAAATTGAAATGGAAATATACAGAAAGAGGGAGAACATATCCAACTTCCCCAAATCTTCAATGCCTTGTCAACTAAAATGATTCCTTACTTTAAGACCTTAATTGAGATAGTCACCTTGCAAAGGGAATCACTTTTCTATATGCCTCAACTACTTCGTCCCTTTGTCAGATTCTACTGTGGTGTGTGTGTATGTATGTGGGGGAATGTTGGGAGTTGAGGGCAGATATATGTGGGTGCATGTAGGTCAGTAAAATCCATATCAGATGGAGAAATATTCAGACTAAAAGAATTATAAGACATTGATAATTACAGTAAAAATCAGAATACATGTGAAAATTATTTTGGAAAGTGTTAAATTATGTAGAGGAGAATGTGATGTTAGAGTGGGTTTTGTTTATTGAAATGTTACCAGAGATTCTAGATTCAATGTTCTAAGTTAAGCAACTTAAATTATTTCTAATTGTCAGCTTGATTGACTGAAACCTGGACTCAGTAGTGACCTACTCTAAATGAATTTTAAATACCAAAAATTCATTGGTATATTGCAGAAAGAGGGATTCAAAAGTTTAGATGCTGAAGCAGAGCTATCATGAAAAGCACCTGTATTAGATCTAGAGGACCCGAATGTTTGTATTTCATTTTAGTGGCTATTCTCTGTATGCCAGGGCTCTTTGTATTTAAAATGGACTGCTTCATTTATCGATGTGAATTTGAACAGATTTTTTTATCCTCCATGGGGGTGGGGGTGTAGTAGCAGTAGTGACCTCATAGGGATGTTACAAGGATTATATATAAATAAATATTTATAAAACACATAAAACAGCTACGGACATATAGTAAGCATTACATAAGACGTGTTAAACAAAATAAAGCTTTGGACATCTGCTTCACGTCAAAATGGAGTAACAAGAGCCAAAGATATCCTCTCACCTGGAAAAAATAAAATATTAGGAAAAATATACAAAAGAAATTACATTCAAGTCACTGAACAACAGGCAATGAAAAGTAGCACTACCTGAGAAATTGGAAACAAACTAGGTTGAGTACCGTGGCTGCCTCAGCAGACTGCCTGAAAAAAGCTTCCAGGCCATGGCCCAGGAAGGGCATCCCAGGCAGAGCCAGGCAGACTCTTCCCATTAAGGAGACAGAGCTGTGAACCTGGAGATGACAAGGTGGCTGGAATTTATAGGACAAAGTATTGGAGAGAAGAGAAATACACACAAAGAAAATTCCAGAGAACTTCAGAGGGTCACCCTTTAATATTTAGTTGAATAATGATCAGCACGTTTAGGTAAGGAAAACTTCTATGCTAGTGAAAGACACAGCTGAAAATATTGGAGGGAAGAGAGAGTGCTGGAAGCTCACACAAAGCAGCAGAAAAATGATAAAAGATAGAAACAGATCTACAAGTAAGAATAAAGAGTGCCAGAAATGATTAATACGTGGTGAACTATAAAAATTTTGCTTATTATTTTAATCTCCTGAATAGATAATCAACTGTTTAGAGTAAAACCAGCAATAATTTATAGGGATTTTATGACATATATAGAGGTAAATGTATAATAACACAAAGGCTTAGAGGGGAAAAATTAAAGTATACAATTGTAAAGTTCTCATACTCTATGTGAAGTAGTATAATATAAGCTGAAGGTAAAAAGTGATAAGATAAATATATATCACATAAACACTAAAGCAACCACTGAAATAAGGCTGTAAAGATAGGTAGTAAGCTAATAGAGGACATAAAAGACAGAAAAAGACTCAATCCAAGGCCTGGCACAGTGGCTCATGCCTGTAACTCTAGCACTCTGGGAGGCTGAGGTGGGAAGATCGCTTGAGCTCAGTAGTTCGAGACCAGCCTGAGAAAGAGCGAGACCCCGTATCTTCCAAAAATAGGAAAATTAGCCAGTTATGGTGGCAGCACATGCCTGTAGTCCCAGCTACTAGGGAGGCTGAGGTAGGAGGGTTACTTGAACCCAGGAGTTTAAGGCTACAGTGAGCAATGATGACCCCACTGCACTCTACTCAGGGCAACAGAGTGAGACTGTCTCAACAACGACGACAAAAAAAGGCAATAAAGAATCCAAAAGAAGTAGAAAGGAAGGGAAAAGAACAATGGATAAAACTAAATATAAGATGGTAAACTCCCACAGCTGTTTCCATTTTCTTGTAATATTTTTTAGCTTTGAACATTTATGTTCTTTTTGCCTACCAGTATAAAGGATTCAGAGTGGGTGAACACAATACAAATGTATACATCAATTACACTGTTTACTATTTATAGCTTCGTAAGAAGCTTTTCTTGAATTTCTAGTGTTTGGCCCACCATGCAAGAAGCTTAGAATTCACCATTCCCTCCAATTCTAACAAAAAGTAAACAGATTGAACAAACTGAAAAACCAAAAACTCTTCTTAGATATATAAGAAAAATGAGGTGAAAGGGCAAACCATTGCTCCCCAAAATTAGAGAGACCAACAGGTGCATGCAGAGAATCACAAATTACTGGATTCAGAATCCAAAAGTAGCAACCAGTGCCAGGGGTAGGAATGAGACAGGGAACTAGCAGGCATTCCTTCGGGCATTGCTTAATTGTGCAGGCATTGCCTAACTGAGTCAGGAAGACTTGAAACTTTCTTTCAAGCTACCCTGATCAAAACAAGAAGGAAGCAGGACAAGTCCTAACCAATTAGAACCAACATGGTGGGGAAATTGACTGCTTCTTGACCTTACAGCTTCAGTATACACTTCATTACATAAAAATTCTAAGGAAACCTCCCACTCCTATTATGCACCTGATGCCGTGACACTTCCTGTTTGACCATATTTGGTCAAAAGGAGTGCATCACCCTAATTCCAGGAACACACCACCCCTTTCCAAGAAATAGCATGAATATTCCTCCTCTTTTTTAGCCTATAAGCCATTCCTTAAATAGAGGCGCAAAAGGAACCACGGGGCCGGTTCTCTTCTTTAGGGAGAACAAATTTGGCCTGAGGTTGCCTTCATACTTTGAGTATCTATGTAACTAACTACAATCTAAATTCATATGCAAGGCAAACTGCTACCTAATTTAGGAGTAAATTCTTGTAAAAAGTAGCTGACTATCAACCAATCATAGCAGTTCTTCTTACATACCAAGTTCTTCTTACTACCCATATGGCAATAAAACTTCAAGGCCTCAAGGCTTAGACTCACATCTCTCAATCAAAGAGTGCCCCTTCTAGACTCTTGAGACTGTACCCCCACTGGAAACCTCAAGGAAAAACTGACAAAGGAGGTTTCTTTTCAGAAGGGGATGACATCCTAGGCATGGATAGCTTTCCCAAGATCACGGATCCAGTCTTCTCTTCCCTGTCACCATGAAATCTTTGTCCTCTTTTCTCTCTTTCCTGTGTTTCTTTTTGTTTATACATGGCAAATAATGCAATAATTAAGATTTTTATGATCAGTAGCTTACACGAGAAACTTAACTAAATGTTGGATATGTCATGTTAAACTTAAATACTTACGTGATCTTAGAGATTCTCTGGTTGACTCTGTAACAAATTTCACTGATATTCCAAGCAATATCTGGTCTTTTGTATACGCTTAGGCTTTTAGAGTCACATATTCATGTTCCTCCTTTAAATAAAAAAACCTATTGTGAGGATTTTGCAGTTACATTATGCCAGAAACCAAAAAAAAGATAATGTGACAGTTTGTAAACAAATTTATAACCCTAATCCCTTAATTGTGAGTAGCCTGAAGCCATGCAATGATTCAGTAATGGAGCCTCAGATAAATATTATCAGTGGTTCCCTACTGTTGACCCCTAATGCACACAGCATCCCACAGGGAATTGTCTGTTGTGTCCCTCTGGGACATATTTTTATCTGCGGAGAATTTAATGATCAACCATATGTGTGGACAACTCTGTATCTCAACAAGTGAAAAATAAGGGTTCGATGTGGATTAAGGATTCTAATTGTACCTCTCTCACTTCAAAGCAAATTGGAAACTGAACACCTCTTAATTTGCACTATGGAATAAAGATGATTTGCCAGCAGACATAAATTTCTCTAACTGTGCATCTTTTGATAGAATACTCCTTCCCTGGCTTCATGTAAATGTAAATGAGTTTATTAGCTTGTTATAGCTGACTCTACTGGAAAGGCTATAGTTGCCCAGCAAATGTCTTTAAATTCTTTTGCTAAAGTAACAGGATTGCTTTGGACTAGCTATTGGTTGAACAGAGGGGGATTGTGTGTGATATCTAATTTCTGTCCAGTCTATAGTCCTTCACTCTACCAGCTGAGCTATCAAAGTGTATGTGATGATAACTAATTTCTATTGTTGTATTTGGATAAATATGTCTGATATATCTGAAACTCATTTTCAAGAAATCAACAAAAAAGCTACTCGGTTAAAACAATGCAGGGTGTCCCAAAAGTCACCATACATAGAGAAAATGGGAAATTGTAGTTACATATACTTTTATTTACAAAATATTCATTACAAAATTTTACAATTTTTTCCCCTTGTATGGAGACTTTCAGGAAACCCTGCAGATTCCTATTCTGTCTCCCTTTCTATATATTTGATTTTGATTGGTTCAATTTGTGAGAGCTCGTATTAAGAAGCATATTTTAGTCTCTCGTATTATCCTCCTGAGAACCATCACAAGAGTCTTCCTGGTGCGTTGTATTCTCTCAATAGTCTTATATGCTTTTACAGAGCCATCCATTATAGGTCAAATTGTCCTACTGCAGTTAGCATAATAAAAACATGAAGAGAACATACAAAATCATTTAACAGATCAGATGACATGAATTGTGAATTACTTACTAAGACTAAGCAAGGCCATTATGATGGTGACAGAGAGTGGTGTCAATGTTCAAGATTTTGGTCATTCTCTTAAATTGAGAGGCTGACACAAAAGGTGAAATTGTTAAACTAAATTTACCTGCAGTTGCCTCCATGCTTTGAGTTCCTTTGTAGTGAACTGCAACCTAACTTAGTATGTAAATAAACTGCAACCAAACTAGAAGCATATTCTTGTAACAACTGAGTCTCAGCCAAACCAGCCAAGCTTCAGCCAATGACAAGCTGCCAACCTATCACATCATGACCAAATAAGACAAAAGCCAAGCTGTAATCAATTAAACTGTTTCTGCACCTCACTTCCTTTTTCTGTATGCAAATACTGTCTACCCACATTGCTAGCTGAAGCTCTCTGAACCTCTCCTCGTTTAGATTGCTGCCTGATTCATTAATGCTTCTTTGCTCAAATAAACTCTGCTAAATTTAATTTTTTAACAAAAGGAAGAAAAATATTGGGAGACAAAAATAAGAACAAAGAATAAGGGCAACAAATAGAAAACAGTAAAAAGTACAGCAGATACTAATACAAATATATCAATAATAACTTTAAACAGCAATAAACTAAAAGCACCATTAAAAGACAGAGATTCTCAAAGTGGATAAAGCCCATGCTCCAACTATGTGTTCTTTACATGAAACCCACTTTAAATATAAAAATAGGCCAGGTGCGGTAGCTCATGCCTGTAATCTTACCACTTCGGGAGGCCAGGGTAGGAGGATTGCTTAAAAGCAGGAGTTCAAGACCAGCCTGAGGAACATAGTGAGACCCTATGTCTACAAAAATAGAAAAATTGCCTGGGTGTAGTAGCACATGTCTATAGTCCCAGCTACTCAAGAGGCCAAAGTAGGAGGATCATTTGAGCCCAGGTGTTTGAAGTTTCAGTGAGCTATGATGACACTAATGCACTCTAACCTGGGTAACAGAGTGGAATCTTTTCTCAAAAATAAGTAAATAAATAAATAAATAAACAAACAAACATACACATATGGATTAAAAGTAAAGCCTGAAGAAATATATTAATATACTATGACAACATTAAAAAAAGAGAGCAAGAGTGGCTATATTAATTTCAGACATCACAGACTTAAGAGCAAGGAAAGTTATCAGAGATAAGGAAGAGCATTACATAATTGTAAAGGGGTCAATTTTACATGGACACATAACAATTTTGTGCATGCACCTAACAACAGAGCATCAAAATACATAAGGCCAAAACTGATAGGACTGCAGGGAGAAGTAAATGAATCCACTATTATGGGTGGAGACTTCAGTGCCCCTTTATGAGAAATGAACAGATCCATCAGGTAGAAAATCATTAAGGACATAGTTGAACTGAACATCATTCATCAAGTGGATATAATCAGAGTATCTACTGTGTCTCATTAGGGACCTGAATCTTTACACTGAGCTTGTGTAAGTATTAATACATCCAAATGTGGGCTGCCACCCTATGCCCATGAAGTGTCATCTTGAAATAAAACTAATGAGAAAAATAAGCAGGTCTTCCTTACACAAATACTGTCCTAATTGACCTCTGTTTCTTACAGTACTCCTTCCATAACATAACAGCAGAGGCTGGCGGTTTTAATCTTAATCATTTTCACTCTGCCAGTATGAACTCAAGATGGATATTTAGTCAAATTGATTATCTGGTGCACACCTGCTAGCATAATCAGGGCTAAAATATAATTTTTTGCTCATTCACTAAACAAAAATAGCTTAAACTAAGTGCAGCATCTATGTTTCAATAGGCAATCAGAGGCCTTTAGGGCACTCAGAAAATCATTTTCTTGTTAAATCAAGCACTACTACCTTAATTTAAGAATCTTTTTTTCCTTACATCTTAGGTCAGTGATTCTGTGAGACCTAGGTACAGCTTAGAACTCTACACTTTTAATAAACACTCAGAGTCTAGTAGGTAGGTGGTAGACAACACTTTAAGAGGCAATACCTCAGGAGAGAAGAAAATGGAGCTGGTTACTGTATATTGATTCATTAGAATTGAGCATTTTCATTTTAGTTAAAAACTTCTAAGGTTAATTATGCTCTACAGAAAAGCCAGTGAAAAGTTTCGTTGATATTTATAAGTTAATCCTTTAATTTTATAATATGCAGAAGTTCCATATTATTCAAATTTTTTGTGCAAACACAAATTATTTTAAGCTTGCCAACCATTCAACTGTTTATGCAGATACATCTTCTGTATGTTTCACTAGTCACAACAGGAGTATCTTCAATCCATGCCTGGGAGAATCAGTCCCTGTTGGACACAACCCTCAATCTTAAAAGTTAAAAGTTCTTTATTCATACATTCAAGCAAGAAATCAGAGGACATGCAGAAATATTTATTTTGCCACACTTAAAATAGTTTATCTTTTTATTCCCAATGTCCTCTTATTTAATAATGAGTACCGTTGAAGTAACGAAGGCATATTCTCTTCTCTGTGCTCTTAACATGTTCTCTTACTTGCATTACTCTCTCTACCTTCCTTCATTTCATGAGCTCCAATTTTCATATCATCAAATAACACAGTTGAGAAAACTTTATTTTTTAAAATGGGAGTTATTCCTTTTGTCAGCCTCTGATTACCTTAAATTGCTAAATATATGCTTACAAACTAATGTTTGTTTCATTCTGGAGAACTAAAAAGAGTAATTACATGAGTCTATAATGATTTAATATAAGCATATAAATAGATACATTGAATCCAGGTGCAAAGTAAAAAGATTGGGGGGATTGTAAAAGATGAAATGAGTCAGCAAAGAGATAAACCTGAGAACAGAGTTAATTAATATCTGGGTGAATCTGAAGTCAGAAGGCAATATACTAATGGAGAACTAGAAAATATATAGAGAGCTGACACATTGAAAAATGCTGAGAAGTACAGTAGACTTATAAGCTTAAGAGAATTAGAAATTGATAAGATCTTGTTTTAGTGACTCAAGAGAAGTAGAGCACAGAATTATTTTTTCTCAGCCTCTCATGGACCAGAGAAAAAAAATGGAAATAAGAGAAAATATTTGTAAAGGAAATATATTTGTTTTTATCCATAATTGCCATTGGCATTTAAGAAAATGATTCTGTTTAACCCTTCCAACCACTCTCTCAGGCAATTATTGTGGTCTCTATTTACAAATGAGGAAAGTGTTTAGCTCAGAGGAAGTTAAACAATTCATCCAGGATCACATAGCTACTACATGGAATTTCAACATTTAAATCTCAAATTCATGTTTATTTCTTTCTGCCAAAGAGAGAACTAGAGTAAGACTTACAAATTCATAGCATCTTTAGAAATATATAAACTCTGGTATCTCAGATTCATTCATCATTCAATATTACTCAAGCAGGGTTAACCACTGGTGTAGGTACCATAGGTTCTAGGGAAATAGTAGTGGATAAAGCAGATAAAGGATTAACAATAAACACAGTATGCCTCTGATTTGCTTACCCAAATCTGGTGCTATCTTTTATTTGCTTATACTCCTGTAAGTAGCTGGAGTCAAATATACCTACCTGAGAAAGAAAATAGGAGGAATAGAGACGAGTTTACTGAGAGTTTTTATCATGAATGGGTGTTGGGTGTTGGATTTTGTCAAATGCTATTTTTGCATCTATTGATATGATCCTGTGACTTTTCTTCTTTAGCCTGTTGACGTTATGGATTATATTAATTGATTTTTTTGAATCTTGAAACAGCCTTGCACACCTGGGATAAATCCCACTTGGTGTGGTGTACAATTATTATAAATGGTTGGCTTTGATTTGCTAATATTTTGTTGAAGATTTTTATCCACACATACTGTTTAGTGCTTATCTTAAATTCTATAGACATTAAGGAATGGCATCAACAATATTAGGTGGAGTTGCTGAATATACTTAACTGAATAGCTTTCTCCAAAGTTGTCAAAGGCCAGGGAATGAAAGACCTTATGTGCCGTTATAAGGAGTTGGAACTTGCTGCTGGTAGTGATCAGAGGTATTTGAGGAATATTAATGTTGGGAAAGATTTGGGCCATGAAGAAAATACTGTGAGACTGAGCTGAGAAAACGTTGTGAGGGTCATAATCAAAGGAGGGGGTCACCCTGTGGGGAGTGTTTGCGTATGGGGGCAGAGTAGGCAATAGATTTCTGTTAGGTGTTTTAAGGTAACCTGATGAACAGAGATGAAAAAGTTATAATGTTTCCTTGTGAGAGTATTTCAGGAACTAAAGGATTACTCTTAGCCATCAAAATAATTTGCAAAGAGATGACAAATTTAAAAAATATGAGAGGGCTTGGGGTCTTCAAAGATTTAGACAATGTGATAAATTTTTATATCTCTTTTTCATTATCTTTTCCCTCTTTGTGTGTTCCACTGGAACTACATTATCCAACCATACCGAATGTTATACAACAGGTACTTTTTCTCTGTCCAAAGATACTCATATAGGAAAATAACAATGTGAGGCACTAACTCTGAGCATTTGGGGCAGCCAGTTCAATCTGAATTGAGTAAAACACTGAACAAATTATTGAAGGAATGTTTAAACCCAAGTGTCCTCCATGAAATGTTGCCTAAGGCTGTTCCTCAATAGGAACAAAACATAGGGCCCTGCTGTTCGAGAAAGTTCATTTACAGATTGTTCTCACTGATTGGCTAATTAATTTGCATGCATCGGTGGAGATTTGTGTTCACCTTGAGCTAGTCACTAGTGAGATACAGAAGCAACATGTACGGTGAGCAGAAGTCACAGTTCGCCTGGCAGAGTTTCAGTTTGTGCCTGTTCTCCCAGTACAAGCATTGACAGAGCCCCCTTTCACTCTCAAATGTGTCCTGATTTGGACCTTCAATTATATGGTCAATCAAAGCATTAGAGGTGATACTTACTCCAGGCAATAGACGATATCTGAGAGTAGGAAAACCATGTCTCCCCATTTATTTCGACAATAAAGAGCCAAATTATTAAGGTAGACCAATGTCTTACTAGATTCTGCATGGTTTGAATTTTTCCTGCTTCTCCAGCATTATCTTAGTTCCCTCTTGGGACTCTAGTTATTCTGCTCCTCTGTTGGCTTCTTTTATGTGTCATTCTCCCTGTATGCCTCAGGGACTTTGCCTTTGATATTCCTTCTGCCTGGAATGTTTTTCTTCTATATGCCAGACATCTCACCCCCATGATACAACCTTTACCTGTCAAATCCTACTTATCATCAAATCTCAATAAAGTCTATTTCTCCATTAAAAAAGTAAAACTGGAAGTCAGAGTCCTTGAATTTGCTCACATTTATATCCCTAGCCCCTGGTGCAATGTTTGACTGGCATATAGTCATTATTCAATAAATTTTGTTACAATACTGAATGGATAAATTAAAGAAACACTTGTTGCTATGCAGCTAGGAAACTATGAAATGCAAAATGGTAAGTGATACTGTCAATGATTGTGATAGAAACTCAAAGAAAGGACCCATTAATGTCAAGAAAAAAGAAATTGGAAAGTTTGTGGTAGAGGGCTTAGACTTTAAATGACTTTGATATATTTAGCTCTATTGAAATATGAATGTGGATAATTAAAATTAAAATTTGCCATGGGAGTAAGAGGAAATGTCGGGAAGATTATATAAACTGTAAAGATGTAGAAGAATGTTGCAGAAAGGGGGCGGGGAAGTATTGCAGAAAGCCTTGGAGACAAGGGCCTTGACTGAGATAATGACAGTGAGTCATCTGATTGTAAGAGACAATTTGGAGGAAGAAAACTTAGGACAAGTGTTGATATGCATTTAGGTATACAAACAGGGAAAGACCAATTATATGTCACATTTTCTAGTTGGGTGTTGATAAAAGTGTGATGCCACTAATAAAAGTAGCAACATTGATTTATTTTGTGGGTGGTAAGGATGAAATAGTTCAACCCTGAACAGATTAAATCTGAGGAGGGTAAAAGACAACAATACAAAGTGTCATCTAGGTAGTGCATTGAAAAATTGAATTGTGAAAATTAAGGGAGAAATTTTAAGAAAGAATTGTGTTAGGGTGAGGAGTGGGGCAGGAGGTTACTTCAAAACAAAAGAGATTTTGATGAATAGAAGTGCAAAGGAAAGTATGTTAGATCAATGAGGAGACTTTTGTAAAACAGTAGTTGGCAAAAGCAGAATTTTAAGAAGTGTGGAAAAAAAGAGTTGATAAAAACACAAATGAAACAGGTCAGAACTGGGAGAGGAAGGAACTATCCTGGATTGCGACAACCAGAGGAGCCACAGGAAGGTTTACTTTATTTAAGATGAAAAAATATGAACTTATAGTCAATCTTGCCAAAGCAGAGGCCACATATGATATCTAGCTAATGATTGTGTTGGGATTATAAATTAACAGAAAGATGTTATTTTTATTTATAGTTGGTTTTGGAACTTTTATCCTCAGTTTGCTATTTATATCAGACCCTAGAAACATTTTCTGGAAGCTAACTTGTGTTGGAAAAACTGCTAAACAATATGTGGTGATGCATTCTATAATACCTCAAAGGATTTTGGTCCATGTCTCATATCCTAGCATTGCAACATTACGCTAATTACTCTTTAAGAGAAATAGCAACAACTACTCCTAATAGAGAAAGACACCAAACAATTC
>CM052439.1:149081606-149106793 GCA_028533085.1 Varecia variegata | reverse complement strand
GCCAACATGTATTGTTTTGGGACTTTTTGATAAAGGCCATTCTCACTGGAGTTAAGTGATATCTCATTGTGGTTTTGATTTGCATTTCCCTGATGATTAGAGATGTTGAGCATTTTTTCATATGTTTGTTAGCCATTCTTATATCTTCTTTTGAAAAATTTCTATTCATGTCCTTTGCCCACTTTTTGATAGGGTTGTTCAATTTTTTCTTACTGATTATCCTGAGTTCTAAATAGATTCTTGTTATCAGTCCTTTATCTGATGTGTAGTATGCAAAAATTTTTTCACATTCTGTAGGTTGTCTGTTGTGGATGTAGAGTCAATTGTTCCATATACCTACTGTCAGCATAAGTCACCCTCCTTCTGCCCTCACTTTTTGTTCTGCCCTTTGTGGTCCTGTTGTCTCTTAACTAAGAGCCTCTTTGGGATTATTCCAGGATATCTACTATCTCCTTGGCCCTAGTCCTCCATATATATATTCCAAGTTCACTCTACTTTCCCTTCAAGGCTCATCAGTAACCAGTAGCGTGCTTTGAACTGCATGTTACAGAATATCTGAATAACATTAGCTTTTACAATAAAATAATGTTATTATATTACAAAACAAAAATCTGGGGAAAGCAGGGCCAGGGGTGGCTCAGCACCGCAATGAAGCCAAGGTTCTGTACTAGCAATCTTTGTTCTGCCTTTGTTTGGCGTTCCCTCATGATCACAAGGTAACTACGGCAACTCCACACATTTCATACCCTCACACAACAGCATCCAAAGCAAGGAAATAAGGAAAGACTTCCTTTCCACATTTTTTTCTTATAATTATAAAAGTCATACTGAAGGTCCCTCCCTTACTTTCTCTAATGCCTTATTATCAGAACTGTGTCACATGACCACTTTTAGTTACACGAAAAGATTCAAAGCTGAACATTTGGTAAACTGGAATAAGATAATTACTGTTAGTGATTGAATTAGGTGAATACTGGTTTAATTCCTGGAATTGTATATGTTTCCCACCACACAAGATGAGAAATCTATTAAAAAAGAAGAAAGGGCAATGGTTGATGGCTAGGTCACCAATGTTATCTAGTACTTCACTCTTACATCTGCTTTCTGTCTTCTAAAAATATGTTGTACTGTCTCATCTCCTGATTGCTCCCAAATACACACTGATACATCATGTCTCTTTGTGGTTTGAGTTTATATTTTATTCTTTTACTACTTTTTACAGGGTTTCTGAAAAGGGAAAAGATAAAGACACATCCTGAGGATCACATTAAATAAGAAATGGACTTTTCTTTCTTTCTTTCTTTATTCTTATGCCTAGAAATTACCTGGACTTTTTTTTTTGCAATGAGCATGTATTTATATATTACTTTTATATTTTAAAATAAAGTTTAAAAATTAAAAATAAAAATATAGATACTTTCAATATGGATAGTCATTTTAGAGATATGGTAAAATTGATTTATTGTGGCATAGATATGTTTATTCATATATTTCTTTCTAAACCCCATTATCTGTAAATGCTTTTCTGGCCTCTATTGTTTGGAATCCTCATATAGTAGATGTATAACATGTGTATCATATGTTACATAGTATAGGTCCCTGTTACTAAGTAATCCTGTCTTGAATTAGTTAAATATTGCCATTGGTAAGAAAATAAATCCATCAGAGGATGACTTTTAAACAATATTTTAGAGCTATATGAAAAAATAAAGTGTATATGTTTATAAGCTCTTAACCAAAAGTTTTCC
Source organism: Varecia variegata (assembly GCA_028533085.1). Lineage (NCBI taxonomy): Eukaryota > Metazoa > Chordata > Mammalia > Primates > Lemuridae > Varecia > Varecia variegata. The sequence goes on along the minus strand of CM052439.1, from coordinate 149,105,045 downwards.
TATATTGCCATCTCAGTAAAACTTAAGATGTTATTGCTCAACCATCGGACTTCTTTATTAAATTCTATTTAAAAATATAATGTACCTATTTTGCCTTTTGTAATTTTTGGGGTCAAGACTGATATTTTAATTTGGTCTTTCTTGCCAAGTAATGAAGTAGAGAATGCTATTTAGGGAATTTTCTGCAGCACTGTTGGTTGGTTTCCTGCTGATTCAGGTATATACATCCAATTGCTTGGGTTATTTTAGAGATTTGTGTTTGAGTGTATGTGTTTCTGTATGTGTGTAGCATAAAGTATATTGGCCTGGGGTTTTGGAGTCCTGTGTTATAGACTGCTCTTGGCTGTGAGGATTTGTACTCATACCTATATTCTGTGGATTTTATCAGCAAAATGTAAAACCCAATTATGTCTCTAGAGTTTTATTAACATTAAATATGTAACTTAGACTTACTCAATTTTTTATTTCTAAAATATCATTAGTCTTTCTATCTCTAGTGCCTACGTGACACATAGTAGGTGCTTAATGTTTGCTGAATTGAGTCATTGAACTAAATAACAACATGCTCTACAAAATGAATGATTTAATCCACCTACATAAATAAAATCCATTTGTCTTTAATGTGACATTTTCCCTTATGCAGGAACGAAGTGCTAAATATAGACTTATACCAACAAATCCTTTCAAAAGTTATATAAAAGACTGTTCATTACCAACTTAAAACTCATCAGCCATTATCTTGCTGCATCTCCTCAATAATTTCTTAGTGAGAAACAGAACAAATGGAGGTATATTCGTGGAAGTAGAAATAGTCACTGGGAAATATCAAAAACACTTAAAATATTCCCTTCATTTAATGCCTCCATACCCTTTGCTTCTACCACGAATAACAGAATTAAGAAATGACACATATTTAGCAATGAAAAAAAGTAAACTTTTGGATCACAAGAGTGCCAGATTTTATGAACTGAATTTCCAGATTCAGTATGAATAGAGCAGGTGCTTCTGTGAATTAATTTTCACTTGATACAGTATTAAGTTATTGTGAAAATCTACTTAGTAAACACAGACCTGTGTTAGGTGTTAACAGAGTGTTTGTGCATTTATCATGTCTGTGTCTCTGTAATTTTTAGGGAATGAGCAAAGGATGAAAAGAGAAAAAACAGTTTAGTCATCTCTATCATATCCTTAGGTTTCTTAGAAATTATGTACTAACTTATCACTTTTAAACAATATTTTGGTATTGAATTTTGCAATTGTTTCCTAAATAATGGCTGTATTACCCTAGCTGGTTTAAGATATTTTAAGAACAGAACTATCCAGTTACATTTGTTTTTTATCCCTCACAGTGCCTGCTACATTGACTTTTGAGCCTAGACAAAATGATTTGAAAATGTTTATGAATACATCAAAATAATAGTGAAAGAATCTAATGCCCACACTAAGTTCTATTCTTAAGTTTCAGATGGCATAATATTGGTGCCACTGATACACATCTCCCCTTTGTAATAGAAGTTGCCAAATGTTTTATGTAGCTTCTTTAAGCTACATAACATATCTCTGAGGTTTTGTGCGATGTCTATAATGAAGAAAACTATCTAGAATATTTGGTAACGTTTTCTTCAGTGTAGACATGCCCTTACTCAACAGGTTTGGAAAAATAACTTGCTTTTGGGTGCTCAGGTTGATCTCATAAGGCAAATAAAAAAATACAAAATGAAATCTAATTGAACTGCCAAAGAACAAGCTAAGTGCAGTTTACGGATGTAAGTTTTTTACAGTGTCTTAGCATATTTTCTAGAATTTGTCTGTTCCAAACTTTCTGCCTTTTTTTCTTGTTTGCTTATGTTCTGAGAACTCAACTAGGAATTTCCTCATCAAGTAATCACTGTTTTATGAACCTTAATGGAAATTTACTCAGGTAATATGTCCCTTCCTCTAAATGCAAATTTCTGTATTATAATCGACTATACAAGTCATGATGACTTAGCATATTAATTTTAATTTGGTACAATTTTCCTGGTTTTCCATACCAGGCATTTATGAATGGCTAAGAAGTTATTTCACCTAGGTAAGATGAAAACTGTTGGTAATTCACCCTGTCACAGGAACATTATAAAACTCTGTTTCCAATTTCAATGTCAGAAAGAGTGTGGCCTAGGAGATTAGATTCGGCCTAACACACTATATGTAATACTTTTAATAATCCTTAGGGTACAAGATATATCAACTGCCCAGTGCTATTTTTGCTGACATTAGTTAACCCTGATAATAAACATTTGAGTCCACCTGACATTACTGTCAACTCTATAAATAGTCATTTTTATAAGGTAGGGCAAATGGCTTCAAGCATATTGCAACTCAGAAATATTTTCCTGACCTCTAAAACTGAGCTTGACATTGCAGTGTCACAGAGCTAATCAGAAACTCATGTCAAAAATTTTTAAAGTAATGTGTTTAACCTGAGTTTCTAGAATTTATGGGAAAAAATTGTACTTAGCTGCTCACAGTAACCTAAGCAAAATCTGCTTCCTTCTCTTGTACCTGATATCATGAAATAAAAGTAATTCTCTGTTGTGCATCAAAATACTAATTTCCTATAAGCTACTTAGGTTTCTAATTCAGTGTATCATAATAATGTGCAAAAGGAAATATTACTTTTTGGTTTTCTTTTTGTATTTGTAAACTTTCTATATATTAGTGAACTAGTAAAATATTGCCTCTCTGTGGCATAGGAGATGGTAACATCTGGCTTAAATCAATTTACATATCAAACTTGGCTAGTAGAAGTACTTCGGGTGTCAAATGGATTTGAATAGGAATCCAAAGATATTTAGACTAGCGTAGAACATTAAACAGATGCAAATTTTGTAGTATTTGACTTATTTTAAGGTATTTCACATTTTGTATACTGAAACAGATTGAATATAACACATTTCCAAATACATATCTTATGAAGGAAAAATTATGCATATATAGAATATATATATTGTAACACATAATCTAATAACCAGAATACCTGATTTTGCTTTTTCTAAAGACACATGATAACTGGTCATTTCAATTCACATAGACACACTCCTCAATGCACAATTATTAGTGACCTCTACTAATATTCATGCCAACTGTCAAACACATCTTAGCTCTAAGTTCGATCAACTCAACTCTCTTAAAACATATGAATTAGGGTGATCACCCAGGGCTCTGAGTGTTGGCCTAGCAGCAACACCTCGAACAAGTTATACATTGGCAAAGTTATTCACTGACAAAGTTGTTATGTGGTTAACTAAAACAGTGCCTGTAAAGAGCCTACCACAAGCCTAGCACCTAGTGGACACTCATAAAACATTAGTTTCCTTCCTTTTGACCTTCTGTTTCTTCTCTTTTCCTTGTAATTTTTCATTGTGATTTTTGTTCTACCTGCTAGAGCCAAGGAAAGGTAATGCTTCATACATCAGGTAGCTCTCCAAATTTGAGAAATATAGCTATCATCTCCCCCATCCTTCACCCTATTGTAAACAATTTGTTCACAAACTATCTAAATTCCTTCGGCTGTGTCTCTAGTAAGATGGCTTCGCACCTACGGACACCCTTTCTTAATTGTCCCAGAAAGAATTTATCTTTGTGCCTCCTCTCTAACTTGCTCATCTTGCATCTTAGTTTCTACAACACTTTATTGAACTTACTTGTTTATATGATTTTTTTAAATACTAAACTATAAGGTCTGTAAAGGCAAATACAACAATCACATTTGGAATGTCTAGCACTTACCATAGATTTAATCATATAATATTTGGTTTAAAAATATGGAATGAATGGATCAATAAATAAATGAATTAATGAATAAATGAAAAGCAGAATGATATACAGCAGATTGAAAACATTCTTCATAAAACAAAGTGCTTCAAACACAAAATTCCAAATAGCCATACCTTTTTGAGGAGCTTTGGTCCTATCCGCCAGAAATTAAAAGGCTCTTTTCTGGTTCCTATTGATTATAAATGTGTTTATGACATGGTTGTTTAATTTTGTTGCATATGTGGATATTTTCATTAAGGTTTATACTTTCCACTCCTTAACCTCTCCTCCTTCTGTGTATTTCAGTTCCATTGTGATTCCTTCAGCTGCCTAATGTTTGCATAAAATCAGCTTTGCACAATACTATTTATAAACTGATATCTAATATATACATATATATACATATATATATATATATACATATATACTCCTTGTCTTTGGCAAGTTAAAATACCTGATGGACTTTGTATCAATAATTCTTAGAATATCTGTTGAGTAGGTAGGAAACAATCACTGTTAATCCTATCTTAGCCACGTGATATATATAGAAGATCAAAGTGTAACTTTTATGTGATTAAAACAAAAATCATGTAAAAATATCAAAGCTAAGGAGGGTAAGACCACAGTTTTCCTGCTTCTATCCAGGTTTGAAAATCCACCAGACCACTCCAAATTTTTCCTTTGATTTTAAATCTACCAACATTCAACTCTTTAAAAATTAATCAAACACCTTGAATTATAAATGCTTTTAAAAAGTGGCCAGCTTTTTAAATATTCATCAAATGATTTAAGCCCTTAGATATCTCCAATATGTTTTTTTGAAGTAGTATCTTGACAGCTTCGTTGTCCTATGTGGTTTAATATGCTTACACAAAATGTAAAAAAAAAAAAAAAAAAAATAGGAGAAATAATAGTCTCAGTAGAAAATAAATTCACTAGATATTTATGATGCGAGTCTACTGCAGCGAAAGAAGTTATTTGTCTCCAAAATATTTTCCCTGATTCATTCTCTCTCTTTCGCTCTATCTCTCTCATATCAGGCATGTACCCATAATAAAATAGAGATTTAAATACACATTTCCAAGTTTGGTTTTTTAATGCAAAACAATGGTGAACTCATTCAGACTGAATTCTTTAGTGCAGTATTTGTCACACATTAATATGTATAGGAATAACCTGGGTTGTCTTGTTGAAAAGTAGATTAGGATTTAGTAAATCTGGAGTGAGACCTAAGAATCTGCATTTCTAACAAGCTCCTATGTGATATCAGTGATAAGGTTTTTTTGGGAATTGAGTTCATGTAGCTCAGATTTACAATTAAAACAGGGTTCTTCATTTAGTAGAAGTTGGAAAAAAGTAGACAAAAAGAAGGGAAATTAACGGATAACATAAATTCAAGTCAACTGATTTCCCTGTAACCGGCGCCTTGAAGGAAATTATGGGGAATATAAAATAAGTGTATGGCATTGATCCTGACTGAAAGAGTTGGAAATTAGTTATAAATTCAAGCATAAAAGTTTTAAAAAGACTTCAGCATAATCTCAAAGCCAAATTGTCTGCTAGTTATTTTATACCAATCCAAATAATACATTATTCATCATGGTATAGCTCTATACATCATGGGTAACATGAAGGGCTTTGGTTAGGCTTTGAAAGAAGTATAGGAATTGCATTACCCCGGCCAGGGGGATGGAGAGAACAGGAGAAAAGGAACAGTGTGGGCTAGGGGGCATTAGAATGAAATATGGTGTCATGAGAACAAGTTCAGAGAAGAGTTTGGAAGAAGGTTTTCATGGAATTGTAAGAAGAGCAGCTTCACAGGATGATAGGAGTTTGGTGAGGCATAGAGAATATTCCTCCATGGATAAGAAGCTTGATCTTGATCTATGATGTTACTGTAGGGCTCTTAAGAAAGGAATTTGTGTGTAAAATAGGAAACAGAGTTATATGGAATAGAATGGGGAGTTCTAGCTCTCTACATATTTTGCCATATAAGGGAAAGTAACTCAACCTCTCTTTCTCTAACAGGTAAATTTGTTCTCTCAAATATTTCATTTTATGATGCAAGAATATTTATCTATAATCAATTTATAAAATGAACTGAGTGAAGCTCTTAGCATTTACAGAATTGTAAAGAAGTTTTGATAATTATTTTGGGTATGAGGTGATGAGGATTCGCCTGAACTAAAGCTATAGTACTGAGAATAGACATGATCTCGCCGTAAAATGAGGCTTCAACAGAGCTTGAAAGGGGGTGAGGCAACCACGATTTTGAACCTAGACATTAAAGAAAACACTAGAGTACGTCTGTCCTGCAGGTGAACATAAGCCAAAAGGTTATTTTCAAAAAAAATAAAACAAAACTTTGGCATCCAGAAAAAAAAATACCATTTCATGAAATTCTTCTTGATTTTAATACAGTTATTCCTTTCCAAAAAAAAAAATCAGTAACTAGTTTAACCAAGATTAATGCCTAACCTGGCCTGCTGCAGTCCATACGGTAGCCTAGCTAGAGAACTCTTTCTGAGGGGGTGCTTTATATCAGATTGTGACTAAAAGGCCTAATCACACCCTCTCATGGGGAGATTTAAAGTAAGGAATGAACAACTATAAAAGTCAGTGAGTGCATAAATTATGGGAATGGTATAATTGTGCCACTGATACGACTGTAGTTTGCTGAAGGGTGTTCTCACTTGCCATAATGTCTGCCCCAATGCTCCTGAGAAGAGTTGCTTGTGCTTCTTTTCTTCCTCTGCTCCCTTACTATACACTCTATCACCTCAGGTAACCTGGGCTTGACTCATGCCATCAGCTTGAAAGTGTCTGCCTCATGCACATCTCCACCTGTGACCTCTTTGAGGTCTAGAAGTTCATACCAGTCCATTTTGTTAAATGCCTCTACCTTTCTTCTTTTCTTTCCCTGTCTTGATAGATTACCATGAGTTATTCAAGTCCAATATATGAGAAGCCACAAAGAGGGCTTGTTGTGAGTAGAAAACACATATCCTACCTATGGAGTTTTCATTTTCTACTTCTGAGTAATTCAAGGTATCAGTAGAGAGGCCAATGGAAATCAGTTTTTGTGCAAGGTAACAGCAAAAATTTATCAGGCAAATAAAGCAATCCTACTATTACCTCTCAACCAAGAAAGCACTCACATTCACAAATTAATATGAGCAAAGTCAAATATCTGTTAATCATTTCTAACACCAAGAAACATCATTCTCTATGAAAACTAATGAGCAAATTCAAGGTAATAACTACAATTATAAAACTGACATTGACATTCTGAATTTAAAAACTTTGTGTATAGGCTTAAGTATGTGTTGGTGATAAGAAATAATAATGCACATCAGTAATTAGCTACTTTAATTAATGGTATATTTTAGTGGACAGAGATAAAATGCATATGCATTAAAGGGATGATAACAATAAGAAAAACATATTTTATTGAATGATTTGCTTATATTATCTTATTCAGAATGAGTTAAATTTGGATAAAAGGCTTGTTTTGAAATGAGGGGTCAATCAGGAGTTCTACAGCCAAATCCAACCCTTGTACTTTTGTACTGCTTTTTGTAATCACTTAAGAAATGGGTTTTACGTTTCTAAAGGTTTGTTAAAAACAGAACCTAAAATCCAAAAGCCAGATATATGACAGAGACCATATACGGCCCACAAAGCCTAAATATTTACTATCTGGACCTTTACGGAAAAATTTGCCTACTACTCAGTTAAATAGATTTTTTTCTCAAATGGATTTCCTTTTTTTGTATCACAACCTAGCCAAATAAAATCTGGAAAGAATAGAAATTAGTGGACTAAAGATATATAAATCATGGTTTAGCCTGCAAATTTTAAGCAAAGTGAAGTGAATCATTGGATCAAACACTGTAATGGTTTATTTAAACTGCATATTATCTTTAATATTCAAAAAAATCCTGCATGATCCACTTGTTTGGGAAACTCTCCCTTACCCAGGTGAATGCACCTGCTCATTCTTTAAAAGCTTGACTGGGGCCAGGTGTGGTGGGTCGTGCCTATAATCCTGGCACGCTGGGAGGCTGAAATGGGAGGATCCCTTGAGGTCAGGAGTTAGAGACCAGCCTGAGCAAGTGTAAGACCCCATCTCTACCAAAAACAGCAAAGAAAAAAAAAAAATAGCTGGGCGTGGTGGTGTGCCTCTATAGTCCCAGCTGCCTGGTAGGCTGAGGCAAGAGCCTGGGCCAGAGCCCAGGAGTCTGAGGTTGCAGTGAGCTATGATATGCCACTGCACTCTAGCTTGGGCTACAGAATGAGACTCTGTCTCAAAAAAAAAAAAAAAAAAAAAAAATCAAAGCTTAGCTGGGATGTGATTACATCTTTTTCAAACCATGTTCAAAAAAAGCCTCACTTAACGAGAAACTCAATGATCCAGTATTTTATTTCCATGTTTGTGAGGGAGGAGGACAAGGAATGACTTTTACAAAGATATAGAAAAGTTACAAAAAAGCTCAACTTTTTCCTTTTTTGTTACAGTTTTTATTTTGGGAAATTGTAAATACATAAAAAGTTAGACCAGTATAATAATATGCTATTAGAATGCTAGTAAAGGAGTATACTCTCATAGCCTAATAAACTAGTAAAATAGTGTAATATAATAATAGTATAATAAACTCGTATCTGTTCATTGCACAGCTTCAACAATTATCAACATAGCTAGACTTGTTCCACTGGTACTTCCCACATTTCCCCTTTGCTTTATTATTTTGAGGTAAATTGCAGACATTATTTTAACTATAAAATTTCAGTCTGTAACATTAACATATAAATATTTTTATAGTAAAAATGTACATAATATCATTATTACATTTAAAAATTTAACAATAATTTGTTAATATTATCAAATATCTAGTTGATGGTCAAATATCTAAGCAGGAACAAATTTTGTAAAGAAGCTATTTCTAGGTCATATCCCAACTCCCTCACCTTCCCAGAGAAGCCTAAACAGAAACGTCTCCTAGAACCTATAACATTCGAAATAATTAAAAATAAGCTTTGGAACATGACAGATATATAACTCATTAAAATATTGTACCAGGTCAAGAAAATTATACTCATGTATTTTTTAAAAAAGATGCTAATCGCTATTTAAAGAGTATCAACTGAAACAAAAAAGGATTTTGTTGTTGCTGAACACCAGCAAAATACAACTAACATACCCTAGTCCTAGAATATCGTTTTACCAAGTATGTCTTTATTTACTTTTCTATATCATCATTATCATCAGTAGCAGAAATCCCTAAACAGAAAGACGGATGATGCCAGTTTGGAACGTCAGAGGTCAAGTGAGAATGAAAGAAGAGTTGAAAGGATCTTGGAAGAAAAACAAAAGAAATGCAAGAAAGGTAATTCTTAATGCTACTTAACTATTATTAATTACTGTACTTGTGTTCCAATATATTAAACCGAATGACACTCCCTAGACCAGCGTTTCTCAATGTCAGCCCTACTGATGTTCTGGGCTAGTGCGGAGTAACTGGAGATCCTGACCCCAATCTGCTCAGGGAGGCCTAAAGAGTTAAAAGAAAGAAAGACACAGGAGACTAGCCATCCCTTGCAAGAGTGACTGAGACCATGTCCATGTTGACCTTTATAGACTTCCTACTATACCTGGTGATGTAAACCATATACCCAAGTTAATGTTTCTTTGTATGTACTTGCCTATATAATCACTTGCTGTTTCTGGGTGCGACACCATGAATTGCCCAGCCTGCCACCACCAGAGCCCTGGAATGTAGGATCCCTGAATAAACTCATGTCTCTTTTCTATAATCCTCCAGTTTTGTTTTTTGGTATTGGTCCACATTAGGTGGAGGCTTTAAAACGTCTTTAATCAGCAAAATAGCCAGATAATTCTTTGGTGTTCAGAGCTGCCCTGTCCTTTGTAAAATGTTTAGCTGCATCTCTCTGGCCTCACTCTATTAGATGCTTTACAGTGGAAATACCACATTGACAGACTGACAGTAGTGCTGATGAGGACATATTTTTGGTCTCCTATCTCCAAAAACCCTGCTTTACAAATCCAAGGTGGTAAACATGCTATTGCTTTGTGTCTTTGTACAACTTTTGAATCATTTTTTACAACAGAAGCTTAAAATTATGTTTTAGATATCAAAGCATCTATAATTAAACTCTTTGGGACATTTGCTTTAATTATGCAATCTTTTTTGGATAATCTTCTTGGAACTTTGTAAAACAAATGCTAATCACTTTGTTCGTGAGAGACAGCTATTTAAAATCATTAGAAATGCTTTTCAAAAACTCCATCTATTTTTCTTTTCCATTTAAGTGTTAGGTAACTCTGGTTGGTTTACCAGTTTATTTAAGCAGGATAAAAAAAAGATATCTGCCAAAGAGTTCATGGCATTTAGATACAGAGAGGGGGAAAAAAAAAAGCAAAGGAAAAGGAAAATTTATATTAGTGTTAATAAGTACTAGCCAATGTGAAAATTGTTTATGAAAGAGGAAGTTTGATTCAGTTGAGTCTTTTTGTTAGTGTCTGCAGGCAAAAATGTATTTGAGGGCATGCAGACAAAGAGTATAGAGAAGCTCTTCTTTTTGGTTAGCTATAGCACATGATTAGAGGAATATTAAAAGAGCCACATATGAAGGTATTCATTAATGTTGAGACATGTGGTTGGATTTCATTATATTTTCACTACTATAAAAGCATGAAGATATTTTTGGTAGAGAAAATTGAACAAAATACGCCCCATCCTGTCACGTAGCACTATCATGTATCACAAAAGAATCAACCAACAGACCATCCACCATCACCATCAGTGTATGAAAGAAAAAAAAGATGTTAATATAGAAATAGCAAGAGTAATTTCAAAATGAAAAGAACACAGAATAAAGGACAGGACAGTTATCTGAACTTATCTCTAAGAATAACTCATTATATTGTTCTTATTCTACTTATTTCATCATAGACCCAGGAAAAATCCATCACAAACCTACGGCAGCTTGCCCACTGGGCTTTAGGAATACAACTATTAAAAGTGGCCTTCTATAAGGACACATGGAGATGACATGATTAAACTATTAATAATAGTTATTTTTGTCATGGACTTATATATTTCCTCTAAGCCTCAGAGTACTGGGTTAGCCTAACATTAATATGTCCAAATATATACGTGGTAAACAAGGCTAGATATCAGTTTTAGGGTCAGAGAATTGCCTTTGTTTTCCTGGTTCTCATAGGCAAAGTCTTTCTTGCTGAATAACGTTCTCTAAGGCCTAAAAGATCTTTCCAGCCCCTTTTGTTCTCACACATAAAGGTTTAATAATGGAGTGTATCTTTCCACCATCTGAGACAAATTGTTCTTATCTCAGCAGAGACAGCTGAAGTCATTATCAAGAGTGTTTGTTTTTATAGCTCAATTGACCATTAGGATATTAGAGTACACAGGAGACAGAGATGTCTATAAGAATTCTAGATGTTGTAAAGGCCAAGTATATATTTGACCTTTTTGAGAACAATTAATCATTTCTTCTTTGCCATTTCCGTATAAGTATTATTATCCTTATTTTACAGACTACCATACTCAAGCTAAAAGAATCCAATTAACCTATTTAAGGCCACATGGCTAGTTGGTAAAAGAACCAGCATTTGATTCTCAGTCTGTGTGAGATCACTCTTGTTCCACCATGTCTTGAAAGATATTGTATTGGACTGATTAAAATGGACTCAATAAGAAAAGAGAATATTGTAACATGTCGTAAGCCTTTTCTTTCCCAACAAACATTTTTGAAATGTCTCAGAGGTGGAAGATTGCATTTATATAAGTTGCTGTAAAGATAAAAACTAAAAAGAACTAAAACAAAAATATATTTAGTTGATAGCTAAGTAGGAGCAAAGTGATCCAAAGCATAGCTCTAAAGAGACTTAGCATCTGTGCACTGAAACGCTTGTTTTAACAAGTCCAACTGTGTTTCCTAACTATGTCAATCCTCTTTCCTATGGCTAATGCAGATCCAGTTTACAGAATATATCAAACTGCAGCCTTCTTGCTGAGAGGAGCTGAACGCTGCTTTAATTTCCCAGTCGGGAGCTGGTATTTCATCTCGAACCAGGCATATTAAATTGTTGTGTAAATGGAAAGACTGCAATGTGGGCCATATGGTAGTTATACTTTGAAGAAGATGAGAGACCTTCAAATCAAACTCTTAAAGTATGAGAAGCATTTGATGTCACTGTTATTAGTTTGGAGACATGGACACGGTCTTTTTTTTTTTTTTTTTTTCTCTCTTCTAAGTGTTCTTTCCTCCTTCCTATGCCCTAGAAGAGCGATGGGTCCATTTAAAGTTGAAAAAACAATCTAGGTCAACCTTAAATCTATTACACTCTGAGTGGGACTTCCAGCAATTTCTATGTCATAATGGATGGGGAAATACCTCTTTAAAATCAATTTTCCAAGTCCACATTTAGGGTCCTGTTTCATTTTAGAATGAGCCGGAAAGATTTCACATCCTGAAGTGAAGGAATGGGTTTCCTGAAGTGAAGGAATGGAAATGATTCCATATAATTTCTTTCTCTAAAACAGGCCACAGATGAGAGTCTTTCATAAAAAGGCATATCCACTCCTTCAGAGCCACTGGAAGAGTCAACCCCCAAGGGGCGCCTCTTTCACAGAATAATCACTGTGAAATTTGCCATGGAGCACCTCCTTCTCTCTCTCTGGGTACTCTCAGGGTCTTGAACATTTGGTTCCGGCACAAGTGGGCCAATACACACAGCTCATGCAAAGAATTGAACATTTACATTCAAAGTATCTTTCTAAAATGTTATCCGCTGGGCTGGAAATACAATTTCACATCCCCTGGTGCCATTTCTTTTTCTCATTTTCATTCCTCTACCATTGCAGACTTCTCACTCAGAAGCCCTGTGAGAATCAGGTTTATTCTTAGGTATTTCTGAAGTCCTATAGACCTAGACACTTTCAAAACAATAAATTTCCTTTGGAAGAGTATCCCACTTAAACATTTTTATTAACTCTTTTCACTTTTAAGTTATTAAAGGCATCTGTATTTTGGCTTCTTTTTCATATCCATGGTCTCCGAGAAAAATCTCAAGATTGTTTTTTTAAAAATGTAGCCAAGTCCTATTATTACATTACAAGTCTCTCTTCTCTTCACAGTTTTAGTGACAAAAGGTTTTGGCTTAAAGATGTTCCACTTAATGATGGCAGGATGTTGAGTGTCATTTTATTTTCTAAAACAATTTACACACTCCAGCAAAGTTGAAGGAGGTAGAAGTCTACACCTACACAAAAACATGGTAATTGTGACAAATGAGGGATTCAGAGGGGCCCCCTAAACCAGAAATGACCTAGGATTTGTTCAGCAGCACTTTATAATTATCTTATAAACAAAGCATCAGACACTTGCCATTAGTTTCTGATCTTCTCTGATGAACTTTTTTTCTTTGTTGTTTGGGGAGAGACATAGGAGGAAATTTAAGTTTGTAAAGAACTATATAGTTAAGGAATTATGTGACAACTAAGGGTTGACAACCACAAACTTTCACTAGATAAAGTTCAGATTTGAGGGAGGGGTTATGATCCAGTTTTATAATTTTCTTTCTTGATCCCTCAAACAAAAATATATTCTGTAAAAAAATCCAAGATGCAAAATGATACCTTCAGAATGGATTTGCTCAAGTACAGCCATTTCCCCTAACTTAGCTTTCTTGACATTTTCCATGTACAATTATCTCTCTGGAACACAAATAAACATTTTGAAATCTAGAATACATACAATCCTTCCCCATAACACCCTCTTTTTCTTCTGTACCTGATCACATAGCTCAAAGAAATCAAATCTAGTATGAAAATTAATCTCTATCTACAACATTTTGCTAAGGCTATGCCCACGCAATGGAGGGAAGTGATCAGGTACTTGTGTGTTTAATTCAACACAAGAAAAAGTCAATTCGGTAAATTCAGACTCCAGAATGATCAAATGTCTTAGTTATAATCCATTGTGCACACAACTATATAGTTATAACCAGAATGCTCTGATACTAAAGGTGCTGAAGCCAAAAAAACAAGCTACACCAGGTCCAAGATTCTCAGAAACAGGGAATCATCTTTTCTCTAGAGCATTTTCTTTCTAATTATATGGGGAATAGGGGACAGATATAGGAGACAAGATATGGGAATATTACTTTATGTCCTCCCTCACTGGCAAATTGATAATGATAATAGTATCTTTACCTATTTATATAGTTTCTTTAATATATAACCTATTAGAAATTATACGTACAAGCATAGTATCCTTTCTCTCCTCCAGGTTATAATAGTATATGCACAACCATGCATATTATTAATAATATATAAAAATGATTTCAGTATTTAAGAACTATTGCACCAACATTTTCAGTCTCTTGTTGAGACAGGAAGCATTAGTGGTTGGTCTGTAGTTACATGTATCCTATGAACTCCAAGAAAATAAGAACTTTCAACATGCTAATTTTAAATCTTTACAATAAGAGGATAAATAAATATGTACTGAATTAATAAGTGAACCATTGCAATGTAAAATTAATTCCATTAAGATTTCAAATGCTATTTCTTAGAAGTGTCTGATCTGTTTTAGTCTTCAATTAGCTTTCGCATTCATGGCCAGTATGACTGTACTAGTGTGAGTGACTGTCAATTGACTTGTTAGTATCAAAAATATTTAGAGACATTTTTTGAGTGCTCTATTCCTTTCTTTGGGGCACAAACACACATCGTAACAAAGGGGACTTTTTATTCCATACCATTCAAATGTTAATGTGTTGTTGATGTGTTTCTCTTGTAACATATGTTTTGAGATACAGAGACACTTTTTAAAAATACTTCTGGCATTTTAAATTTGCAAAGGATATCCAAACATTTCAATAAGTTTATTATACACTGTAAAATAGGTGATGAAATGCCATTTAAAGTGACTAAACTTTTTCCACTTCATTATTTTTTGCTAAACTATTCTGACCAGTAATTTCACTCTTCCTGTCTAAGTAAATTCATCCATGGAGAAGGGTCTCCATGGATAATAGATAGGTCAAAAGAGTCACATTTAATTGGAGCATGCTTAGAATTAATACATTCATATTATTAGCAATAAACAAGAAGGAATGCTTGTGTGTTTGTGTTTATGTATTTATGCTGTACTTAATGATTCAATCTAAGTGAAAAGAATCCTTATTTTCTGAAATGCTATAGAGTGACATCATTGGTAGCAACTTGCAGAAAATGTACCTGTTACTGTAAGAAGATAAGTGTGGCCTAAGAGTAGTAATTGTCCCAGCACTGTCACCACCAATCTCTAAGCCCATGAATCTCTTAGGCTCTTCATTTGTACAAGGGAATTAAATAATGAATTAGATTCCTCTTAATTCTAAAGTTACAAAAATATTTCTCAATAATTTAGTTTTTGAAAAATATGTGTCTATTTCTTCATTTTTCTTCTAATGCTTTTGGGAAATTTATGCTGAAAATGGTAAAGATTACACTTTTTGTAGTTATTTTAATCTAACATAGAGTTATAAAATACATGCAAAATTACTATAATTCCTGGACCATTAAGAACTAGCTGTTTGGAGAATGTAGATTTATGAAATCTCAGAGTATGATTTCCTGTGTGTGTATGTGTGTGCATGCACACATGTCTAGTGAGGCAATTTGAATTTTCAGAGTTGAGGTTATCTTTAGTTCGAAAAAGGTTTTGAGATTGTTTATTCCACCCCTACTTCCCTACCCTCCACTACACACATGCGTTAATTTAGAGTGATTTTCATTGGTATTGGATTAAGACTAACACAGAGTCAGGAGAAATGAACTGACAATTAGATTATCTAGTGTTGATTCACTTGACATAAGCAATGAATCAGTAAGACCTCAGTATTGTCTTTTACATGCATCTACTGCTTTACACTCCTTTTGCTTAAGTTAATACCTATTATCATAGCACAGACTATGTGCCAGGTAGTGTTCTAAGTATTTTAGATATGTTAAGTCATCTCATCCTATAGGTAAACCTAATGAGGTAGGAAATACTATTTTCCAATTTTATAGATCTGGAAACAGGGCCTTGGAGAACATCTGTGACTTTCGCAAGGCCCAACAAGGTCCAGATCCTGCATCCCAACCCTTAACCGGCATCCTCTCATCTCTCACCACATTTCAAAGAGCTTCTCAGCTCAGCCCCTGACAATTTCTACTTTTGTTCACTACTTCTGAAAAAAAGTTGCAGTTAATTTTTATCTACCAGAGCATGGATCATCACAAATCTCGCTTGCCTCCATTTCTTTATAAAATGGTAAGTGGTTGGCCTAAAAAATGTTGTTAATGATAATACTATAAACTAAATGCATCCTTTCTTCAAAAATACTGTGGACTCTAAATAAGCAAGAAAACATTTTGATACATTTTGCCAAACAAGCTGGCAAAAGAATATACTCCCTACCCAAGAGCCCCATTCCGACAGTATCATCGAGCTGGAAGGGAGTGTATGTAGAAAGTATCTATCTTAATAATCTTGTTTTAGATCCCGAGCCCCTGGATGTTAAACAAGTCACCTGGGGACGTGGACTTAGGTCCCATCAACAGAGCTGGGACGAGAACCTGGCTCTGTGGAAGCTGAGTGCACTGCCACCTCATGCTGTAGCTTAATCCTTTTAGAGTTTTGACTTTGATAATTTAACTTGCATTATTATGAGAAGAAAAGAATCAGGCACTAACATGTGCTTATGCTCCTCAGACAGAACCTTTTAAATAGCACGTGGTGCGTAGTTCAGTAGGTGAATCATTGGTGCAGTTGCAGTTTCATCTATTTGGAGCTTTAGACTTAAAGGGGGAGTCCAAATTTAAGAGTGGGTAAAACCTGGTCATAGAATAAAAAGCTTCTGTTATTAGCACAGGTGGAAGGCTACATAGAAAAGGAACATGCTAGAGATAGAGTTGAAATGAGAACACAGTGAGAAACCAGCCATCTGTCCACCAGCAATGAAGCACAGAAAGTAACCGCAGGACACCATTGCCTTCCAAATGAACCTGTTTGTGACGCGGATTCTTAGGATCAGTGCTTTACTCATAAATCGTGTTTATTGGGGCTTTTATCAAATAAGATCTTAAGAACATTTTAAACCCAAATAGATACCTAAAAATGATAAAGAGCCCACCATCTTTCATATGGATATCTGTTAACTATTCTTTAGGATAAACATGTGACTTAGAAAGTAAAAGATGTTTAAATTGCTTCCAAATATATAATCAATGTCTCCAAAGGTAACACTTATTCTTCCCACAAAATGATGATATGTACTTCACTTTATGGTTCTTAAATGTGTAGATAAACTTTTATTATTTCTTATTTAATAACCAATTGATTAATCTCTACATAAAATTTTCTCTATCAGTACATTATGCAATTATTACATCCAAAACATATAAATATAAAACTAGATTTTTCCTACTCTGGGGTGATAGTATAGAATAAAAACAGTGAGAGGATTATTGGGAGTATGTTAAAAATAAAATTTTGGGATGCAGGCTCTTTCCATGCAGTTCTTGTACTTGCACACTTTGTTGACATGTAGCTTCTCAGAGACACACTTCTCCCACTTTTGTCTCCTAGACTCCACAAATACAATGAAGTATGATAATAGTCCTCAAAGAAAGTGTCACAACAGAATAATAGCTTGCACAGCTTTATCCAGGGAACTCAAAGTACTTTACTAATGTTAGCTCATTAATTACACCAGAGTGTGACAGAGGATGAACAGATCTGCCGAAGTAGGGCAAGAACATCTTAGTCAGCAGAGTTGTACCGAGACTCTGAAAGCCAAATGGGGAGCTAGAAGAAAGCAAATACACAGGGACAGAAAAAGTAACCAAAAATGAATCTTGCTATTCTATTCAGCACGGACTTAGTCAACTTGGGATGTTATAACAAATTACCATAGACTGGGTGGCTTAGGAACAACAGAAATTTATATTTCATAGTTCTAGAGGTTGGAAGTTAGAGATCAGGGTGCCAGCATGGTTGGGTTCTGGTGAGGGCTCGCTTCCAGTTTGCATACTGCCTTTTCCTTTGTATCCTCACATGGTAGGAAAAGAGCTGGCTGGTTCTCTGGCCTCTTTGTATAAGTGCACTAATCCCATTCATGAGGGCTCCACCCTTATCACCTAATTACCTCCCAGAGGCTCCCCCTCCAAATACCATCACATTGGGATTAGGGTTTCAACGTATGAATTTTGAGGTGACATAAATATTTAGTCCATAACAAGCCTAAGTAAAGTATTATGTAAACACTAAGTCTGAATATTAGGTTTATATTTATGACTTCTGTTAAGATCTTGTAGATAAAACAGAGAAGCAGATATGTTTATGTTTAAAACTTTATAAATAGGCATCACTTATTAGAACAGAAGTTTGACAATTGACTTCATAATATGAAATGTTATTAAATTAAAGATGGCTCCAAAATTAGATTCAATGTCACAAGTATTTACTCAATAAAAATGATGTGTCAGGCACTGTGCTAAGGGTGAGGATACAGAAACATAAATGACCTTCTATTTAGGTCATTAAATATGAAATGTCCAATTTCGAATAAAAAATGTAGTTTATTGCATCTCAAACAAGAAACAGTACAATTAATCAAATATGCAACTGAACTATTGACACAGTGTTGCCATCTTAATGATAGCTTGCTTATGCCGGCAGCCAAGAAGCCTGGAGAGTGAGTGGCAATGAGATAGCAAAAGGCATTTTCCACAGCTTGTTGAGAGTTGAATATTTTTCCTTGCAAGAAGTGGTTCAAAGCCTGGAAGAAATGGTAGTCAGTTGGTGCAAGGCCTGGTGAATACAGTGAATGACAGAGTTTCCAAGTCCAGCTGCTGTAGTTTGAGCAGCATTATTTGTGCAACGTGTGGTCCAATGTTGTCTCACAAGAGGATTGGCCTGTCTCTTTGGACCAGTCTTGGCTGCTTAATTGCAAGCATCCTCATCATTTCATCCAATTGGTTGCAGTAGACATCCACTGTAATCGATTGACCAGGTTTCATGAAGCTATAGTGGATAATACCAGTGCTGGACCACTAAACAGACACTATTAGCTTTTTTTGAGGAATATACAGTTTTGGACTGTGTTTTGGCACTTCATCTTTATCTATCATTGTGCCAAACACTTCTGATTGTCAAAAAGAATCCATTTTTCATCACATGTGACAATACAGTGAAAAAATAGTTCACCTTTATGTCATGAAAGCAAAGAAAGGCAATCTTTGAGACAATTTCTCTTCTGATGCTGGTTTAATTCATGAGAAAGCCATCTATCCATCTTTTTTACCTTGATGATTTGTTTCATGTAGTCCAATATTATTGGAATAGTAATGTAAGACCTTGCTTCTAACTCACATGTAGGTTGAGATGGATTTGCTTCCACTACAGCTTTCAGCTCATTATTATCCACCTTCGGTCTCAGGTCGCCCATATGTGGCTCATTTTCAAGATTTAAATGACCAGAATGGAATTTTTCAAATCCCCATCTATGTACTGTGCATTGATTAGCCACATCGTTCCCAAACACTTTGTTGACATTTTTGGCTGTTGGTGCTGCATTGGTTCCAAAACAGAACTCATATTTGAAAATAACATGAATTTTTTTTACTTATCCATGGTTTCACAAAAATTGCTCTTAAAAAATTTTGAAAGATAACCAGGAGCCAAAACATGCGTTTGAAAGACTGAGGATGTACCTTCACAATAAAAATAAAGTAAGAATTGTCAGAGTGACATGTCAGAGATATCAATTGTGAAACTTAGTACTTAAGAAAATTGGACATTTCATACGTAATGACCTAATATAAGTATTCAGTATAACAGAAATCTTAGAGTATCATAATTTGATATATCTTTTATACAAGTGCTGAAAACAGATCACAAAGAAATGACAGAGATGCAGAGAAAATAAGGAAAGAAGTATAAATAATATACAAAAGGAAAAAGAGTCTTAAAAAGTAGATACTTAATCTGGTTTAAATAGTCCTTTACTGAAATACAGATTATTCTTGTCATAACATTTTAGGCATATCATCATTGTGTCCATTGGCATGCTTGGAAATGCTTCATCCAAACACACTGGCCTTAATATTCTTTGATTTTCTCACTATCACCATCTTTCATATTTTAATTCCTATGTAGCCACGATTTCAATGGTCATATCCTAGACTTTGTTACCACCAATAGCTTAACCAACTCCCAAACCTCCATTTGGATCACCACTTCCTGTATTTCCAGTTCACTTTATTCTACATTTCTACCCCCAATAATTTTTCTATCCCATAAGGACCTCTAGTTTCTTAACTTCACTTCTTATTCCCTGTTCACTACCTTCCCACTTGAACTAAGTTAGATTTCTTGGTCTATCACTATGATGACCACCTTACAAATACACCATGCTCCATATATGTCCACCAGTTCTGTTTACTGGACACCCTTTGAGCTCATCTTTTATAATTCAACCTCTCTCTTTGCTCTAGCAATGCTGGCATCCTTTTTTTTCTGGAATCTACCCCCTTTGTTTTCACTTCAGGAATTGTGCTCTTGTTATTCCCCATATCTATGTTTATCCCTCAGATTCTTATATGGCTAGCTGTCTCTTCTTATTAAGGTTTCTGACCAAATGTTCTTTCATTTGCCTGCTTTATTACTTTTTTTTGTGGCATTTCCTATTTGAAACTATTTTATATAGTCATTTTTTATTCTTTATTGCATATCTACTCAATAGTATATAATATCCATGAATGCTAGGGTTTTAACTTATTCATTATCAAATGACAAATATTTAGAATACTGCCTGGAAAATAAAAGATTTTTAACATCTATTTGCTGAAGGAAGAAAGAAAGAAAAAGAAATGCATTATAGTTGCCTCATTCCTGAGAAAAATTAAACCATCAGGTATACTGGGCTTAACATGAAATAACAAAGTTTTGAAAGACTGTAAAATTTCCAATAAGATAAAAATAGAGGAGAGATAACATCCATTTAAATGATTCTGATACAATTCCCTTGCAAATCTTCTTCACCCTAATGTTACAACAATCTAGAATTATTTTGTACAATGTGGTAGGCACTAGCCACATGTGGCTATTAATATTTAAAATAAATTCATTAGAATAAATGAAACTCAATATCCAGTTCTCCAGTCACACTAGCCGTATTTCAAAAGCTCAACAACCGCATATGGTTAGTGGCTACCTTTTTGGAACAGTGTTCAATATAGAACATTTCCATCAGCATGGAAAGTTCTACAAGATAGCATTGCTCTAGATTCTATTTGTTTTAGATTCTAGAATGATATTATCCCTAATATAATGAGATTAATTTAGAATTAGATTAATTTAAGAAGTATTAATAATTTTCAGAAATATGTAATGTCTTGTGTTTCATTTTAGTTTGTAATTTATCATTAGCATATGCATAGCTTTCCTATCTTGAGACAAAGAATGAGTTACCACAGGATAGTATGAAAGTGAATGGGAAGCTTGACTGTTTTCCTAATTTTAGGGCTGGAGAGAAAGAAGAGGAGATAAAGATTAAGAGTGGAGATAAGGGAAAATACAGCCATCCATCCATCCATCCATCCATCTATTCATTCATCATTGTACAAATTCTTGTTGAGTATAGTTGAACGTTCAGGCTTTCATGATGCAGGTTTAAATTTGAAAAAAAATGAGTGTCTAAACTTAGAAAATTCATACTGTAGTATATAAGACTGAATTTCAAAATAATAATTAAAATAATTCAGTAATAGGTTAAGTGCTATAAAAGCACAAAGGAAATCGCTTACCTGTCTGGGGGAGATGAAAAAGATAACATTTGAGTGTTATCTTTAAAAAATAAGAAGCAATGTGTCAGACTGAAAAAAGTAGAGAGGACTTTTTTTCTTCCCAACCGAAGGGATTGATCAATCTCTGCAAAGGTAAATTTTGCTTGTTTAAGTAAGAACTAGTAGTTTTAGGGGTTGGTTTAAGGATGCTTGAAGGGAAAGGTATGAATTGGGATTAGGAAAATAGGTTGGGCCAGACTGTAAAGAGTTTTGGAGATTTTGTGAAAAGTTTGCACATTATTTTTTTTCAGATTGAGGGCAAAGGACACAATTGAGAGAAGAGTGGCTGTGGGATACACGAAAGCACAGTGAGTGTGGTGCTGGAGCCTCTCCTTCCCAGAATCTCGCAATACATGCGTGAAATGAGAAATTTGGGCTTCGAGATAAGGGCCCACTGATTACCCTAAGAAGAAATTTTAAAGAACACATCATTCCAGGAGATAAATTCTTCTCAGATGATCTGTATTGGTGATGCATATCCGGCTTAAACATTGTTTCCTCCATAACTATTTCCTCCAGTTATGCTTAATTGAAAGTCCTGCTTCCTTCCACCCCCTGAGCTATGCATACAAAAATGGGGGAAAAAAATCTTCCATCTGTTCTTTATAACCAGAAATTCCTTTACTAGCATGCAAAGCTTATCATCACAAAAGTTAGTATCTGAATAATAGAAATAAAATTTGAATACCGAAGAGTATTTATAATTAAAATTTAGCAATTTATGGTTTCAAAGGAGGAAGAAAGACAATTTTAGGTATATTAAAAACAATTTTATATTCTGAGAAGTGAATCACAACCTGCCAGATTTATTTCAGCTTGCAACAGAACCCCACACTTCTCACCAAAATCATTTTTTCCTAAGTTTTGATGGATATTGACATTTAAGAAGTAGGTAGAGACATTTTAAAAATCAAATGCATGATAAGAATATACTGTATGCTTAGAAAGTATATATGCCTTATGGAGATTTAATCTTAATAAGTTCAGAATGTGGTCTTGCCTCTCTACTTATAAAAAGCTCTAAATGTGGTCTCGTGAACAACCACAGGAATATAGGACTCATAATTGTAATATTGACTATTTAGGTTTCTCCCTTTTCCCCTCCTCCTTCCTTTCCACTATTTTATTAAAGAGAGAAAGACATTATGACTTTAAAATGTCCTCTCAATGTCCATCAATAAGTATGTCAGATATTTGTATTTAATACTTTAATATGCATTGTTTCATTTATAGATGACTTTATAAAGTCATGGAACTGTGAGGTAATTAACAATGATGTAGCAAAGCTTTACCCTGCCATTGTATGTTATTTGGTATTTCTAAGTCGGCCAAGACCTTCAAAAAGATCTGACAGAGTTATCTTATCATCATGGAAACAATTATTTCATTATTATCCTCTCATCCAAGAGGATAACAAATGAAGAAGCAAAAGAAAAAAAATTATTCTTTCCTGCCACTGCCTCTTTCTCCTCATAAATATAATGGAAAACTTTAGCTGATCAAATTGTTAATTTCTGTCAACAGATTTCTCATGTATTCTAGAAAATCAGCTTTTAAAAATATACAATGTCACAGATATAGAAAAAATAATCTTATGCTTTGTATGGAACCAGAGAAGACCCCGTATAGCAAAAACAATTTTAAGCAATAAAAACAAAATGGGAGGTATTAATTTGCCAGACTTCAAACTATACTACAAGGCTGTAGTTATTAAAAC
>CM052439.1:149045931-149081106 GCA_028533085.1 Varecia variegata | reverse complement strand
ACCTACATGATGAGTGCGATGTGCACTGTTGGGGGAATGGACACCCTTGAGGCTCAGTCTCGGGGGGTTGGGAGGGGCATGGGCAATATACTTAACCAGAATGGTTGTACCCCCATAATAAGCTATAATAAATAAAAAATATATATACAATGTGCTAGAAGTGCAGTAAACTGCAAACTACAGATTGGCAAATGCTTCAGTCCTCTTAAAACTAACGAATAGTAACCACGACAGGGATTGTCTGTGGTTTTTCAAATCTGTAGCTTCAAATTTAAAAATGCCAGGTGATCATTATCTGGCCAAATGTATTGTGGGCATAAAAATCCTAAATATACACATTACCTATATAAAGTACCTGGCAGTCCCCTCAAGGCTAGGGAAATGTTGACACTATCAAGCAGAATTTAACAACAGTAATGAGAGATATTTCCCTTCTAATAGGCTTGTTTCACATTATCATTCTGTAAGAAGAACTTATGGGACAGGCTTTTTGAAAGAAATATATTTGAGAGACTGAATCAATTAGAATACTTTGGTGTGGAAAGATAAATGACTGCTAGGAAGCGAACGAGTACTAGAGATATTAACAATAATGAAATATATTACAAAAACAAGCTTTTCTTTAAAATCATAAAGTATTGGTAGAGATACATTATTTGAAACTTTAATGAGGATTATTAATGACATTTTACTTATTAACAGTATGATTACTTTAATAGGAGGGTCAGGTAGAGTATATGAATAGATTGCAAAAGAATTTAGCAAATGCCATGGAAATCAAACATAAGGGGCATGGAAATCTTTCAAGAGAACTGAAGACTTGGCTAATGTTTGACATTTACATGCTAGAGCATAATCATGCCCTTCTCAGGAGGCAGTGAGGTACCCTGGAAAGAACACAGGCTTCAGGTTCAGATTCAAGCTGTGTTTGAAACCTGCCTTTGCCCTATTTCAAGTACCTGGCCTCGGCCAGGTTGTTTAACTGTTCCATGCCTCATTTTCCTCATATATCAAGGAGGATTATAAGATTGTAAAATTTATCTCAAAGGAGGAGTGAAGAAAGAGTCCAGGAACTCCTTTTGCCACTCCAGGAAGTCCTATGGTGCTCAAGAAGCTAAGCAAGACCGCCGTTCCTTCAGCACCCCAACACTCACTGCCTCACCATGCTCCTGGCCTGAGCCACATAGACCCTTTATCCCCCTTCACCATCGTTCTCCGTGAGAAGCCTGGGACCCCTAGGTAATCCCATATGCCTGAACTCTAATCCCTATATGGCTGACATCATCTGATAATGTGCTTTAGTATTTCCAGATTTCTTCATTAAATTTTTCTTTCCAAATATAATATAAGCACCCACTAAAACATAAGTTCCATAAGTGTGGGGGACTTGGTCTCTCTTGCTCACTGCTGTATCTCCAGGGCCTATGAATGTGCCTCATACCCAACAGGCATTTATTCTAGGTTCATTTCCTCATACTCCCTCTCCTAGACCATCACGTGTGACCTTTGTTGGTGAGAACACTGGATGAGGTTGTAGGTGAGCCACCCTCCCTGCAAAAACAGTAAAACAAACTCTCTGGGGTTAAAAAACTTATATTGATCTAGAAACATACCTCTATATTATTGTAGAAATAAATCAAGTTTGGCATAGAATGCAAAACTCTTGATCTTAGTTGGAGTTTAGTGTTCTGTGCAGTGATTATATTTATTTATTCAAACATTTTTAGAAGAGTGGAAAGAATATTCCTTAGTCAATCACTCCTCTTCTGCTTAAGGTTACTATGAACTTGCCATGCTCAACTTACATAAATATAATACTAGTATAATACAAAATTTCCCCTTATTTATCTCAAGATTTAATATTAGATAATGAAATAAGTATTAATTGTATAACATGTGTAATATGTTAAATAAGTATACATTATTATATTTTAACTGCCTTACATTATATTCATTGATGTTTAAATAAAAAAAAATCAACTGATATGCAAGAGAATAGAAAATAATGCAGACCTACTTTTTCTGTAAACTTTCCACTGAAGGCTGTGCTTCCAGTACCCTTGAGGTCTACCGATAGTCACTTCACATCACCATAGTGAAAATATGAATGAGGCAAAATCACTGAACCCAAACAAAATAGTGTTTTACAGAATTTCTTACTGAAGTGAGTTGGGTTGAATAAGTAACAACAGCAAAGTAACAACAGCAGAATATCTATTCTTTTCAAGTTAACATGGGATATTTATGAAGATTCAGGTCCATAAAATATACCTTATAAAATATAAAATAATGAAAATTGTGCAAATTAAATTCTCAAGAATTAAACTAGAAATTGACAACAGAAACATAGCTAGAAAATCTCCATATATTAAACACACTTCAAATAGCATATGGATGAAGGAAGAAGCCTCAAAAGATATTTATAAAAACACTGTGAAATAAAGAAAATTAAAATATAGCAAATTTGTGGGAGGCAGCAAAAGCCAGATGTGGTGGCACATGCCTGTAGTCCCAGCTACTCTGGAGGCTGAGGCCAGAGAATCACTTGAGCCCAGGAGTTCGAGATTGCAGTGAGATGATGCCACTGCATTCTATCCAGGACGACAGAGTGAGACTCTGTCTCAAGAAAAAAAAGAAAAAGTAACTGTACATAAGACTTTTGCTCTAGTTGATAAAGTTTCCCATGCATGTATAAGTTAACTATTTGGAAACAACTACACATGTATACCAGAATTGAACAATTAAGTAAATGAATGGTAGATGTGGGAAGGAAATATTTTACTGTTAAGTGGAGAGTTACAAATAAGCAAGAGGAGGAGGCTAGAATATTCCATGTGGTGGTGGATTAGAGCTGGAAACATTAGTATGAACTTATATTTAGCTTAATATAGACAGATGGTTGCACATAGACATATATATATATATATACACACACATACACACACACACTCAGGTTAGTAGATACATCTATCTATTTATCTATATCTGTGCAGTTAAGATATAGATATCTTTGTTTTGTCAATTTAGAGGGCCTAGAAGTAATGACAGCCAAGCAGTAATGAGCACATCCAGATTTCAAATATTCTCCAATGATAGAATCCAAGGCTCCTCGGGTAATGAATGATTCTAAACTAGATGGGAAATATTCAAGATGAGCCAGGAGCATCTTATAGTGCCAAAAAATAAGAAAAATCTAAAAAAATATAAAGAAAACAATTATATTCCACAATAATGGGAATATTTCAAAGGAGCCAATTAAAACAATTATATTCCACAATAATGGGAATATTTCAAAGGAGACAATTAAAAGAGGTCTCAATGGCCAAAGATGAAACAATCCAAGCAACAGAAATTAATAAAGTAGTACTGGATTATAACCCAAATTATAAAATAAATATATATATACCCATATTGATACAAAAAGGATTGAATAAATAAATTAATTAATGGGAAAAAGGAGATAAATTTCCCGTTCAGAATAATTTTAAACAATTTATGTGAATAGTTGGCACTTACGGAGGTGAAGCAATAACGCCTACTCCTTACTTGTGAACTGTGTGTAGTGGCTGTCTTCCAAAGAGTACAGTGTGGAATAGGAGCGGAAAAAAAGGTAACTTTACAGTGGAGAAGCCTGATGAATTCTACCACAAACCAGGTAATTAAGGTTAACATAAACAGTAATACGATGTACTGATAGTATATCCCCTTGATATGATGGGATGAGAATGGCACTTTAAATTTGTGGTCTTCCTCCCAAAACACGTTACTCCAATCTAATCATGAGAAAACCATCAGACAAATCCCAATTGGGAAACATTCTACAAGGTATCTTACCAATGTTCCTTAAAACTGTCAAGTTCATCAAAAACTAGGAAAGCCCAAGACACTTTAACAACCAAGAGCAGCCTGAGAAAACATTACTACTAAATGTAATGTGGTATAATGATGGGATCCTGAACAGAAAAAGGACATTGGGTAGAGATTGGGAATATCTCAATAAAACACGCACATAGGCCGGGCATGGTGGTTAACACCTGTAATCCTAGCACTGTGGGAGGCCGAGGTGGGTGGATCGGTTGAACTCAGGAGTTCAAGACCAGCCTCAGCAAGAGCAAGACCCCGTCTCTGCTAAAAATAGAAAGAAATTAGCTGAACAACTAAAAATATATAGAAAAAATTAGGCAGACATGGTGGTGCATGCCTGCAATCTCAGCTACTCGGGAGGCTAAGGCAGAAGGATTGCTTGAGCCCAGGAGTTTGAGGTTGCTGTGAGCTAGGCTGACACCACGGCACTCTAGCCTGGGCAACAGAGTGAGACTCTGTCTCAAAAAAAAAAAAAATACACATTATTAAGAACTTTAATAATGTATCAATATTGGTTCGTTAATTTTGAAAAATATACCATGGTAATGCAAGATTTTTATATGGGAATTCTCTGTATGATCTTTGCAATAATTTTGTAAATATAAAGCCTCTCTAAACTAAAAAGAAAATAGAATTTTAAGAGTAAAAAGGGAACTATATATCTATACCAATATCTCCATTTCTATCAATCTATCTAATGTTAAAATTATTTGGAATAATCTGGGGATTTTTTTTAGACATACTTATGTTTGGATTTCAACTCCACTCAATTACATCAGAAAATATAGGGTACAATTTTGTCCCAGTATCAGTTTTTTTAAGCTTGCCAAGAGATTGTAATGTGTACTCAGTATGATGAACAATTGAATTAGATGAACTTAATAATTACTCATAAAGAAATAGAAAACCTGAGTTTCATTAACTGTAGAATGAAGGAAATCAGATATAAGTGACTTTATTTGTGAAGGCTATCAACTAACAGCAGATAATACTTTTTTAAGGTTTATTACTCTTTCTAAGAGGTAAACAAACCTGATATCCAAAGTCATCTAGGGGATCACAAAAATAACCACAATAACAATGAAATTGTAGGCCAGTAACACTTATAGACAGAGATGCTACATTGTGCTAAAGACATAATATGTCATGAAAAAATAGTTTTTATCTCAGAAATTATCTTATGGTTTAACACAAAGACATTCACTGATGTGACCGACTTTACTAGTAGCTTAAGCCACACAAATCTAGGGGACACATATTCCAGTATTTGTACAAAACCTTAGTCATGTTACCAAATATAACCATAAGGTAATTAAAAGGTCTTTTGAATTCATAAAACATATGTCAACTTCACAAATCCATTCTTAGTGCATAACAACACTTCAAAATATTCCCTTCTAAACTTTTCTTCTACGTACTTATCACTTCCTCATAAATTACCTCATAGACTTTTCCCCCAACCAACTTATCCACAAATCTGGCCTGTACATGTACAGTTGAACCTCGAATAACACGAGTCCACTTACACATGGATTTTCTTCTGTCTCTGCCACCCCTAAGACAGAAAGACCAACTCCTCTTCCTCCTCCTCCTCCTCAGCCTATTCAACGTGAAGACGAGGATAAAGACTTTTATGATAATCCACTTCACTTAATGAACAGTAAATATATTTTCTCTTCCTTATGATTTTCTTAATAATATTTTATTTTCTCTAGTTCAATTCATTATAATAAAATAGTATATAATCTTAATACATACAACACACAAAATATGTGTTGATCGATTATTTATATTATCAGTAATGTTTTCAGTCAATAGTAGGCTATTAGTAAAGTGTCTGGAAGTAAAAAATCATAGGCAGATTTTTGACTGAGTGGGGGTTGGTGCCCCTAATCCCTGCTTTATTCAAGGGTTAACTGTATTCTTTTATTTCTTACCCCATCAGATTTCAATTAGTCTCCTTCTCTCTTTAATTCATTCAAACATTTCTCTGCACTTTATTAAGTAGACCCTGTTAGCTCTTAGCGTTTCCTAATCTTTTTCTTTAGACTAACCGGCACAAAAGGGTAAGGGGTTGATGAGACAACACAGAATAATTCTGACAAGGAAGAAGAGTGGGAAGAAATGAAAAGCTAGAAACGTGAAAATTGTCCTTAATGGTTGAGCAGAAAGCCAAAGAAGTTAATTAATTTGAGTTAGTATGTTTTACTCAGCTACAACAGATTAATGGATAATAATCTTATGGTTATTTTGATAAATTTCAAAAAAAAAAGCACTTAACAAATTTCAAAACCTTTCCTAATATATGTATCTTAGCTGTGACTGAAGAAAAATTTTTAAACTCAACATTTTACTAAAGAAACATTTCAAAGTTTATAGAAATGATGAAATCTTCTATTAATGATTATGGAAAAATTATCTCTTTTGTGGAAAAATATAGACTCTTACCTCATACTATACTCACAAATATACTTTGGATGAATTAACACTAAAACAAAAATTTAATAAAATATGTATAATAATAAAATATAGTAAATTATAATGACCAAGTAGTACTGATAAAATGTAAAACTAAACAAAATAGAAATAAAAAAAAAACACTTCCATAATTTTTCAGTGTGCAAATCCTACTTAAGAAACATAAAATCCTTAATGCCTTAAGGAAAGGATAGACAGATTCAAGTCAATGACAATGAGGAGCAAAATGATAAAATATAACATGAAAATATTTAGGAAATAAACAACAATCTTGGAGTAAATAGTAACAGCATATATGAAAATACTTTAGGAACATTTCCACAAGTCAGGTTTAAAAAGATAACATAGTAGAAAAATATGTAAAGAATAGGAACAGAAAAATAAATATAAGTGATTAAGCAATCTATGAATAGATGTCTCAACCTCACTAGTAATAACAAAAATGCAAACTAAACAATAAAGGAATGCCATATTTGCTTAGTAAGAGGACAAAACTAAAACTCATTTTGCAAAGCAGTCTCATCAAAGAAAAAATTTGGTGTTATTTAAGTCTAAAAATATGCATAATCTTTGACCTAACAATTCAATTCTTAGGCAATTTTTGTACACATGGACAAATATAAATATATATCCTATTTTAGTTAAAAAGTTGGAAGCAATACAAATTTTCAGAATTTTTAGCAAGGTAAACTACTACCCAGCTAGAGGCTACATTTCTTAGCCTTCCTTAGAGCAGGCTGTGATCCATTACACATATAATGGGCAATCATATGTGAATAACCATGCTTTTGGCAATTTCTGGCACATATCTAAAGAGAAGCAGCTAACTTTTCATTTCTTCTGTTCTCTCTGCCTCATCGTGGGCCAAATCAAAATATAGTGGAGAGGAATCAGTTCCTCTCATATAGACAGGAAAAAAAAAAAAAACCTAAACAACAAAAGAAAACACTACAGTGGATGAATGGAATCTGGGTCCATGAAAACTGTTCTAGAGAAAGGCCACCAACACCCCTGGGACTTTTGTGTGAAAGAAAAACCATAGGTTCCATCTGTTTCAAGTCACTGTTATTTGGGTCCAGTTAGAGGTTGCAACAGTACCCCAACCAACATAGTAGTAAATGCACATGCATTGAACCTGTGATCCTGAAATGTGAAAACATACCATTATAGAGACTTTGATCAGAATTCAAATACAAATTCACATTCAAAACCAACAAATCAATAATCTGACATCTCCAAAACTCTGATAAAGAAACATATCTCAAGCAATTTAGAGTTCATCTTAGTTGCATTTCTTTTTTACTAACCTCCAAAGTAAGAGCCATCTGTCAGCTTCATTTCTTTACTGGATTTTGTAATGACACCAGCAACACCATGTTGAATAAAATACATTTTTTTACCCACAGCTCCTTCTCGTATGATATAATCTCCGGGTTGAAACACTTCAAATCTCAATTTGCTCAGCATGGCAGTCACAAAATTGGGATCCGCATTAGCAAAAAGAGGCATTGTAGCCACCAGTTTCCGACAGTTGAAGTTGACTATCTCCTAAACAAGAGTGAACAAATATCAAGAGAGATGTTAATCACATCTGGGAGAACAACATGTGCTGAAATTTTAAAAAATTATATATTATAGCATAACATTACAACTTAAATTTGGATCGCAAAATACACAGGTTCTAATAATCCACATGGCTCATCAAAGTCAGGGATTATGGTTTACTTTTGTGTTGAAATTTTGTATTCCCCACATCTAGTGTACTATAAGAACATTTCTAGGTCAGGCCAATTCTAAATTAGATCTGCATGTTTGATTTTATTCTGTAGATTCTGGTCCAGATTATACATATTGTTATTTATCTGGACAAAAATAGGAATGTGTAACCAAACATTTTTAATCATGTAAATCAGTTATGTGACACAGAATGGACAGTGGGAATCTACATTTTACCATAATGCTATTTCTCAGAAATTTCTATACCAATGAGCTCCCCATGAAAAAAAAAAAAAAAGTTTGGGAATGCATATATGATGTTAAGAGGCATAGAAACGGGTCACCTCTGAAAAAAGGTGAGAAGAAGGCAAAAAGAAATGGAGGTATTAACAGAGTCTGAGAACTGAATCCTCCGCCTCGGGGAAATGTGTTATACAAACTTCTCAATTCCAAGACTGGCAAAGAAGCTTTCTACGATCTTCCTTCATAAAATGACCTGATATGACCCCAGGCTAGATAAAAAATTCCAGCTCAACAATATCTTTTGAGTTCAGCAGAGCCGAAGAGTGTCTCTAATAGTAGAGCTTCATGGAAAATGATAAAATACTTAAAAATGAGCTACAATAATCAGAAAGTGAGCATAGCTGCAAAGACAAGAGAAAGATATTACATGTGGTACTTGGTGATTCATTATCTAAGCCCACGTAATGCACAGTTGACTCCATGATTGGCTATATCTAGGGCAATTTGCTATCAGTTTTAGCTAGTGCATGGTGTGTGGGGTGTGGGGCTATAACATTGTTCAGCAAGTACTATGTTCTCAATATATATGCATGCATATTAAAAAAAGGAAGGAAGGAAGGAAGGAAGGAAGGAGATGTTATAGTTGTGAAAAAAAGTACTGATAAAGACTAATTTTATTCTTGTTAGGAGCTGGTTACTTCCAACTCTTAGAATGGTTTCTCAAATAAATGGCTTGAGAAACAAGTCTTATGTATTAAAAAAATAGGTTTTTTTACTATTCAAAAGACGTCTATACAAAAACCACAGGGAGATAAAAGGTGAAGTAAAGTTAAAACAAGACAGAAATATGCCATTAAAATGACAAGACTGGTTGAAAGTCAATGATTTCACATATAAAATGAGACAGAATAATTATGTGTAGGAAATTAAAAATAACTCAAATTGTAGAGGAAATAAGAGTTTTCAAACAAAAATAATAAAATAAAGAGAGAATCCTTCTCTGGTTCCCTAGAACAATCTAAGCAAAAAGAACAAATTAAGAGGCACCAATCTAACAGACTTCAAGCTATACTACAAGGCCATAGTAACCAAAACATCATGGTACTGGCATAAAATCAGAGACATTACCAATGGAAGAGATATAAAACCATCCTCATATCACCACCTGATCTTTGACAAAGCAGATGAAAACATACACTGGGGAAAAGAATCCTTATTCAATAAATGGTGTTGGGAAAATTGGATAGCCACATGTAGAAGACTGAAATAGTATCTGCATCTCTCCCCTCTCATAAAAATCAACAGACTTGGATTTTTATGGATAACAGACTTAAACCTAAGGCATGAAACTGTAAGAATTCTAGGAAAAAATGTTTGAAAAACTCTTATAGACATTGACCTAGGCAAAGAATTTATTAAGAAGACCCCAAAAGCAATCACAGCAGCAACAAAAATAAATAAATGGGACCTGATCAAATAAAAAAGCTTCTACACAGCCAAGGAAGTGATCATCAGAGCAAATAGACAACCTACAGAATGGGAGAAATATGTGCATGCCACACATCCGATAAAGGGCTGATAACTAGAATCTATATGGAACTCAGGAAAATCAGTAAGAAAAAAATCAAAGAACCCCATTAAAAAGTGGGGAAAGTACATAAACAGAAACTTTTCAGAAGAAGACAGACCAATGACCAACAAACATATGAAAAAATGCTCAACATCTCTATTTATCAGGGAAATGCCAATCAAAACCACAATGAGATATCACTTAACTACAGTGAGAATGGCCTTTATCAAAAAGTCCAAAAACAATAAATGTTGGCGTGGATGTGGAGAGACAGGAACACTCCTACACTGCTGGTGGGACTGCAAGCTAGTGCAACCTCTATGGAAAATAATATGGAGATACCTCAATGAATTAAAAGTAGACCTACCATTTGTTCCATCAATCCCATTACTGGGCATGTACCCAAAGGAAAAAAAAGACATTATATAAAAAACACATCTGCACTTGAATGTTCATAGCAGCACAATTCACAATTGCAAAGATGTGGAAACAACCCAAGTGCCCATCACGTATCCCTATAATATTCTGAAATTAAAAATAAATAAATAAATAAAGAGCCTAAAACAGGAAAAAAAGAAAAAGAGAGAGAATCCTTTCATCTATGTTCCTGGATTTGAAATATGCAAATTTTTCACTTCACTATTCTCTCACCTTTTGTTTTAGAAAATAATTGGTAGTATATTTTATAAGCAATTAAACTGGTCTTTATTTACATGAATAACATTTTTTATGATGCATTGAATATTCAGGTATATCCATTAGACCTGCCTTTCTTATAACACTGATGGGATAATTTAATATTATTGTCATTGGTTGAAGGAATCCATTAATTTTTCTTGTCTTTATGGAACTTTTACTTACACATGAATACCATCTGATTGAAACTGTAAATTCTAACAAATATATGATAGGGAAAGATGCAATGAGATAGAACTCTCTTGGCCTCTAAAAGCCTTTCATCCTCCATGAAATTTACTTGTTTTGAGGACGTATATTTAGTAGAAACAACCATGTGAGTCTAGAGTGAAGCAAAACTTTTAAAAGATCTCCTTCAATCACATTTCCTTATAGTTCATTTTCTTACAGAAAACATACTCAATGAAGTTGTTAATATATCCCCATAAGTAAAACAAGACTTTTAGAGATTCTACTCTGTAAAACACAATATAACACATTGGCTTAAATAAAACACTTTTTTATTATTTTTTTCATTTCAGAATATTACAGAGGTGCAAACACTTTGGTTACATATATTGCCTTTGTACTGCCCGAGTCGGAGCTCCAAGTATGCCCATCCCCAAGACAGTGTGTGCCACACCCATTAGGTGTAAATTTACCCATTCCCTCCTCCCTCTCACCTGCCCAACACCTGATGAATGTCACTTCCACATGTGCACATAAGAGTTGATCGATCAGTACCAATTTAATGGTGAGTACATGTGGTGCTTATTTTTCCATTCTTGTGATACTTCACTTCAAAGAATGGGCTCCAGCTCCATCCAGGATAATATAAGAGATATTAGTTCACCATTGTTTTTATGGCTGAGTAGTACTAATGTCTCTAATCTCCTTCCAGATTATTTCTGTCAGTTGTTATAATTAGCTCTTTTAGCAAAATATCTAACCTGAGTTAGGAGTATTGTTTACATGAAATAAACTGAGGAACGCTTACTTGCTAAGGGAAGCAACACATGGTCCTGACCTTAATAATATGGTACTCCAAATTACTAAGTTTACTATTGGCAATCTAGAAAAACAAGTGTAATTACTTCTTTTCTGGAGCGTTTTATAGTACCAGAAAGTATGGGAGTACTAAAAACAAGCAATCAAGCAAAAAATACCAACTAAAAGGTAAAACCCCAAAATACAACATTCACATTGATGAGAATATTTCAAAGGGATATAGGGGCCAACTGAAAGAGCTGCCAATGCTCAAACAAAGCTGGAACAATCTGAGCAAAAATAAATAACGTATTGGATTAAACTCAAAGTATAAAATAAATAAACAAGAGCAAATACGAATATAAATGAATGACTGCATAAATTAATAAGTGGAGAATAGATAAATCTCCTTTTTAATTCCAAACAATTGCAAATATTTCATATAAATACTACCCTCTCAAGAAGGTGGAAGATAATTCCCCACCTTTTAAGGGTGTGTTGAGCATAGTGACTTTCTTCAAAGAGTACAATAAGGAACGAGGGGAAACGATTAACTTTCAGTGGAGAAACATGACAAACACCACCTCCAGTCAGGTGATCAATGTTAACATCAACAGTAATAAATCATATTTGATAACATGGACCCTTGAGAGGTTGTGACGAGAAGGGCATTTTACTTCTGTGGTGCTCTTACTCCAAACCTGTAATCCCAGTTTAATCTTTACAAAAACATCGGTAAACACAAATTGAGGGACATTCTACACACTATTTGACCAGTATGCCTCAAAATTGTCAAGGATGAAATTTTTTTTAAAAAGAAAATAAATAAAGAAATTGAAAAAAACTGCCAAAGACATCAAAAACAAAAATTCTGAGGAAGCTGTCACAGCCAAGAGGAGACGAGGGAGACTTGATGACTAAATGTAATGTGGCATCCTGGATGGGATTTTGGGAATTTAAAGTAAAAACTAAGAAAATTTGAATAATCTCTAGACTTAAGGTAATAACAATGTATCAACACGGGTCACAACAATAGTTATTACAAATGTACCACATAAGATACTAAAAATAGAAGAAATTGAGTGTGAGGCATTTGGAAACTCTCCACTATCTTTGCAACTTTTTTGCAAATCTAAAACTATTCTAAAATAAAAAGCTTATTAAGGATGTAATTACTACTTTATAGTTCTAAAAAGGAATGTGACATCTTGTAATAGTATTTAAAGAACATTTTCTTTAACTTAACTCATTTAAAAGCAAAGCAAAAAAAGATCTTGTAAATATCTGAAAATGATTATAGCATAGTGCAGTCTGATGATGCATATCAGGCCTCAAATGTGTCTATTTCTATTGCTCTGGAGTTCATAACCCTATTCTGTCAATAAGAACACAAAATTGTATATATCTCTCTTATATTTTTCAATATCAGGTATATATTTCTATCAAGTTTATATTTACAGATACAATAATCTATAATTAACTTAAAGTGTGAAATATATTTTACTCCATTAAGGGCACCAAAAATGAGGGAGAAACAGAAATGTTGTTGCAAAGAAATTTATCTGTCAAAGTAGTATTACTGCATAACTTATATAGCATCAGTGCAGTTTTTACTTTCATAAATTTTAAGTTGCCAACTAGCCAAAAATGGATTTTACATGTTACTGTTTAAAATATGCTGATTTAATTTCTTCCTACATTTGAAAATTAACTCATTAGAAAATTAATTTAAACATCTGAGGTGAGTAATAATTTTTGTTAATATTTTATTTTGTTGAAATAAATAATAATAAATATTTGGTAAACATGCAGATATAACAAAATTTGGGAGTTAAACAGCATTAAATTCACTAGAGTAGACTTGTTGCTTTACTGTTGATAATTATGACATAAGTGTCATGATCCAAAGAGGCTATGTCACACCTAAAGGGAACAGTTCGGTATAAAAGCGTTGGCTGAATAAATGCCAAGAATGTGATTTCTGTAATATTCTTTGCACAAGGTGTCTCACAGGAAAATGCATGGGGTCTGCAGCACCATTTATTCCTTTGAGGAAAAGCTCTGACAGGGTAGTAATTGCAGAGGAGGAGCAATGGTCACCTTGGCACCTGGAGGGCATTGTCTCTGTCAGAGTTCACCAACAGCTTTCTCAAATTCCTAACCGGGAGCTAAACACTGAGCAGCTAAGTAAATAAGCCCAGATGCTTTGGGAAATGCTGCAAATGATTCCCTCTAATGTTTCAAGTTAGAAAAAAATCTTTGTTTTCAAGAAGATTCTGAGTTGGAACCCAAGGTATAAACATATTTGTATTAGTTGAGAAGATTATATGAAATAGAAATGTTAATGTCGGATTTTTCTGAGATCTGCCATTCAACCAAACTTGAATGGTTATTTAAGCCTTCTAAATCATTCACACACACACACACACACACACTCTTTGTAAAGCTTTTTCTTATCTAATATCATCTCTAGGATGCTTTCATTTTAAAAATACTAACCCTGCTAAAGTTAAATGCTAAGATTTTAAATCAACTTTTATACATAAAAAAACAGTACAATACAATCATCAAACAATAAAGAACCCTGTATTTGATCTTACTTTGACATGATGTCAGTTTATTTTAGACATGAAAGTCTTTAATTCAGCAGTTCTTCCCATTATTTTGCTAAAGTATGACAGGAGTATTCATGTTCATTGTTTGGTCACAGTGTGGGGAGTCTTTTTAAAAAATTAAAATACAGCATAGATAAAGTGCACAAATCTTAAGTGTATACAAATCTTAAGTCATTCTTTTTACAAATATATGCACCGCTATAACCATCTAGATACAGATATAGAGCATTTCTAAAAAGGTTCCTTTTGCCCCTTCCCTGTCAACCCAGAGTCTAGATATTCTCTGACTTCTATCACTATAGATCAGTTTTGCTTGTTCTTGAAATTCATATAATGAATTCATATACTCTGTTGTCTTTTATAACTTGCTTATTTTGCTTATCATTATGTCAATGTGAGTCACCCATGTTGTATAGCAGAAAATCATTCTTTTTACAACTTTTATTGAAATGAAATATAGCCTATATTTTATTGAAATATAATATACCACAATTTATTAATTCCTTTCACTTTTCATGACATTTGGGTTGTTTCCAGTTCTAGGCTAATAAAATAAAACAGTTATGAACATTCTTGAAGCACCTTATGCACTGATTTCTCTTGAGTTTGTACTTTACATTGGAATTTCTGAGTAATAGAGTAAGAAAATATTCAACTTCAGTAGATACTGCCAAAAGTTTTTCTAGATGATTGGATTATTTTTCTCTCATTCCAGCAACGTGTGAAGGTCCAGTTGTGCCCTATCCTTGGCAAAATTTGATTTTATCACTCTTTTAAACTTTCACTATTGTTGGGTATGTAGAGATATCTTATTTTTTTTTGTTTTTTTGCTTTTGTGTTTTTTTCTCATTGTAGCTTTAATTTGAATACCCCCATGAGTAAACTCAGTATGCACATTTCCTAAGCTCTGTGGTCAGATGAATATTATGTTTTGTGAAGTGCCCAGTCAAGAATTTTCCTTTTTCCTACTGTAGGAGTTCTTTTTATACTCTTGACATAAATTCTCTTTTGGGACATGCAAATACCTTTTCCCCATCTGTGGCTTGGCTTTTCATTCTCGGTGGTATTTTTTATTGTAATTGTTCAGTTGATAATTTGTTTCCTAGTTTGTTTAGCTTTATAACTATGAGAAAAAATGGGATATGATATACTCAGATTGCCTCTAGAAGGATTTATGTTAATCATAAATCTGTACTTTGGAATCATACATACTCTGAGACCCTAAGAAAGTTTAAGCAATATTTTACTTGGTTATAATAAAAAAGAATAGCAATGCTTTCCTTCTAGTCCTATAATTCTACATTGACAACTTAAACATCACTGTGTAAAGTTCCATTTTGTGAAACATCTAATTCTGCTCCATTCTACAACAATATTATTATTCTAAACAGTATATTTCTAAAAAGTTTTAAGCATGGTAGCTCTAAATATAATTACAGTCATTACACAAATGAATCATAGAGTAGTCTTAACAAAACAGAGCTGCTGTTACATTGCTAAATTTCTATACTCAAACACATCCCATATTTTTATATTTTTAGGCTGTACAGAGCTCATAAGAGCTTCCTTCTAAGAACTTATATCAGACAGACATTCAAAAGGCATCCAGACCTGTAGATTTCTATATTGACCTTAGAAACACACACACACACACACACACACACACACGCACACAAATCTATACCAGTGACATCTGATCACTCTAGAACATCCTATTAAAAAGTGCTCCTGATGTTGTCCCATTTTTTCTTTCCCATTCAGTAGCTGGGATTAGCTATAATCAAAACAGCAGTTGGATGTATTTAGGTGTTTCTTTAAGGCAGGGATAATTCTAAGAATGAATATAATAAAAAGCAGAGTGAACATGTACTGAGTTCTTGCTGGGTTTTAGGTATTTCTCTCAATGTTTTACAAATATTTATTTTATCCTCACAACAATCCTATGTCTTAGGCAGGATTCCTGCCTCGTTTTCTGGAAGACACTATGTAACCTGCCATTGATCACACCCTTGCAAGAAGGAGGACTACGGTGTGTTAGGCAGCCAGCCTCTCTAACCTGGGGTTTTCATGGATTCTGAGAAGCCACCTTGACATTTGCATATATCTAGAATCACCACAAACTCTAAATATTTAGATATTAACCATAAATTTGTTCTTTTAAATGATATACATTTTGAAAGACTGACATCGAGATTAGTCGATTGTCAGTGTGACTGATGGTTACACACTTGACTCTTTTTATTTACCTCAGAGCAAAAGTTTTTAAAAATCTGAATCCAAATGCCTTTATACGTGGCATGTCTGTTCCAGTTTGCCACAGTTTTTAAAACACCATCTGTATTTAGTATCTTGCTATTTACTACAATTATCTATCTGACTGGCTTCTTAAAGCAATAGAATTTGAGGTCTTTGGACTGTAAAGTAAAGAACCAAAAGCAAAGAGAAGGAGACCAGGATTTATTGTTGTCATTTGTGGGAGGGTCATGTCTTCTATCACAGGAGACAGTGTCAACAGACCGAAAATCCTCTTCGTGGCTTATCAATGTCTGCTCCTTATTTCTCCCTTTCAAAGAAATATTTCTGACCATCAGTGGTACCTCTGGTTCCACCTGCAAAGCCCCCAAAGGAACACTGTAATTTAATATGAGTGTAAGTTAGGGATGTAGAAAGAAAGAGGAAGGGAACAAGATTTCTTAAGCCTCTCATTTTGAGGTAGGCATTTTCACATATTATATCTCATTTATTCCTAGGGCACAATGGCCTAAAAATAAACTTGAACTTGGTTTTATTTCCCCACATACACAGAAGAAAGTGGTATTTAGAGAGAGGAAATGTATTGCTCAGGCCCCAGAGCTAGAATATGTCTAGAGAAACTAACTATGCTCACTCAACCGCACCATGGGGGCTTCTTAGCACCTA
This sequence comes from Varecia variegata, assembly GCA_028533085.1. Classification (NCBI taxonomy): domain Eukaryota; kingdom Metazoa; phylum Chordata; class Mammalia; order Primates; family Lemuridae; genus Varecia; species Varecia variegata. The sequence continues at coordinate 149,064,039 of CM052439.1, read as the reverse complement.
GAATTAACCCACACTTTCATATTTTGCAATTGTCTATGTTTTAGAATAAAAAGAAGAGTCACTTTTAGCATCTTAAAACCTTTTTAATCTAAACTTTACCCATTTGAGACTATTGCTTTTTTTGGATTGTTTTGCTGAAGTGTATTTTTTAGGTTATGTACATTTTTAAGCAATTAGAATGTGACATGCATATTTTCACGGAGATTACTTAATGACAATATATTTACTGTTGTGGGATTCTTTAAAAATACATGGGTCTAGTTTAAAAATGTACACAAAGAACCTTGTTTTTGTTTTATTATATATAATTCAAAGTTTGCTATGCAAAGAAAGCTGCTTTCACAATAGGGAAAAAATTTTGCAAAGTAAGAAAAATAATATTTATCTTATGTACAAAACTAACTTAACTTTATCTTTAATTGTCAATATTGATTTATATGTCAGGCAAATAAGAAGCATTTCCTCTATGTCTCACCGAAAAATTAGTGTAAAGGGTAAATATGGAAGAAAACAAATGAGATATTGAAGCCTAACTAAAAGATTCAGAATGGTATTAGTGAATAAGCATCCTGGTCCACGTGAACTCATTTCCTTTAATAACTTCATGAAATAGTCACAAATGATGTAAGGGAACAATGGGTCTTTGTATATGGATCTATACAACAATTAATTTTTAAAAAGCAAGAATTGTAAACATGAGGCCTAATGACACTTAATAAGGGTGTTAATGGGCTTCAGTTGGCTGCACTGAACCTGATGAAATTGTATGCAAATAGGTGTACACTGTGAATGCGTCTTATGCAAAACAGACAGCAGCTTTCACTAAATTTTCAAAGGGGCCATTATTAGAAATAGAGCAAGTACCACTGGTCCAAACGCACTATAATGACTGTGATTATGATGATTACTAACATTTACTAAATGCTTTGTGTCTTCTCATTTAATTATAATAACAACCTAATGAAATACAGGTTGAGAATCCCTTATCCAAAATGCTTGAGACCAGAAGTGTTTCAGATTTCAGATTTTTTTGGATTTTGTAAAATGTGCATATGTATAATGAGATAGCTTAGGGATGGTACTCAACTCTATGAAATTCATTTATGTTTTATGTACACCTCATACATATGGCCTGAAGGTAATTTTATACAATGTTTTTAATAATTTTGTGCATGAAACAAAGTCTTGACTGCAACCTGCCACGTGAGGTGTGGTGTGAAAGATTTCCACTGTGGCATGTCAATGCTCAAAAAGTTTCAGATTTTGGAGCATTTTGAATTTTGGCTTTTCAGATTAGGGATGCGTGACCTGTAGTTACATTATTAACCCAATCTTAAAAATGAGCCTATTAAGTCTCAAAGTGGTCGTTATTTGACAGAAATCACAGCATGTAGGAAGTGAAGCCTACTAATACTGAAAGTTATACAGTCTGTTCCTAGAGCTATGTTATATAATATGGTAGTCACTAGCTACATGGGGTTATTGTGCACTTGACATGTGGCTACTGTGATGAGAAACTAAATTTTTAATTTATTTAATTTTAACCCATTTAAGTTTAAAGTTAAAAACTGATGCTCAGTTCAGTTTTTAGAAAATGTTAAATTATATTTAGAAAATCTTGGACAGGTGGATATACTTTTTCAACTGTAAGTTTTATAAAATCTACATATAGATTAAGCATTTCAGAGAAAAGTTTAGCATCCAAATCAAGATGTACTATAAGTACAAAAATACACACCAGATTGTGAACACTTAATTAAAAAACAAAGAATGTAAACCCTCTCAATTAATGATGTTTTTATATTGCATTCAGGTTGAAGTTATAACATTTTGGATATACTTAGTTAACAATATTTATTATACTTAATTTCTCTTTTTGTATTTTTTAGTGTAACTACTAGAAAATTTAAAATTGCATACATGATTCATATTACATTTCCACTGGACAATAAGCACTGCTGTAGAGCAAGCATGATGCCATATATAAGGGGAATTGAAAAACAAAATGGTAGAATACATTTCTAGATCTTTTAAGCCATCATGGTAAAATTTTATATAATAAAGAATTCAGTAAGACAAACATGAAGTATAATTTTTTGATATTCATTTATAACTTGAATACAAAGGTGAAACTTCAATAGACTAACAAAATATGGTTTAGTTTGACTCTTGGAAAGACAATATTTAGATCCTAAAATTTCCAAGAAGAATAAATCAATATCTGGAAATGGCTAGCCACACTTAATTTTCAGGAATATCACTGAAAAGCTCTAGGAAAGTCATCTGCAATCATTGTCTCTAAGAACACTACATGGATTTTGTGTGGCAAACATTAAAAAGTAAAATTAAAAAATTAAAATTTATCGAATAAGATAAAAAATTCCGTATCTTGAGATAAGGCTCTCCATGCTTCTGCAGCTTCTGACCAGTCCTTGGTGCTCTAGGAGATGACAATTTCAGAAGTGTCTAACACAGAGATTGGTGCACAGAAGGTCCTCAGGGTGGAGTGAGGTTTGTAGGTACAATGTAGGACCGTTCTTTTTTTTTTTTTTTTTTTTTTTTGAGACAGAGTCTCGCTTTGTTGCCCGGGCTAGAGTGAGTGCCGTGGCATCAGCCTAGCTCACAGCAACCTCAAACTCCTGGGCTTAAGCGATCCTACTGCCTCAGCCTCCCCGGTAACTGGGACTACAGGCATGCGCCACCATGCCCGGCTAATTTTTTGTATATATATTTTTAGTTGGCCAGATAATTTCTTTCTATTTTTTAGTAGAGACGGGGTCTCGCTCTTGCTCAGGCTGGTCTCGAACTCCTGACCTCGAGCGATCCACCCGCCTCGGCCTCCCAGAGTGCTAGGATTACAGGCGTAAGCCACCGCGCCCAGTCTGGACCATTATTGAGCAGTAACAGAATATTCCTAGGATTATCCTGTGGGCCATTGCCCTCATCATGCCTCTCCAGTAGACAAGCGAAAAAAAATGGCTTCAATGATCTGCCAAAGTGACATTCTCCTCACTGTTAATCCTTAAAAGGAGACAGTAACTCTGTAGACCTATTTATGGTATTTTCTAAAACACAGCTTACCAGGCTCCAATACAGATTCAGAGAATCTGAATGTAAATCTTTAGGAGATATGACTCAAAATCAATACTTTTAATAAAACATTCCAAGTCATCAGCAGTTAGGTGTGGAAACCATGGTTCCTAAAATAAACAAGTATCTGGAAGCCTACATCTAGTTGAGGGAGGAAGTTATATATGCATATATATTCAGTATAAGGTAATTATAAATAATAAACATGGGCTTTGACAAAAGTCAAGAAATAAAATATAGGATTCTTATAATAAAACTGCCCTATTGATATGATAAATTTGGAAAGTGAATTGTAAATTATATATACATTCCATTAAAAAGTAAAAAAGAGACACAAAGAGGCAATCTTAATTTTTTTTTTTCCATCAGCATTCTCTACTGGCTTATATTGATCTGGTGGTTTGTTTCCTAAATTGCAAGAAGGTTGACTGTGTATATAAGAAAATCAGCCTATACAAGCAGACCTTAGTGCTTTTAAAATGTTTTGAGCATTTATCCAAATGTTGACTAATAAGTTTGTTTCCTCCTTCAATTCCTTAAATTTGAAGTATCTCCCTTGATTTCTCTGTCTAATAGCGAGGATTTAACAATGAGCTATTTCTCTAGTTGGTATAATGTCTTTTTAAAAAGTGCTTTTAATGCAAATCCTAAATAATATGTGTCAAAAATGCAATAAACTTATATTCACACCTACTGCACACCATCTGGGGGATGGACATGCTTGAAGCTCTGACTTGGGTGGGGCAAAGGCAATATATGTAACCTAAACATTTGTACCCCGGTAATATGCCAAAATAAAAAAAAATCACTTGGAAAAATGCAATAAACTATAAGAATAAAAACTACTTATCTTTCATATTGATTTTTGGGGTGTTAAAGGAGTTATACGTAGGAAAGGGAGGATTGAAGAATTGATATAGGGTGTCTTAATTTTAATTTCATTTAATTTCACCTTATTAAAAATTAATCAAGTATTTTTGTATATGTTATATTTTTTAAAGTCTTTAAAAACAAAATGGATATACACATGTTATTTAGAAGATATTTATATATGTGTGTATTATATGCATATATATCTTCATCTCTATATTTTCATTACCTTCATGAAGGGAATTTATGTATTCCTTTCAGATAATCTCTCATTTACTTTAACACAGTTGTAATCATAATGGACATTCAATATTTGTTTCCTTTTTTCTTCACTGTCTAACCTAAAATATTTCCATGTTGTGACATGATATGCATTGACATTCTTTTTAATGGCCACACAATGTTCCACCTTGTATTAAGTAGTTATATTTACAAAAATACAATAGGGAGAGAGAGAAATAGACTACAATGGCCTCTTAAATAATGGCAATCTTTAGCATTTTTTACTATTGCTTGTTTGGAAATCCAGCTATTTCTTTAATTTCTAGATTAACATTTTTCAAATTATAAGTCCAAGGTAATTTGCCTAAAATCTCTGCACATGCAAATGGTGTATTTTTATTAAGTGGCTTAAATGAGATCTGCCTGCTTGTAAAGGATATGTCAGAACAAGCTGAATTTTGATATGTACAGATTCAAAAATTTTAATGTTTTTTGTAGATATAGGTCTCTTATGCATCTAATTTGGTTTTGAGGTATTTAATCACATTTAAACTTAACAATATAAATGCAAATGAAGTTTGAAATTAATTTAGTCTCAGCATAGTCCCATTGCTTTGCCAGGAACATAGTAATATATTGTTCCATTAAGGTACCATGCAGGGTACCAGCAGATGATATAACATTCTCTTAGTGTTCACTTACATTTGATTATACAGGCAGGAAAGGGGGGAAAAAAGGTAGAAACAGACAACAAAAAGCCAAAAAACAAAATTAAAAAATATAAAATTCTACTTCAAGTAATTGTATATTGACAAGGAGAGTGTTCATTGAGACTTTGTATCTCTGCTCCACTATGTGGTATCAGACACTCAAGTATAGTAATTTGATTTCTAGAAGCTCTAGCACAATTTAGCTCCAGTTGCCTGTAATAAAGTGTAAGAATGGTTTGCGGAATAGGAATTAAGCCCACTTGACATGGCAAAAACAGATTGATTTGAACTGGCAAATACAGCAAATGGATGTTCAGAAATATGCTGAATTAAAAAAATATTATTAAAACAGGACCACCAGATAGTAGAGTGAATTTGAAGATTTAATTCTCAGAGAAGGTTATTTGGAGAATTTGGTAAAAGTGTGTATTTGGAATTTTATAATATAATCCACATAAATTCATTTTCATCATTAACAAATCAGCAATAGAAAAAATCCGTACATAACAGTATATTTTGTTGTGCATAAGGACCTCAGGAAATCAGGCCAGGCCCTAAAATCAGGCAGGAATACTAAAATAAACTCTCATATATCTCTTACTGTAGTTAGATTTTTAATGAGCATTACATGTGCTGGCAATTGTTATGGGATGAGTGGTGTCCCTGTGAAAGTCACATGTTGAAGTCCCTGTACCTCAGAATATAACAGTAACTGTATTTAGAGATAGTGGCTTTGAAGGGGTGATTAAGTTAAAATAAAAGTATTAGGGTAGACCTTAATCCAATCTGACTGGTGTCCTTATATGAAGCAGGAATTTGGACACACAAAAAAAGATATAGCACTTTGGGAGGCTGAGGTGGGAGGATCGCTTGAGCCCAGGAGTTTGAAACCAGTCTGGGCAACATAGTGAGACCCCATCTCTGAAAAAAATATATATATGGCTACTCAGGAGGCTGAGGCAGGAGGACAGCCTGAGCCCAGGAGTTGGAGGCTACAGTGAGCTATGATGACACCACTGCACTCTAGCCCATGTGACAGAGAGAGACCCAGTCTCAAAAAAAAAAAAAAAAAAAAATTATCGGGAATGCACAAGCAGAGCAAAAAGGCTGCCATCTGTAACCCAAGGAGAGAGGCCTCAGAAGAAACCAGATCTGTCAATACCTTGATCTTAGACTTCCAGCCTCCAGAACTGTGAGAAAAAAATTTCTATTGTTTAAGCCACCCAGTTTGTGGTATTTTGTCATGACACCCCTAGCAAACTAATACAGCAAGTTAAGCTGGTAAAAATGTGACAAGAAGAATGAAGTTGCCCCTTCTGAATATCTGCCAAGTACAGTAGTACCTATCTAGTAAGATTAGATTCCCTGACTCCCCATGGATGTCTGAAGCTGCAGATAGTGCCATACCCAATTGTCACCAATCAGAACCTGTTTCTGCTCCTGTCTTCCACACACAAATTTAATGTCTTTTCCATCTTAATTAAGCACTTATGCACTGTGGCTGTACCTTTTGCAATTTGAAATGCAATAGCAAAACTAGCAGAAATTTCTTTTTCCTTTTTCACAATTTCATGGATAGAAGATTTGTTCTTAAGATCTTACTTAACAATGTCAGCTTACAATTTTTTTTCTTTCCCTATGAAGTCAAGAACTTTCACCTTTTCACTTAAAGAAAGCGTTTTGTGACTTCTCTTTGGCTTATCCAAATTGCCAGCATCACAACTCGTGTGCTTTAAGGCCATCAGGAAGTCAAATAAGGGTGATTTGAACACAGGCACTGTGATGCAGGGACGGTTGATCTGATAACCAAGAGGGTTACTAAGTGACTCACAGGCAAGGAGCTTAGCTTAGACAGCTTGGAGCCCCTGGACAAAGGGCAGATTCACGTTCTGGACATGATTTCTCTCATTACAATAATACAAACGACCTGTTTCACTCCCTTTTCAGTCTCTCTGATTCAGTGGAAATAAGAAAAAGTCCAACCACAAATTAAATGCACATCATTGTACAAAACAGATAATGCCTGAGAAGTTTATAAAACAAATGATCATAGAATAAATTATTTCTCAGGGACTTACATTATATATTTAGAGATACAGGAAACAGATATTTTAAAGATTTTTTAAAAATTCAACACTCTATTTACATTCCAGTGTAGAGCCTTTGGGAGAATTATATAAATTTTCATCTTTCCATCACATTCTAAAATTCAGAGATATCTGTAATTTAGCAAGAATTGTGATAAAAATAACTTACATTTATATAGTGACCTATAGTTTATAAAGTTCTTATACACATATTATCTTATTTATTCTTCTTAACAGCTATGAGAGACTGGTATTGTTTTAATTCATAGACTAAGTTGGAACAGTCAAGCAAGGCCATACTCTTTCCAATTTCATGTATAGACTTTTAAATAGAGATTTTACTTTGCAGTAATTTTAGATTTACCAAAATGTTACAAAATAGTAAAGTGTTCCCATATACCCCTCATTCAATTTTCTCAAAGGCTTACATCTTATATTGCCACGGGACATTTGGAAAATTAAGAAATCAACCTTGCTATATTAATAATAATTAAACCCCAGACTTAATTCATATTTTATTAGTTTTCCACTTGCATTCTTTTTATTCTACAGGATTCAAACCACAATGTCACACAGCATTTAGCATATATAGATTTTTGAGGAGAGTGATTAAGTGATTAAACTATGTAAACTATGAGTTTACATGGGTTTCTGTAAGAAAGTGAATTTGCTCAAACGTAAGGAAGGGAATTACAGATAAATCAACGGTTTGTTGAAATGCATTAAAGCTTATTTTTTTACAACAAATGAAACTTAACCAAATAAACTCATAGGCATATATATATATATATGTATATAATGTAAAATTATTATGACATTACTAGAAAAAAATTTAAAATGCAGCATTAGAACAAAGGGAAACTAAATTTTAAATAACTCACCAAGAATTTGTAATAGACATATAAGAATGTATATAAAGACATATTTAAATGCCATTTGGCTTTTAAAAAATTCAGTGAAATAGCTATGGAAGAAATCCATAATGTTTTATAAATTATTCTGTAAAAATCAAATATTCTTTGGTATTGATTATTCCTGTCCTGCTAATGTATGCTCATTCACATAAAAATACTTCTGAATATATTTTTCCTTCAAATTAATCAATATATTGGGAAATTTTATCTTTTAAAAGCATGTGTTTCTTGTTATTGAGATAATTTCTAATGTGTACAATTTATTATGAAGTCTTTTTCATAAAAGCTTGAAATTTTATTTCATATGCTTTTTTTTATCTTTGTCTTACTTGACATGACCATTCTTTTGTTTTCCTTGAAAAGCATGATTTAGATTATAAAATTCCAGTTTAAGCTATATGTCAAGTATTTCCAGTCTGTTTCATTAATTTTTGGATATAATTTTTAACCTTCTCTAAATTTTCCTGCTTATGATCTTTGGAATTGACCAGATATAAATGCTCACATTTATGTCAGGTAAAGTAGAGGATTCACATTAGAAGATCACAACATTTAAATATATTAATATCAGTTTTAAGAGTTCCTAGGGCAGTAATAATTATAAAAATAATATTATTGAGCACTTATTTCACACTGGGTTCTTTTCTAAGTGTTTTACTTATTGTAAAGCATGATAATTTAAAACACACAGCTTGCTAGGAAACAGACATTAGGCTAAGTCATTTCTATTGAAATAGATTTATTTTCCCTACTTTGCAATTATAAATAAACCTTACAGATATATAAACCCTGTACATGACTATAACAGGGGAAGTATTTTTAAAATCTCAAGTTTAAGGCACTCTGAGGATTTCAGAGGCATTATATAATATTGTTTCTTTCCTTTTAGACTTATAATATTTGACTTTCAAATGATCAATATGTATATATTAAATAAGCACTCTGTGTCCAACACAAGAGCTCTGATATTTCTATGTTAGTACTTTTCTGTCATTTTTGAACTCTCAGGTTATATTGTTTATATGCTTATCTATCTCAACATACCTGTGCATAATAACACTAAGTAATTTATTTGATAATTGCAATGATATCAAAACCCAACTACCCCAACACTTGGTATTCCGTTCCACAGAAAGTGGATGTTTAAAAATTGATATCATCGTTATCATCATTAACATCACTAACAGAGCTATTATTGTCAGCATCATCATCATCATTAATGCATCTAGTTGACATAAGCTTACTGTATATTCTGCCAAGGCAAGCTTCCAAATCAAACAATATGTGATATCTTCATAATTTGCATAATTTAACAATGTGAAGCTCTAGCTACATAAGTCAATTTGGGGGAGTATTTTAAACAATAAAAAACTGGTTTGTATAAGCTAGACAGCTATCACACATACGCTCCTTTAATAGATCTAATTTAAAACTCTGGGAGATGGTATTATCTATTTTTAATTTACAGTTAGCTCAGTGGAGAGCCTGGATGCAAAATATAAGCTTTACAAAGCACAGGAATCTTTCTAATCTTTATGTGAATGCATACCATTGACTCCATTGACTTATTAGCAATAATCAGGGCTGCTCTTGAGTTTGGTTTCAATTGCCTTAATTATTTTACTTTGAGTACTATTATTTAGTTCCTTTCCCCAAGGCCAGTTAAAATAATCTTCATGGGTATTATAACTAGAGAAAAAAGACATGATTTTCCTGATAAAAAAGTAATAATTATTATAAAAATGATAACATGCTTATATTTTAGTTACGGTTGCGCATATCCACTATAACTTAAATCATTGTAGGAAAAAAGTGCTTTATTTTTCAATTCATTTTCTCTCTTCCTTGGACCAAAAGAGAAGCTGAAATAGGAACTAGATTTTGGAAATGCAGTCATCTTTTTTGTTTACCCATTTTTCTTTATGGGAAATGTCATTTTGTATCCTTTTTGTCTACGGAAATGCCACATGTACTTCCAGATTTAGTGCAAACTCTTCCTCTGAGGCCTTTCCAGTCTAATCCAGGCCAAGGTGAACATATTCTTTTCTCAACAATTTTAGTAGGGATAGTCTCCTTTTCTCTGGCAATTAACCATATGTGACTTCCTACATTTTCCATATCTTTAATAATGGATTTTACTTTTTCCTCATAGGTTCCCCCCCACCAGGTGTTTGTTGTTTCTTGAAGCATATAGCAAGCACTTTCTTTGAAACTGGAAACCACATCTTACAATTTACCTTCCCTATCACGCTTTAATCATTGTCTTGCATGTATTAAGAAATCAATAAAGGTTTTTGTCTGTTTGTTTTCTAGAATGTAGGGATGCATGGAAAAAGCTCCAGGCCAAAACAGAGAGACCCAATTTCTTTGTTTGGTGCTGTGACCATGACCAGGTCACTTACATTATTTTTCTAGTTTATATGCCTGTCGAGTATCAGATAATTTATAAGATCCTAGTATAGCTTTACAATGCTATGATTCTAGCAATTTTAGTTAATTTTAACTAAATACGTTTTTAGAAGGCATTTAAAAAATCAACAAGTATGTACTTTAAACAAGATGATTCAGAATTACCCTAAATAAATATGCACGCAAATTATGCTTTTTGCCTAACAGTCTATTCGACAAATTAAAGGTCAGAAGGACAAGATTATACTCTCAGCCCGATTCATGTTCTGTGAAAATGAAATATACTGACGTTCTATATTCTACTGGGACACATGATCTGTACCTATTTCCAGCCCACAGCTCTTCACAATCCATTGTTTAAAAATAGATCAGTTCTGAACTTTGGCGACAGGCTTAGAAGGGCATTAACCTCTTTCTTGACTGTTAACTTTGCCATTTTGTTCTAATCGAATCAGTATAAGTCTGATCATGTTAAAAATAGAACTTCTTTGTACACATTTCAACAGGCACTCAAAAATAGAGGGGCATAGTTCACTGAATTTTTATAATAAGTTTTTTATTTTTAAATATACTGCTAGCATTTACTGAAGTATAGATCAGTCTTATGATCCTAACATTTCAATTTTGGTGCTAAGGCATTGTCTCCAGAAAACTGGCTATTAAAATGAAGGGAGAGCTTATTAGCAGATTGTTTGAATAAATTCCAAAAGAAATGGGACATATGATATCCTGGGCTTGGTGTCCCTTCTGGATACTTGGTCTAATACCCTTTGAATCACTGTCTCAGTATTTACACACAGTTATATATAATTGCTACTTAAATGTCTGTCTCCCAAAAAAATGTAAATAGCCATGAGAGCTTGGACTATACTGTATTCTTTGAATTGTAGTAACACCAAGAGTTATATTTTATTGTGTACTTACTATGTGCCAGGCACTTTTCTAATGTTTAAAATATATTTTGCTCACTTAATTTTTACAAAAATGCTATGAAACAGTAATTATTATCATCATTCCCAATTCAAGATGAGAAAAATGAAGTACACACAAGTTAAATAAATAGCTCAAAGTGTTACACTAGATAGTAGTAGAGCTGGGTTTAAATGAAGCTGGTAGAAGGAAGGCCATGCTTGTAACAGTGATGCTAAGTAACCCCTCAGTAGTAGGTTCTGATTCATTATTTGTTATATGGCTGAAAGGATGCAAGTCTATCCAAAACAATAAAGCTTTGAATATTCTGAGCAACCAGAGGAAAATAAGAGCATATAAGTGGATGGGAAGAGAAAAAGGGGGAGGGCTGTCCAAGGAAACCAGGTCAGGCAGCAACTGGGAGGGAGGGGAGTTTACTAGAAGTCACTGAAGCCAACTTTGCAGACTCATAATTTTGACTAGACATAGCCACAGAGCAACTAGAGAGTGACTATTAGAGATAATCAATGTATCACAAAATAATACTTCGGATTTAGAATGCCAAGTTTTTGGAGTGGCATCTTAAGGATTTTCCTCAGAAAACTGTAGTCATTCCTTTATTTTCTGGCCTAAGTACTTTGACTCACAGACAAAGGAAAATGATTTTGTGAATTTACAATCACTTTCTAAAAAGCTGAGAATTCCAGTGGCGCTCATTGGGCAGGTCATATGGCCTAGTCCAAGCATGAACAATACACAACTTTATCAGGCACTGTGAATCTTCTAAACCCTGAAGTGTCTGAGTACTTAGGTTTGGGCAGGGAAACCAGCAACAATTGTTTGATGAGCCATGGACAATATTCTAGGCAGAGCTGGCATAGCAAGCAAATAGTCTTAGTCTATTTGGGCTGCTATAACAAAGTATAACAGACTGGGTGTCTTATAAATAACAGAAATGTATTTCTTATAGTTCTGGAGACCAGTAAGTCCAAGATCAAGATCAAGGTGCTAGCAGGTTTTATGTCTGGTGAGGGCCCACTCCTCACAGAGGGCCACCTTTTTGCTGTGTCCTCATATGACAGAAAGGACAAGACATCTCCCTGGGACCACTTTTATAAGAGCACTAATCCCATTCATGAGGGCTCCATCTTGGTAACTAATCACATCCCAAAGGTCCTGTCTTCTAACCTCCTAATACCATCACCTTCGGGACTTCAACATATGAATTGGGAGGGGAGGTACAAACAGTCACAATAGCAGCCATAGAAGAGAAAAGTATCTCTTAAGTATCTTCTATCTAGTCCATGGATGATATTGGGTTATAGTGACAGAACAATTATATACCTTCTATAATGGTACTTTATTGAAATATATCCTCCCTACTCCATCCTCCCAGTCAAGTCTGCATTAAATAACTAATTCATAAACCTGGAAAAAGTTAAAAAGAAAGTAAAAACAACTACATGAAAAATAGATGTTCTGACATGTAGTGAATACACCAAACACAAACAAAGAGGAATCTAAAAATGCTGGCATTCTTTTGTAATAAATTAAAAAAATATTGACCACAGTAGAATCTACAGTGATGCTAAGAAAATTCTGTGGAGAGAACACTTCATCATTCTGAGCATCATTTTTCTTATCCATACAGCTGCCACTGTTCTGTCAACAAAATGCTCTCTCCAAACTCTAACAATAAATGATTCTTTGAGATGATTTGCCAAGTATGTAATCCTTATTTAATTTGCATTTTTTAATTATCCAACCAGTAATTAAGTGTATACTATCTGAGGGCTAGAGTTATGGAGAACATCAAAAAAAGCAAAGCCTTTGCTTTCTTGGATCCTGAGTTCATATAGCTGAGCAGACAATGAACAAGTAAATATTAAGGGAAAATAAGACAACAGAGCAATATGTACACAACAAAAACACCTATGTGATTGATGGAGAAGGACTGTGAGGGAATTAATTTAGATGAGCTTCTCACAGAAGGCCTCTTCAAGGAGGTAACCTTTGTATTGAGACTTGAACAATAAGGTGAGCTACTTATTTGTTAAAGGTGTTTCAACAATTTGTCTCTAACATATGAAAAAGATAAATCACCTAATTTCTGCCACAGAAATCAATGAAGGAGAATACTTTCAATAAAGGAGTGCTTTTGAAATATCAGCTAACTGAATTAATTTTATATACATGGTATGAGATTATTGCAAGAGCTTTCAAAGATCACACAAATAAAATTTCTCCTCCCATTTTATATCTTCAGGACTCTTTATATTTAACATTATTCAAACACATTGAAAAGAAAATCTGGGGTATAAAATGGATAAAACATAATATGGACTTTATGAATACAAAATAATTTTAACTTTCCTTACCATTGCATTTTATTTTCTTTCTCTATTTTTAAACAAGAAGTCATTTGTATAAGTTTCCTAGTTGCTGAATATGTGATCTATCCTTCAGTTTTATAAGTCCCTGAGTTCCCAGACTTGTGTTAGCTGAAATCATTGCTCTTAATTATATACAAGTATCTCAAATTATGCAATACTTTCATAAAAATAAGCCTTCTGGATAATGACACATCTTAAGTTAATAATTTTGTTTCAAGATAATGTAGTTGTTGACTCAAAATTGAATATATGATTAGCAATTGCCTATTATGTATATGTATATGCATTCTGGTATTTTTACCTTTTGTCACAAAATAAATATCCAACTTTGTCTTTCTGAGTATCCTAGTTCACTTATTTGACATTTATTGTGTCAGTCATTTAAAATCTTCTATGTGTCAAGCAATTTCTAGACACTAGGAGTACAACAGTGACCAAAACACAACTTTGCATAAGTTTATGCCTCATCTCCTAAGTGAAATACAGCTTTTGAAAGGTGGAATGATATGTCTTACTACTTTTTTTTAGGTATTTCTTGTGATCTATCACTATGACTTGAATATAGCAGGTATGCAGTACTCAAATTTGATAAGGAGAAATATATATTTCCCATTGTTCTTATTGAATTTTTCTTTCAAAAAACATGTCTGGATTTTTTAGACACAAGTTTTATTTTACTAATGCTTTTAATATCTCTTTTCCATATCTTTCCTTACTTTCCTAACTTTCCTATTCTATTCATTTTCTTTCCTTCAAATAAAGTCTTAACTCAGTATAACATTAAATTTAGACTTTTGCATCATGCTGATATCAAATAAGCAAAAGCTGAACAGCAGGGAATCAAATGGTGAAACATTGTTTTCACATTTATAAGGTGTTAAGTGTCTCAGCATTTCATGCTTCCATTTCTAGGATCTCTACTTTTATTAAGTAGCCATGATTCTTACTCTGGTTTTCATTCATAATTCTGTTAAAGAAGATTTTTCACTTAGTAAATATTTCATAAGTTCCTACTACATGCTGGTCACTAGAGATACAAGAATATTAAGATACAATTTCTATCCTCAAGAAGCTCGTAGTCTTGAAGTAAATAATAAACTAACAAATGATAAATACTGTGATAGAGACAGAGTGGACAGGGAGAATTTGTGAAAAGGTAAGGCCTGGTAAAAGTGCTTACTGGAAAGTAGTAGGTAAGAATAGAATAGAAAGGATTGAAGATAGAGTAGCGTGAAGAAAAGCAAAGAGGCAATCAACAGTATTTCTTTTTTCAGGAAATTATCAACAATACCCTGTTGATGAAACACTAATGTGAAGAAATGAAGATGAAGGCAGGCCATGAAGAGTCTGTGGGATGTTAAGGACCTTGTGCTTTTTCCTGCAGGAGATGGTAGGTCATGGGTAGGTTCTAAGAGAATGACAGTCAAATTTGAGTTTTATATCAATCAGTATGGTAGCCCTGTGATGGGATGTATTTAAGTTATTTGAGATTAAAGCCAGGGAGAAAAGTTGAAAATGCATTTTGGATGTCAAGGGAAAAGATGTTGAGAGCCTGAACTATGGCATTCAAATATACAAGGAAAAATCTGGTCATAATTTAGTGATATAATGTGTGCAAATTGAGGAAATGGGAGGTTTGTCTGTGGATGCAGGTAAAAATGAAAAGTGAATATTTTTCTACACAAGATCAGTGTAAATGACATTGCAGCAAGAGGAAAGATAGTTAATAAAACACACACAATACAGAAAAATTTCTGGTTATCCTTATTTTATATTGCATTGAGAATTTTCAGCACAGAGGAATACTTCTCATTTAAGAGTACAATTTCTTAGGGTTCAGTTTTATACTTACTTGTTCTGTTGATTTTTTGTATTCCCTCCATGAGATTTTATTCTGGAATCTTAACTTTTCCCTGCCTTCTTGTAAAGGGGGGGGAGGGGGAACTATCCTTAATTTAACTAGGGATTAAACTATCCTTAGTTTAATCTTATCTTCCTATCTTTTGATTTGATATTTTTCCCTGCTACTGTCTCTTGAATTACTTCTGTCTCCTTGCTATGACCTGCCCCATGCTACCTTTGAATCCCTCCAGGCCCTTCAAAACCCAAACTGGTTCCAGTGTCCTAAGCTGCTTCTGCCTTTTAGTGAATAAGATTTAGATTTCAATCAAATTCTGTGTTTCTAAAAAGGGATAAGGTAAAGCATATTCATATATTTTTTAAACAAATGATATTTTACTTTCTTCTTAAAAAATACAAAATGTTTGAATTATATCTCCCAAAGCAAAACAATTTATACATTCTAATTTGTTTGAGGACTTCATAGGGAAAATAAGCTAATCAGTAGCAGATACTTAGTCTCTTTTATTTTTAGAACTCTTAACCAGTATCTTATGGCTTTCAAAAATGCTTTTAGTGGGTGCAGACATTTAGAAAAGGTTATAAACGGTCAAAATATTAGTTGGACTAAAATATTTGAGTTACTTAAATTCATAATAAATTTTTTAAGTAAAAAATTAAAATATATACTAAATGGCCCTTGCTTTTAAGGAACTTTCAAGACAAAAGCGGTGAAAACAAATGTGAAAAAATAACGATAGCATGGGCAGAATGGGTAAGTAGCACACTTATGGATTACATGCACTGGCGGTCAGAGAAAAGAGAGATCAGATCTAGTCTGGTATCTTATCAAAGAAAGAATGTAGAAATAAAGAGGTATTATTTGAACTAGATTTTCCCAACAGATGAGAGACATTTCTGGAAAACACATGATGCAAGGGTGAGAAATTATAATATAATCAAGTTTTGCACAGCTTGGTTGTAGGCCACTTTGCGACAAGTGGGGCAGTGGCGGAAAGGAAAGTGGAGTTGAGCTGGATCAGAGCACAGAAGGGCTGGCATATGAGCCTCAAGACTCTTGATTTGATTTAACTTGTAACATAAAAACTGAAAATTCCTAAGCAGAGAAATGACCAGCTCATGTACATAAAAGAACACTAATCTGGCACCGGTGTTTTAAATGGTCAGAGAAATCAGACCAAAAGCCAGAAGGCAAACTAAAGGGACAGAGCAAATAGTCCATTTGAGAGGCGTCAGGTTAGAGTGTGGCAGTGGGATAGAAAGCAGGACACGTGGATGTTGACCAAAATGAATTGACAGCACTTGGTGATTGGCAAGGCACAGAAAGAAAAGATTTAAGACAGGACTGAAATTTTACATTCCAAGTGACTTGAGCAAATGACTAAAAAATGTACACAGAGACTTTAAAAGATAAATGGCTTAGTGATGGAACACAGTGACTTAATTACTTAGCTTACTACAAATGTGGGACCAGGGGATAGTAGGAGGCTTTTAAGAAAATGGAGTATATGGGAAGGAACTTAGAGCTCAAATTCATAGAACTAAAGTATGAGGTGAAATATATAAAAGAAAATAAATTCTAAGATACAGAATGAAAAGTCAATGGCTCATTAATGGTTCACTGTTAAAGAAACCTCAAAAAGAGATTTAGAATGTGTTTTATTAACAGCATAAAAAGCACCACCAATAGCTCAAAGGATTGATGATTAATAGGTCATTGATAACTTGCAAGGGAACAATTTTGGTAAAGAAGTTAAGAGCAAACCAGAATTCAGTGAATATGAAGTCTTTTGAGAAGATAGGTAGTAAAACAGAGGAGAGCAAAAAAGCAGCATAAGAAATATGAATAATCAAGAACATGCTCATTTGGTCTAGGAGTGATCTGAACATTTTACTGGGAAGAAAGAAGATGCAGAACATTCTACTGGGACAGAAGGAGGATGCAAAGGAAATATGTGGTTATTGATGTTGCAAAGTGTTTCAATGAGGTAATAGGAAATGAATTGCATGCAGCAGATCAGTCTGTGATCAGGATCCAGGGGAAAATCAGGGAAAATGAAGATGGGAAGGAGAATAGAAATCAAAAACAAGATAAAGAATCAGTTCGATGAGCACAAGAGAGCAAAAGACAGAGAAGATATGGACAATGAGGCCACAAGAAAGAATTTTAAGAGCCAGGAATGTAAAAAACAGAACAGTTCTGAGACTAATAATGTTAAGAACAATTTTCAGAACCTTTTTTTTTCCAACAAAAGCTTGTATATGAGAAGAGCATAAAGGAGAATAAGGACCAAAAAAGATATCTTAACATTTAGTTCTGATTTTTCTTTTGCATAATGTCATAACATGGACTAGAAGATTTCCCATGAAAAAAGAAAATAACTTCTGCAAAGCCAAAGAAACTGTCACAAGAGCAAACAGACAACCTAAAGAATGGGAAAAAATTTTCGCATACTACCCATCTGATAAAGGGCTGATAACTAGAATTTATTTAGAACTCAGGAAAATCAGCAAGAAAAAATCAAACAACCCTATCAAAAAGTGGGCAAAGGGCATGAACAGAAACTTTTCAAAAGACAGGAGAATGGCCAACAAACATAAGAAAAAATGCTCAACATCTCTAATCATCAGGGAAGTGCAAATC
>CM052439.1:149015984-149045431 GCA_028533085.1 Varecia variegata | reverse complement strand
TAACATAGTCATGTATGTTGAGGTCATGGCTGTGTCTCCTCTTCTAAATTTATAAATTTTCTTGTGTAAATAAATTAGGAAAATAGAAAGTAGCCTCTTAACTCATCAGAGACTTAACAGAGGTATCTGGGTTTTAAATTTAGTATGTTTCCTAAATATATAACAATGAATTTATATTACTTTTTTTTTTACATGATCATTGTTTATTTTATTTTATTTTTTTTTATTTCAACATATTTTGGGGGTACAAAAGTTTAGGTTACATATATTGCCCTTGCTCCCCACCCCAGTCAGAGCTTCAAGCGTGTCCATCCCCCAGACGGTTCGCATCGCACTCATTATGTGTGTATACACCCATCCCCTCCCCCACCACAAAACAATAAACGTTGGCGTGGATGCGGAGAGATAGGAACATTCATACACTGCTGGTGGGACTGCAAACTAGTGCAACCTCTGTGGAAAGCAATATGGAGATACCTTAAAGAGATACAAGTAGACCTACCATTCGATCCAGCAATCCCATTATTGGGCATCTACCCAAAAGAACAAAAGACATTCTATAAAAAAGACACCTGCACTCGAATGTTTATAGCAGCACAATTCACAATAGCAAAGATGTGGAAACAACCCAAGTGCCCATCAATACATGAGTGGATTAATAAAATGTGGTATATGTATACCATGGAGTACTACTCAGTTATAAGAAACAATGGTGATATAGCACCTCTTGTATTTTCCTGGATAGAGCTGGAACCCATTCTACTAAGTGAAGTATCCCAAGAATGGAAAAATAAACAACACATGTACTCACCATCAAATTGGTTCCACTGATCAACACCTAAGAGCACATTTAGGAATAACATTAATCGGGCGTCGGGCAGATGTGGTGGGGGAGGGGATGGGTGTATACACACATAATGAGTGCGATGCGAACCGTCTGGGGGATGGACACGCTTGAAGCTCTGACTGGGGTGGGGAGCAAGGGCAATATATGTAACCTAAACTTTTGTACCCCCAAAATATGTTGAAATAAAAAAAATAAAATAAACAATGATCATGTATCATGGAGATTGAGAACAATAAATCTTACCTCTCTCAGAGGATCATTGAGTTCACTGAGAATATTTTCCTCATCAAAAATTTTGCCTTGGTATCTGTGTTCATAGTAGTCATGTATCTTCTGACGCATATCAGCTGGTAATTTATGGAATGACATATATTGTTCTACTTGCTTATACTGTAAGGAGAGGAAAAAGAAAATTAAGAAAAACATTGTTAGGCCGAATGAGAAATCATCATATTACTTTGTTGTACTATATTCAACAATATTTGAATACTCAGTAACAAAAAGAAGAAATTCTTGAAGAGAAGGAAATAATGTACTCGGTCCTAATCCATGTGCTCTGTGTCACATACTGTATGAGGCATTTTATTTAGGTAAACATTTCCTGTGAATAACTGTGATGTTGTGGAGAGGATGAAAGGAGTTCAGAGTGAATTTAAGGGTATAGTTCCAAAATAGCCAATAACGGGGCAAAAAAAAATGCGATGCTATAATTTTTAGTTGAATTCTAAAAAACGACCTCTTCCTTTCAGCTGTTTAGCTCTTCATTTGGGGAAGAATCTTGTACTTCTGCATAGTACAAAGGATTTAACTTAGACCTACCAAAAGATCAGAATCTAATTAAATTTTGAATCTAGAGGCAGAGGACTTGGCAGCATTTTGCAAATCAGAGATACTTAAACAACACAGATGCCTGTAAAGTACTGAGAAGTAAAAGAATATGTCAGGCTTCCAATTTAGGATTTAGGGGAATATCAGGGTGAGACTAGATCTACATAATATTGTAGCTGAAAGTTAAGTTAGACACTGAAGTTTATTTAAGCAAGTAGTTCTTAAACTTGATTGTTCATAAGACCTGAGGAGGGGGTTGCTTCTTGAGAAGGCAGATCTTCAGGCTTAATCCTAGAAGTTTATTCTGTTCTTATATCTGCCTATTTTTTATTTACACCACACACACACACACACACACACACACAGAGTTGTTGTTTTTAATCATTCCTGCTAATTAGGCAGAATCATAGGAGGTTGGATATTACCTGGGTGCCTATTAGAAGAGAAGAATTTCAGTCCTCACCCCAGACCTATGGAATCAGAATCTACATTTTAAAAAGATCCCCCAATGACTCTCATATACTATATAATATGTACATTAAAGTTTAAGAAGTATCCCTCACGTGTTTCTAATGGAGATGGTCAGAAGACCACATTTTCAAATAAAATAATTAGATTCTAAAAATTAGTTTCATTGTACAGATAATAGAATTAAGTACAAATAAAAAAGTAAGTAATAAAACTGGATAAAGATACTGGAATATGAAGTACTATATTTGATAGATAAAAAAGATACTGGAATAAGATTCTTTCCTTAAGTAAACACACTTGGTATCTTATATATGGAAAAGATTTTCTCAAATCTTTTCCTAATAATAGAGCTCTGACTAGAAGATCTGGCTTTTCTGAATCCTTGTCCATAATTACTGTAATAGTAATTGGTAAATGATAGCAGACCTATCTAATGAGAAACAGCAACCCATTCTATTGTATTTCTTCTGTTTTTTTCTTACATACTTTCCTTATGCATATTATTTGGACATTCCCTTTTGGAAACTAGTAACCTCAAAAGAAATATCACTTTGTTACAAGACTTCCTTTATTTGGTAACCAGACTGTTCCCTAAAGTATTTAAAGCCTGCAGGCATACACACCTCTTTGAAGTAACTTGATTATGATACAGCATTTTGAACGTAGGCATCAGTCCCTGCCATTGTGTGAAAGCGACTTCTGGTAAATACTTCACAAGGATTGGCTCGGTTTTCCCTGGAGAGCTCAAAATCTCTATGCCAACTTAACCTCAATATGTTTTGGTAGCCCGCATCTGGAGACGTAGGATTCAGACTGCTTGGGCCCTTATGCAATTCGTCCATAGAAACGAAGCTTCAGGGCCTTCTCTACAAGACCACTTTGAAGGATAAGGCTGGTTTGCAGCTGGACTGGAAAAGCTTATCTTTATTTCTGAATATGTTGTTTGTGTCTGGTTATTATTCTTGGCTAAAAAAGAGATCCATGGGCTTTGTGGTATAGTTTAGGGTCTGAAACTCCACTGGAGATGCCTAAGGTTGGTTAGTTTCTGCACTACTGGTTTGCAACTAGCCCACCTGGTTTGACTAGTCTGGCTTGATGATTTAAAGAGCCAATGACAGCTTTATTTCTAAGATCTCCCAAAACTAAGATTTCTTGCAAAGATCTCATTGGTTCAAGCCAGAAACTTAGAAAACTCTAGTTTCCTAAGATTTGGCCCACAGGAAACTCATGCTGTGGAAAGGCTCTTGGACTTACGATGCTTGTCCGTATTCTCTCTCTTTTGCTGCATGTTATCCTTTGCCTTTAAATAAAAGCCTCAAGTGAGTATGGTAGAGCAGAGTTTGGTGAGTTCTGTCAGACATACAAACTTTGCAAAACAGGAAAACAGCTTAAGACAACAGGACTGGCACAGTTTTGACACTCGCCGGTATGCATAGATGGATATGCTATCAGTTCTGGCCAAATAAAGGATTAACCTTTCTTTAGGACCAGTAGGTGTCAAGTCATGTCTGTGTTCTTTCCTCAACATGCAGCTTGCCCCAGTATGCTTGGAGTGGTGAATATCCATAACCTTAATCAACACATTGAGCTCTACATTTCTCCTTTCTTTACCATCTATTTCAGGGGTATGAGGAGCAACCTTAAAACTTAGTATTAATAGTAATTTATTCATTTTGGGGTAATTGATGCTTGTGAGTAGGCAAAGGCCTACTCATCTAGGGAAAACGTAATCTGCTCTATCTCCATCTCAAAAAATTGGAAGTTATCCTTGATTCACTAAATATAAATGTTACATACACAGTTATTTTTATGGAAGCTCAGCATTGATTGAATCTAATTATTTTTCCTCACACAAGTCACTTAATACCTCTAGACCTCAGTTTATTAATTTACAATAGGAGGATGTTAGAGTGAATGATCTTCCTTTTTCTTTCAGACTAAAGTTTTAAAGTTCTATGAATATTTGTCATTTAATCATATTAAGTTTGATTTTTGAGCCTGTATTACTGTCTTAACCATCCATCGACTCATAGTAATTACTGAACTAACAAATATTAAATGATTGTTGTGTGCCAATGGTTCTCAAGATGCGATTGCCAACCCAGCAGTGTCACCTGGGAGCTTATTAGAAATGCACGTTCACAGTTGCCACCCAGACCTGCTGAATCAGAAACACTACATTTGGGACTCAGCAGACTGTATTGCAACAGGCCCTCTGTACACTAAAATTTCAGAATCACTACTATATGCCAAGTACTGTGTTATCTTAGGACACAAGGAAGCATGCTTGAGTGAGTGCAGGAGAAAGAAAATAAATTCAGGTTTTGGCAAGTTAAGTTTAAGATACTCATATAAGCTTCCTAATGCTTACATGTAGGTCAGACACTCAGAGAAGGAAATATGCACGTCTGCACGTCATCAGTGACTAAGGGATTACTAAGGGAGGATGTGTTAAATCAGGAGAAGAGGCAAACAGTAGAATCCATGTTTTAAAAGCAGTTGGGTCATAGAGGTTGGTCAAGTTAAGGGTACTGTTAGTAACCAGCAAGATATGAGAGCAGAACCAGAAAAAACATAATTAGTAGAATCCAAAGAATAAAGTTTCAAAGGTGGGGTGGTCAAAAGGAATGTATTCTAAGAAAGGAGGTACTGAACAATGGCCAGTGAATTTGGAAATTAGGTAGTATTCTTTGTTAGAGTACAAAACATTAAAAATAGGAACTGTATCTTTTTGTCTGTTTCTTTCACACCTAACAAGATTTGCAAGAATGTATGAAAATATCACTTCCAAGTGATATGAAGAAATAAAAATAACAGACTACTCTTTGAAGCAGCTACCTAGGGGTAGTTGGACAATGAAATAAACTAGATGTTAGATGTTTACATATATATTCAATCTTTATTTGCCAATGAATAATTTTAAATTAAATAAAAGAAAAAATGGAAACAATTTATTCACTGAGCAAAATGTCCATTGAATATTTCTGACACAAAAGCTAACCTTTGCTGTTTGGTGCTGTGGGGTTGCTATAAACTGAATGATGCAGAAAAACATAGAAATAACTACATACATTATGCATAAGCTGGCAAAGTCAAAAAATGATAACATGGCAAAGTTTCTATTAGTTGTAATAATATATCATATGAAAAAGATGATATGATAAATTTAATAGTACTGATCAATAGATTTTTGAAAAGCAAGGATGAAAATACAATTCTTTCTTGAACATATATGATAAAAAGTTTCTACGATTAGATCTAAAGGGACTATAAAATAATTACCACTTAAAATTCTAATATATTTTTATTTTTAAAATTCCATATGATTAAAAGAATATATGAAAGTGATACATGTACATGATTATTAAAAGTAAGATATAACAAGAATGTTTATAGTGAATGGCAAGGATCCACATTTTAACTACATTACATATGTGTTCTCTCCTCCATTATCCTATACCTTCTCCCTTTTGTTCACTCTGCCCTGTTATGTTGAGTTTCTTTCATATTCCCAAACTTGCCCTGGTCTGTGGATGCTGTGTCTTGACTTGTGCTGTTTCCTCTACCTGGAATGTTCTTCCACCACATAATTTCTTGGCTAATGTCTATTCATCCTTTAATACTCTCCTCAAATATTACTACATCAGGGAAGTATCATCTGACTCCCTATACCATGTAAGTTCCTCTTGCTGTACACTTACAAAGAATGCAAAGAACACCTGTAACTACTTGTTAAGTGTCTGTCCTTGCCTGTCTTGTTCACATTGAATCAGTGAAGGTGTCTGCAAGTATTAAGCCCTCAAGTATTCACTGAATGGACATCTGGTTTGTTACAC
Organism: Varecia variegata; assembly: GCA_028533085.1. Classification (NCBI taxonomy): domain Eukaryota; kingdom Metazoa; phylum Chordata; class Mammalia; order Primates; family Lemuridae; genus Varecia; species Varecia variegata. Next base: position 149,039,449 of record CM052439.1, on the reverse strand, counting down.
ACTTTCTGAAAATTCTATGGATAAAAGAGACATAGAATGTGATGTCTGCCTCTTTTCAGCTGAAGTACTAGTATCAATGGAGGATGCCAGATAGGAAGACTCTCCCACATTGATTGACATATTAGATCTTTTTTTATTATTATTGGTTTTCATTGTTTATCATTCTTAGAACATTTTTTAAAGTGAGAGATTCTGAACATTTAACTTTTAACCTATTATAAATTAAGTTAATTTGGCTTTAAAGAATTTACAGTTTCTGTCTGTTTGTGCATTAATTTTTAAAAATTAATATGATACACTATATGCCTTATTTGTGTAAAACTTCACCAGTTTTATGACAGATGGATAAGAATATACATTTCTCTATTAATATTAGCATATACAAACACTGAATTCCTCAAGGTATTTATAGAGAATCTCATTAGATAGATTTAGTTTCATTCTGATAAAATACTGTACAAATAGCAGTATAGTCATGCACTGCATAATGATGTTTTGGTCAATGGTGGACCACATATAGGACAGTGGTCCCAAAAGATTATAATTCCCTATTTTTACTGTACTTTTTCTATATTTAGATTTTTAGATACACAAATACTTACCATTGTGATATACTTGCCTACAGTACTCAGTATGGTAACAAGCTTGTACAAGTTTATAGCCTAGCACCAGTAGGTTATACTATATAGCCTATGTGTATAGTAGACTATACCAACTAGGTTTGTGTAAGTACACTCTACGATATTCACACAGTGATGAAATCACCTAATGATGCTTTCCTCAGAACAGATCTCTGGCATTAAACAATGCATGACTGTACTTCAAATAACAAATTTATCATGGAGAATTATCCACATATATACGTATGTACATGAATAACTAATTGTATATTTATAGATAATATGTATATATACACATGTATATGTGCAATAATGAGTGCCAAAAACATATGCCATCTTATCTAAAATCAATTACTCTATCCTCTTTATAATTATATTTGTATCATAAATACATTTATATATTAGAAGTTATATTTAATAACTATTTTTCCAATACATATTCAAAATATTCTATTTTATTTACATAACATATACCGGTCATTTAAATTTTATAAGTGGACAAATAAAAGAAAATATGTAATATTAATACTTGTACAATATATTATATATAATACTATGTAATAGTTATATAATAGATGTTATTTTTATAAAGTATATTATTACACTAAATAAAGGCAACATTAGATAGATATTTAAATTGTTTGCTGAATATTACAAACACTTTGTATTATGTGTTTCAGGCACATATCAAAAATATTGTTTTTTAATTGAGAAAAAACAAAAAGAGAAAAATGAAGGTATAAAAAACAACTTTTATGTTGTCTCCTGGTGCTTGTTAATACAGGAGGGATTTTTGGCACTCCTCATTTCTGGACATTAGTACAAGTTTTGTACAGAGGTGGATGTTATCATGAGACCCTTTTAAAAAATATATTGTTATTCAATATGAAATGTCCTATTCTGAATCAAAAGTGTAGTTTATTATATCTCAAACAAGAAGCAGTGCAATTAATCAAAGTATGTGTTTAAACTATCAACACAGTTTTGCCATCTTAAAGGTAGCCTATTTATGCCAGCAGCCAAGAAGCCTGGAGGGTGAGTGACAATGAAATTGTGAAAGGCATTTTCCACAGCTTGTAGAGAATTGAATATTTTTCTTTGCAAGAAGTGGTCCAAAACCTGGAAGAAGTGGTAGTCAGTTGGTGCTAGGTGTCATGAATACAGTGGATGACAGATTTTCCAAGTCTAGCTGCTGTAGTTTGAGCAGCGTTGTTTGTGTGACATGTGGTTGTGCACTGTCTTGCAAGAGAATTGGCCTGTCTTTATTGACCAATATTGGCTGCTTAACCATAAGCATCCTTATCATTTCATCCAATTGGCTGCAGTAGACATCCAGTGTAATCAACTGACCAGGTTTCATGAAGCTGTAGTGAATAATACCAGTGCTGGACTACCAGATACCATTAGCTTTTTTGACAGATACTTGGTTCTAGACTGTGTTTTGGCACTTCATCTTTATCCAACTAACATGCCACATGTTTGCAATTGTCAAAAAGAATCCATTTTTCATCACACCTAACAGTACGGTGTAGAAATGGTTCGCCTTTATGTCTTGACAGCAAAGAAAGGCAAGCTTTGAAATGATTTCTCTTCTGACGCTTCTTTAATTCATGTGGAACCCATCTACCCAGCTTCTTTACCTCACCAATATTCTTTTAATTTTCAAACTAACAGGACTCTAATTCTTATTTCTAGAAATATTTTGTCTTTATTTTTGGAATTTTCTATTCTTAAAAAATACAATGAATTCAATTACTGTGTAAATAAATGGCAATACTAAAAACATTCTTGGTAAAAAATAAAGTAGATTAGTCATAAATCTAATGATGATTGACTTAAACATAAAACCAAAAAGGTAATTTTTGGGAGACCTTCATCTCCCAAAAATGACATGCATGAAAATGTGTTTATGATTTCAAGGGTGTTCACAAATCTCTGAGTGTCAACTGAACAAGGTAAGATCCACTACATTGTAAAGCACCCATGAGTATTGGAATCAGTGGAACCTGTGTTTAATTTATATTACATTCTTAACTTTTGATTTTGAATATGTCTATGATTTTTAATGTCTTAGTGTCTCAGTTTTTAATATGTCTATTTGAAATGATAATATTGAGCATTCTGGGTGCTGTGATAATTAGAGAAAATGCATGCATGCAATGTATTTTACAAATAATAGATATGTAACAAATGGTAATTTTTGGGAAATCATTAAATAAGAAATAGCTTAAAAATCTAGTTGAATTAAAATACATGTCTCATTCTCAATATCAATAACAGCATTGCAAAAATAGTGTGTAATGACATTTTTCTTACAGACTAAAAAATTGATGTAAATTTTTTCTTCAAATAATATGTTGTAAGTTTTAAACATAATTTAAAAAATAATTTATAAAAATAAAATACTTAATTTGGGAATAACACCAATTGTGTATTTGACAGAGGTGGGGGGGTGGGGGGAGGGGGATGGGTATATATCTACATGATGAGAGCGAAGCGAACTGTCAGTGGAATGAACATACTTGAAGATCTGACTCCGGGTGTTGGGGGTGGGGGAGGGGACGGGTGTTTACCTACATGATGAGTGCGATGTGCACTGTTGGGGGAATGGACACCCTTGAGGCTCAGTCTCGGGGGGTTGGGAGGGGCATGGGCAATATACTTAACCAGAACGGTTGTACCCCCATAATAAGCTATAATAAATAAATAAAAAATAAATAAATAAAAAAAAATAAAATACTGAAAACTATTTGTTTTTCAAAGACCAATAATCAATTATAAACATAAAACATTGGTTTTTATGTTTAAATCAATCATCATTAGATTTATGACTAATCTACTTTATTTTTTACCAAGAATGTTTTTAGTGTTGCCATTTATTTACACAGTAATTGAATTCATAATCTCTACTTTTATCCCACATTTAAAAATAAACTAATCCATATGTATGTATATATATATGCTAAATTATATGCAAATCTGTTTAACAAGTATTATTTATAAAATTTTTGCAGCAAGATGTAATAATTTACAAGAACTATGTTCTAAACATAGCAAAATTTTCAAGTCATACCTTCTGAGGAATTTTTTTTCTTGTAGAAAAAATGGATTACTTTTCTGTGAAAAAAATTTTAAGCAATATAATCTTTACAGAATAAATCATAAAATAATTAAGACATCATAATTTACCTGAATCTGAATTTCAGTGAATTCAGTGAAAAAAAAAAAAAAAACTAAAGGAAAATCACAAATGAAGGAAAGCAGATGGTTGCAAAGAGTTTTTTTGGTTTATAAATTTATAAGTAGAATTTGAGTCAGATACCTCAATTTTATCTTTAGCTTTCTTTTAAAGGCCTTTTTGAAGAAAATATTACAAAGTAAAAGTTGCTACTCTTCCATCCAGAATAATCTCTTCCAATGTAAATAGCCACTTGCCCTCTTGTTTATAAAATCTAGATATCTATTAAGATATTTCACAGTACATTATACTTTCATCTATTTAAAAATGAGATTAAAAAATCCGTGGAAATTGTTTACACTACATAGTTCTTTATTAATTATTATTATTATACTTTTGTTTGAAAATGGTCATCTTGAACATTGTTTTCAAAATGTCAGTTTAACACTGTTTAAAACTTAACTAACCATGTAATTGAAAAAATAGTAATAATGAGAGGTTAGTGTATTTAGCAATTAGAGGAAAGTGTGTAATTACTGAGCAAGTAAATTGTCCAAATAAAGCATCCTTAGAAAGTTAATTTAGTTGTAATTATGTAATAAAAGTCAAGGGTTAGATGGTTGCTAGAACTAGAAACAGTCATTGTAATCATTATAATAGAGTTAAAATATGTTTGTATATTTAAAACTCCTTTAGAGTATTTTTCTGCTTTATATGACTTTGAACTTTATTGCTGCAGTTTTTCTTTATATGTTTGTGTGTATATGTAGAAAATAATTTTGGTCCTTAATTGAACAAGAGTACAGTTTGATATAACATACCATGATATAATCGTGGTAACTTAATCATTCTTTTATTTTTCAAAGGACCCATTTAAAACATTTTCTGCTCTGGTAACGCTTTTATTTCCCTCCTCCAACAATTTCTTTCACTCACAGATGAAGACCTTACCCAAAATTTCAAAAAGAAATAAAAGTTTTCGCACAAGGACATCTAACTCATTTGAAGGGATACATACTTTTTTCTCCCTCTATTCTTTCTTTTGTAAACAATGGAAGAGGTATCTCTTCTCCCTTGTGAAGCTAATCTTGATTCACATTTGTAAATCTCTCTAGTTTGCTTTTAACACAACTTTTGCTACTTCATTGTTTATGACTTTCCAAATTTAAAGCAACTGAATATCTGAAGATACGCATATTAATAATTATTAAGAGTAACTATAATCTGAAGAATCATGAAAAGAAGACAAGGAATTAATGACTCACCAGAAAATTAACATGTAGAAGCAACATATTTGATGAAGAAAGGAGCTTTTCCTATGCTTAACTTTTATCCTCCTTTGTATTAATTTGTTTTTCAAAAGTGAAAAAAAACTAACAAAGGTATTATTTCTTCATTATGAATTAAAAATATAATTTTCTTTTTAAATGCATACTATAAAACAAGATTAAAATGGATGTTATTATAGTACTTATCAAGTATGACATGATGTAGTGTTAATAAGCAATGAAACAGCGTACATGTATATTAAGCTGAATTAGTCATAGACCATGTTTCAGATCTGAGTATTGATCAGTAGTTAGTCTCAACATAGATCAATTTAAGCTTCTGTCTTAATCCAAAGGGGAAAATTACAGTATATAATTACTCTAATAATCTTTTATAAGGACCGACCAAAGAGTAAGGAGATGTTATTAGAAGAATGTGCAAAGTATAGCACCGAAAGATAAGAGAAAACAGTTTTTGAGTCTTGTTTAAGTTAAATAAAATCTTTATTTAAATAAGACCCATTGGTGAATATTGATGATTGATTTCATAAGAAATACACATATGTATGTATTTTGTGTATATACGTATCAACATACAGAAATATGGATTTCTGAATTTAAGTCTATATGTGTAACACAAATTGAACAATAGTATTTGAATTGGCAGGGATTTATTAGTATCTGCTAAAATGGCTTTGAATTTGATAGTAACTCAGCACAGTATCATAACCATCATGCATAATGTTACCAATGAAAAAGGGACATTACCAGAAAATCAGTCAAGGAATTTACAAAAAAAATAAATAAATAAAGATTCACACTTCTCAACTGGGAAAGTGATTGTTGGTCTAATCTAAAATTTGAATGGCTTTTCAGAACCAAATGTGTTTCCTGAAGCAGTGAGAGAAGACAAAGAATTTCAAACCTAACTAGCAGAAATTACAAAGTACCTTATTAAAGTCAGAACCATTCATCAAGAAAAAAACACTACAAGCTTGCCAAGTGAACTCTGCAGTTGAGAGCAAATACTTATTAAAAGAAAATAGAGATCTACAAGGCAATAGACCAATGGGTTCCTGGATGTCCATAGTCAATATCAGGTGAGCAGAGACAGCCAAACAAAGGAGTTTCCACTTCTGCTCCACTCAGCCATAAAGGAGCCAGAAGTTTACACTGTTCCTAATAAATAGGATTTTTTTTGTTAAATTATTCTAATAAGAGAAGAGTAGATTCTGTTTCAATTAGTATTTCATGTTCTCAAGTTACAAATAATTTCTCAAAATCAACCAAGTCTTCAAGATGATAATACCAGTTTGATCCTTTCTTTCTTGTTTTTTGTGTGCTGAATGATCTTAAGGAGGCACATTCAATCCACAGTCACTGTTAATGAACATCTTCTTAGTCAGGCATTTAGCCAGGCAATGAGAAAATGATAGAAAAAAAATCAGCAATCATTTTTCCTATAGTTAAGTTGGGGGGCTGGGGTGAGTTATATATATTTAAATAGAAATGATAAATAATAGAAGAATTTGGAAATGTATTCTAGCACCCCTCTTCTCTTCTACATTAACATTCATTGATACAGAATGTTGTTCTCTTTCAGTTTTCTAACTTTAAACACTATATATACAGTAATAAGTCTTAAATGTATATATCTAGGCTAGACTTCTCCTTTTTTTTTTTTTTTAGACTTCTCCTTTTAATTAAGATTTATATATCCAACAGCCTAATTGGCATCTCCACTTGGATGTGTACTAAGGATCTCACATTTAACACATCCAAAGCTGAAATGTTCTGCCAAAACCTCATCTTACCATAGTCTTCTGTGTATCAGATAATGAGTTTCTACCAAGAGCTGAGGACAAAAATTTTGCAGTTTTTGTTTTGACATATTTTTTTCTCTCATATACCATTTCTGTCAGCAAATCTTATTGGGTGCACTATTTTTTTTTCCTTCACAGGTTTTTTGAAGTATAATTTACATATAATAAAGTTCAAACACTTTAAATGTATATTTTCATGAGCAATCACTGCCATGATCAAGTTTTAGAACATTTCCATCACCCCCGAAAGTTCCCTCATTCTCGTTTGTGGTTAAGTTATATCTCCATCTCCGATCCCAGGAAACCACTGATCTGTTTTCTGTCACTCTTATTTTTCCTGTTCTAGAATTTTACATAAATAGAACAATATAATATTCATTATTTTGTTCTGGCTTTTTTTCACTAAGCATTATGTTTCCTGGACACGCTCATGTTGTTGCATCTATCGGAAGAAAACTTTTTTCCTTTTTTATTTCTGAATAATATTACTAGATCTCCTTTTTCAACATGTCCACCTATTCACTTCTATTGCTACAGACTTAGCCCATTTCATCATTGTCTTTTATGTGGATTATTATAATAGCCTTCTAACTGGTCTCTTCATTTCTACTGTTGACTGCTCATAATTATTCTTAACTTAGTTATCAGTATTAACCTTTTAAAATGTAAACCTACCCATTGCATACCTTTGTTTAAACCTCCCAAATATCTCAGTCTTAGAATGAAAGCAAAAACCTTTCAATGACCTAGATAAGCATTTGAGACACAGTCTTTTGTTGCCTATCCTATTACTATCCTTCTTGCTCACTCAGCTCTGCCTGATTGGTACTCTTAAGCTTGGAATAAGGGAGAGTACAAGAGTATCAGAAAAGACAGGAATAGATATATCATATCTATCTACATCATCAATTTTCCTCAATGGCAAGAAATTTAAAGCCTTTAAATATAAAAGTATATTTCTCTACAAAAATAATATAAATTATAGAATATGCTATAAAATTGAACTTTTAAATAAATTTTTCAGATTAAGACAAGTGAGTTTAGTCTATACCCCAAACACCCCAGTATAAGTGCTTAAATTTCTCTGCATTTTAGTTTTCCTTGGTAAAGAAGTGTGAAAATCATTGACTTAATTGATCATTCTGGATTATGAATATAAAAAATTTAATTATAGCTCAAACTATTCTAAGACACCTAAGAGGCAAGAAAACCTCCAGGAATAAATAAATTTAGCTCTGTATTTTGTTAAATCAAGATTTCAAGTTTGTAACAACAATAACAACAATGGCAGCAGCAAAATATAATGTGCTACTTGATGTTTCGCTAGAATTTTACTTTCATTGGGTGAAGTTCAGAAAAACTTAATTAATTTCAATGGGAAAATGATAATGATATAAGATTCATATTTCCTTTGAAAATATAACACCATGGCTTTATTTCACTGTTAGTGGAGTATGTTAAAATACTGCAATGTGAAAAACACAAGGCTGTTTTGGGTCTTCAAATAGACAACTGTATACGAAACAACCAACTATTTGCACCACATTTGATTAATAATAAATATATTTCTCCAATATTATTAAGTATAAAAAAGAGGTATTGTAAAAAAAAAAAAAAACCCTGAGGATATAAAGACGTTAACTGAAAAACTTGACCCATTAGGTACTCCCAATCTTCCTGACTTAAAAGTAACATCCCAGTACAATATTTTCTTTCCATACTAAAGTGTATTTTTTAGAGCTTCAGAAAACACTTAGCACATATTCAACATACTGATATAGGTCACATTAGGAAATGGTGTATATACACCTGTTTCATAGCTCTTCCGAAACTTAGAATCAAATTTTTGAAAGAGAAGGAAGAAATAGCTATGAGGTTATAAATGAAAATATAACCCAAATATGTAAATAGCAAAACCTACATAGAGGTTTTTTTCTTGATGTTTGAAGTTTTATATAATTACAAATTGTTTTCCCTAAATCCAATTGATGTTTACCATACATTACATTTGTGTGACTCTTTATTCTTTTCCAGTTACTTTCTCTACATTTCCATAGGGTCACACAGCTTACTAGTGATAGAGCAAAGAACAGAAAATTTTTCTCTTGATTGAAGAATGGTGCTCTTACTCTTAGCTAAACACGAAACACATAAAAATGCTGAAGATAAATATTGTTTCATGTGTATTTAGTCTAAAAGAAATAAAGTGCAGTACAGTGATGACAACCAAATGGAACATTAAATAATTTGAATTCTCCTTTTCATTCTTTTTATTGACTTTCCATAAATATGTATGTTTTTGAGGAGTTTTATGGTTTTATTTTCTGGGATAAGTAATGAAGAGGAAAAAAATCTCAAATCTACAAAAGGAAGAAAAGGCTACAAGTGTTGGGGAATATTAACATACTGGGTAAGCGGAGATGTGGGCAATGAGAATTTTGAAAAGCAATCTTTGAAAATGTAATGGATGATATTAATAGTAATGATAACATCTGTATGATGATTTAAAGTTTACAAAGGAAATTTGATCTTCCTAACTACTCCATGAGTCAGGACAGACATAATTATGTTTATATCTTCATGAAGATCTTGAGACCCACAGATAGGAAATCACACGCTTAAGACCATACAGCAATTTCACTGTGTTGCTGGGATTCTGAACAATGTTCTATACACACAGATCATATGCCCATTTTTCAGTGTATTAACTGTTGTATATTGGCAAAAAAAAAAAACAGTGAAAATCTGCTGTGACTTTTTGACATTATTATTTCTTATAGGCTTTCAGATAATTCCAATATTCACCCCAGTTTGAGAACCACTGGTCTAGAATAAGAATTCAACCAGGGGGTTCGTCATATTAGAAATACATGGCATATGAAGACTTGAGAAAAACTTAGAATGCTATCCTGGACAAGAAAGCAATTAAAAGAAAGGGTTTGACTTAGATTTACTGCATCAGGAAGAACTACAGAAAGTGGCTAGCAACTATAGAGAGACAGGTGCCAGATAATAGAAGGCTTGCCATTTATAAAATTAACACAGTTCAAAAAAATTGTGTCTTGTGAAATTGCAACCTTCAGAAAGCACTTCAGAAAAGTGCTCAAGCAAAAATGGGTAACCATTGATCAAGAAAAATGGTAGAAGGCAGTAATCAATGGAGATGTGAGGGATCACTCAAAGGCCCTAAGATTTCAAGCTAGTTACATGCTTTCTCATTGGTTGTTAATCTAATTCCCATTCTTCTGCTCATAGCTATTTGAAATTTTGTGCATTTGTTAACCATTAATGATAAAAAATAAGTGTGTTCATTTAAAAAATACTTCTGAACTTTTCTTGCCTTGTAAAATATGAGGAAGAAGTGTTTTTCTGTGGACTGAGGATGATGCCAATATCCATACTCCTCTTTAAGATTTTTAGCAGGAGAGGCAACATATGTTGGAAAGAACATGTCCTTTGGAGGCAGAGATTTGAATTAAAATTTCAGTTATGTTGTTTTTGCATTACATGACTTGAACTAGTAACTCGATTCCCTTGTTCTTATATTCTTCCATTTCATAAAATGTTATAACTGTAGTTAAAAATACTACATTTAAGGATTAAATGTAATGTGACATAGAGCAGTACTAAATAAATGTTAGCTTCCTAAATTATGACCACCTTAATTACAAAAAACTTCTAATTGTTGTGCAATGGCACAAACATCAGTGAAATAATAGCCAAAGAAGTTCAAATATGAAAGAATAAGAAATTAAAGTATTTGTGTAAACATATTAAAAGTTTAAATAAAATGGGAAATGATATTTCTTTGTCTCCCCAGAGGTCTCAATGCTGGAGATCTGCATTCCCCAACTTTAACATTTCTTACAGTTTTAGAACTCTTGGATTCTAAATCACTCATATACCTTCTACTTCATTACCACAGAAAATGGAACATATTGAACAGAATTTAAATTGTTCTTGATGATTCATGACAATCCTTATGAACAACACTTTTTATACTATATATAGTTCAGTAGTTACTGCTTGGATTATTCCATATTTCTGGGTTGCTTTCTCCTAGTGCTTCTGCTTAACTTCATTTCTCATCCCATAGGCTCACAAGATATTTAGAGTGTTGGCTTCTCCACTAAATTTCCCTTGCCTATTGATTCTGGTGTTTCTTTAGCTCCTTTTTTGTGATCTGATCTATTTTAGTAAATACTATAACTTTCCAAACATTAGGGGTGTATTTTGCACACATTCACCTGCAACCTAATCTTTATAGCCTTAGTTGACAGACTGCCTGTTCAAACTAACCTAGAACAAAGTTAATGGCTTTTGATAAAACCAGTTAAAGAAATGTTACATATTTGAGAAGTCAAAAAATGCAAACATGCTTTCTACCTACATGTTGACACCTATTTCCCTAAAGTTCAGGAGTGTTTTAGCTTAATTATTTCTGGCTTTGTGCCTGACCTACTTGAGATTGTTAGAAGTCAAGTAGCTGTGAGATTAGGTGTTACTATAAATACGTAATGCCAAAACAAACTAGGTTGTAGCTCAAACCCAAAGCTAGTAGAATAAAATCCCCCAAGAGAGCTATATAGAAAGTTGATACTTAATCTTAGAAATAATTATTGGCATAAGCCCTGAAAGTCATTTATTTAAAATAAAAGGAGTAAGATAATTTTAAGAATAGGGATCTCCTTACCCTATATCCCCAGCCAGTACTATGCAATCATGAATTATGTGTATAAGAATGACCCAAAAGACATTTAAAGTGTGCTTCAGATGGTCCAAGGGAGATTAACACATATTTAGTATAGAAAAGAGACAAGAGCTGGAGGGCACCACAGAGAGAATTATTTCCAGTCCTCTCATTTCACAGATGAGGAAAAGAAGCCAGAAGTGGCAAATATTATTTCCACAAGGTGTACATGTAGTTAGTAAATGTCAGTAATAAAACCAGGTCTCTGAATTCCTAATGTGCACTCTTTCTCATTATCCCCATGACATACTACCATTCAGTGTGTGTTGCTATTCTTTGGCTCTTACTAATTCTTGGGTAAAATTTTATATCCTTGTTAACTATAACAATTAATAAACAAGAGCACCAATTTTCTTCACAACTTTAGAGAAAGAGGCATTTAGAAAATGTGCCCAGAAGGGGAGAACTATTCCCTTATGGAGCAACAGTATGTGTTCCATCTGAGTTTGAAGTTGTGGCTGGAGCCAGGCAACATCAGCATATATTCTCTAGCTCTAATTGGGAGCTTAAGTACCCTTCTCTCCAGATGGAGGTCTATAAGTAATTGTTGTCCAACCATCTATCCATCTATCCAACCATTCATTGATTAATTTTACAATGTTGAGTCACTGGCATTTGTTTTTTCTCTCATGTGTACTTTTCTATGATAATCTCCTCTTAGGCTGAAAATTACTTGGGACATTTTCACTTTACTTAGTCTAAATACCAATGTATTACTTAGACTAAATACCAATGTCTAAGAAGTATTCTTTTATCTGAAAGTAATACTTAACTTTAGCAATTTTAGCTTTTGTATGTTTGAAACCACATAAAAGAAATAAAGAGGAATGGCCTGGGTAATGTCCAATATAATGGCATGACATAAATTAAGAAACTTTTATTTCTATAATTAATCCAAAGAAACAATGTATTTCCTGATTTTTATGAAACATTATATATTTCTATTTGTCTTCTCAGAGAAAGAATAAAAATAAAGCATCATGATTATCATAATTCTATATATGATCCATGAAGGAAGATCTAATAAATATTTCCAAGGAAAATGTAACAAGGGGCTTGGATAATATTATAGAACATAATCTTAGATTCCATTTTTAATTGACATATCTGCTGATTTATTCAACTACTACTTGATACAGAAAGATAATAATAACAACAAAAAGGACAGGCAACTCCCTGAAGCCTATTTTGTAAGGGTATTAATCTCAATCACAAGGGCTGAGCCCTCATGATTTAATCACTTCTTAAAAAGACCCACCTCTTAATATCACCACCTTGGGGATTAAGTTTCAATATGAATTTTGGAGGGACACATTCATTCAAACCATAACACCATTATTCTCTGCATATTCTATAGATATCTAGCGTATGCTGAGAAAACATTCTGGGAGAATTTAAGTGATATAGGAAATTTGACTATGGGAATATTAATGCTCAAAATTGCCTACTTCTGGATATTTAAATGTGTTTATATAATAAACATGTGTACATTTTTCAACAGAAAAAATGGTTAAAATGATGAAGTTTTTATTATTTATATTTTACTGCAAAAAATTGGAAAAACTAAAAAGCATAAGATTTCATGGCCTGGACACCTAAGATGACACCTATTAATTCCTTGTACATTTTGTGCTTTTTGTTGCAACTGCATCTTCCATTGAATACTATAGATGTAGTAATATTCTATTTTTTTGGCAAAGGTCTATGAGGAAATCTTTTTATTACTTACAAGACAGGAAAATTCCTGGCACAAAGAGAGTAAGACATCCTGTTGCTTGTTCAAAATGAGGTTAGTTCTCTTACTCTATGTAAAACTAGAAAATATTAAATGTTATTTCCTTTTCTAGAGAAAATGGCACAGTCAAGATAAGTGTGCTGTGAGCACAGTAATTATTAGCAGCTATCTTCAGCTACACTGAATCACACAGAGTTTTCCACTAGAGGAGAGTTTTTATAATATTGCAGAGCTCTTTTCAAGGAACAAAGCTAGATTTCTTATATAGTTTCTTAAAATTAATTTATGTAAGAATCTCCATAATGATTATAGGACTAGCAGGTGTAGAAATGAAAAACATAGCCTAATAATAGATATATTAATAAAGTATATGCCCTGTAAAACATGATACCTATGAAGAAAATTTAACATTTTCTGGAAAAATCACTGAGAAATTCTCAGAACTAGCAGAAACCTATCCTATAACATAGGGAAACAATTTCAGATGAGTTTCTACCCCAAGCTTAGATTCTAGGGTGCCCTACTATCATTATGGACACATCAAGGCCCAGTGAATTTTTTACTTTCTGCTACATCCTATATATATATATATAGATGAATTGTATATTACAAAGAGATGGTCATCAGAAATTTGAGACAGAACTGAAGTTAAAAGTTTCTCTCAAAGCTCTCATAAACCTAAAGCTATTCTCTTCATAATAATGATCCCTCCCCATGTGACATTCCCTGTTCCCCTACTCTTTGTATGGGCGGCTCCATCTCATCTTTCAGGGCTAGGTTCAGTGTCACCTTGCTAAAGAGGCCTTTCCCAGATTCATCATCTGTCCATAATCCTCTCACATCTATACCATCATTCCAGCAAGTCTTGTCACCTCTCCTTTCTACACATACCTCAGGCTTTACTAATCCTTGCTATGTCCATGCCATCTCTCTAGCCCAAACATAGTATCTTTCTGTGGTCTTTTATCTGATTCTGTTGCTTCCATTCCTGTCCCAAGTTGGACCAATACCCCATACAAGAGCCAATGTGTTTAAAAAAAAAAAAAAAGCAAATCATATCATTCTCCTGCTTACACCTTTCCAATGGCTTGCCACTGAAATTATAATTTCTCATCATGTGCAAGAAGCTCTTCCTGATCTGGCCTGTCTCCTTCTCTGAGCTTGAATCCTACCATCCAACCCTTGTCCCCCTCGATCCCTCTGATCCTACTGACTTTGAATTGTTACAGTAAGTTAGGCTCTTCTCATCTCAGCAGGTTTGAACTTTCTCTCTTTTCTGATAGAAAAACATGTTTTTCCAGATGGCTTCTGGTCTCAGTGTACATGTCACTTCACCAGGAAGGGCTTATGCAGCTGATCCTCCTCTTAGAGTAACTTCTTCCCCTGTGACTTCCCCCACCAAGTTATTCTCTATATCATTACTTTGTTTTATTTTCTTTAGACCACTTTCCACCATCTGAAAACATCTTACTTACATTTTTTTAATGTTTATTATATGTCTACACTGTAGGCTCCATAAGAAAATACATATATCATGTTTATTGTGGAAACTTTGGTACCTAAAAAAGTGCCTGACAAATAGAAGGTTCTGTATGTATTTGATGAATGACTGAATTAATATGTGAATTAACTGAGTAATTCTCATTCTCTATATAAGCTCCTCAAACATTTTCATCACAATATGTACTATTTATATCACACACAGATATATGTTTGATTATTTGCTTCCTTTTAATTTTTGATTGATTTATTAACTGATGGTTTTTTTTCTTTCTTCCCATTAACCTATATTCTACATGAAGATGGTGGTCACATCTGCATTGTCCATATCTTATTTTCAGAAAACACTTCAGTGTCTGAAATACTATAAGCCCTCAATAATATTTGATGAATTAATGAATCTAATAAACTGGTTAAACAAGAAAAATCAACTGTACACCTTAGAAACTGTGTTTCCCTTTCTGAATGTTATTTCAGATGAAATAAGGATACAATTATGGAATGATAAATATATCTAATGCTACACTCACTCATTTAAACAATTGTTATGACAAAATGGAGAAATTTGTTGCAATGTAGGGAATGGAAAATCTAGGGAAATATAACTACGACATAATGACCATTTCCTCTAGGTGGGGATTTTGCTTACCATATCATTTAGTTTGTAATATCTCATCAGGTCAAAATAGTTAATTTATTGTTAGAGATTAGGAAAATGAATCTCGAAGGGATTATAAAACTTGCTGTGGTCATGCAGTTATGGAGAAGAGCTGGGATTCAAATTCCTTTCAGTCTGATACTGAAGACTGCATTTTCCATTACAATAACTGATTCAAGTGACATTTTTATAATAAAAATACAATGTACATATTCTGAAATATATGATAGCTTTAATATGTTTTATTGCTACCATTTCTTCTTTTAAATTATTGTAACTATTTGTACTAATACTCCTGATAAAACAATTATAATTTTAAAACATGAGAACATAATTTCAAAATGTATAACTATATTTAAATTCCATGAAGAAATAAGAAAATTATTAACTTTCAACCATGTAAAATAACTTGGGTTATTTCCAGGTAATGTCAAAAAATGTTAAATTTTCTAGCAACATTATAATAGTAAAATTGAAAGATTCTCTCTTTTTTTTTGTACACCAAGGTAGTATTTCTATACCCTTCTGCTCCAGAAAAACAAAATTGAACTTATGCATCATCTGAGAAACAGGTGAGAAGTTGCTAGCAAAACCCCTTGAATTTATTGAATTTATTTATATTCTAAAACAGTGAAATGCTCCGTATCTTTCAAAAAGTTTTATAATACATTGTGGCCACAAATTATCTATTAATAGAAAAACATAATTCCCCCAGGAGTTTTCTGGGGGAGTTGTAGTAATCAAAGCTTAACAGCCACAGTATACACTCATGTATCCCTTCAGATCTCCATGTAGTATTAGCTATTTAGTAAAGCTGCTTGCGATGCCAAGAACATTACATTCCAAGTAAATAAAAGTTTTATGTACACATCTGATGGTTGAATGTAATAAGATATTAACAAACTGCACAGATATCTAAATGATGTCTATATTACATTAAATACTTCAAAGAAAAACTTTCGAACAACGTGAAATCTGTGATATACTATTTTAAATTAATAAAAGTGATGAAAATTGATTTTCTAAAGTGTAAATTCACTGTTTATATAGTCAAAAGCACATAAACAGCACTGCAAAACATAACCCTTTAAGCCTGAAGTTATTTATATTTGGATACATTGCTTGCTTAATACTCTAGTTTACTAAACACAGGTGATCAACCAGAGAATTTATTCATCTATTCATCAAATGTTTACTCTTTCTCAAATAAAATTATTTATACAGATGGAAGAATCTTAGAATAACAATTCTAGCTCACAGTGAGGTCTTCTTTGGATGTTATGGTCTATTTTTGGAAGTTCGAAGACAAATGCAAAGGCTGATCTACAAAGTACTTCTAAAAATTTTAAACTCATTAGTTACCTAGGCATTTCTCAATAGCACATTGGGTTGTAAAATCAGAATGCTGTTTTGTATCTTTGCCATTTTACTAGTTAGTATAAATGTGGAATATAGTTTAATCTTCCTCAATCTCAGGATTTTTATCTCTAAAATGTGAATTAATTAGGAGTAAAATCATAATAAGAATCCTAAACAGGAAAATCTTCATTCTTGCCAGTATCAGAGACATCAAAAAAAAAATTAACTAGGCAGCTTATAAACTAAGAGAATATTTCTGTTAACATTGTCTACATAGCATTAATTATCTACGTGATAATTTAGCAATTTAAAATTTAGATGTGTTCTAATATTGGTGAGTTCCATGCACATTCATACTCAGAATTCTACCTCTTTGATCTGATTATTTGACATTGTGTGAATTTAGCTTCCAGATAATATCTAAAACTGACATGATAATGGGGTGATATTTTACATTTTAATAAATATGCTGATCTAATATTCCTTATGCTAGATTGTTCACATTGCTGAAAGAAGGGATTACTGCTGCAACAACATAAAGAGTATTTTTTTGAACTTTAGAAGCTAGTTATCTGATTTCTTTTTATAAAAAGAGATAATTAATTTGTAAATTTACTTTCTTAAATTTTGTAATTTCTCCAGCATATAACTTCCTGAGGCTTACATGATTGGGAGTCTATAATATTATTGCCAAGAAGCCAAGAAGAATGAGTCACCCAATCAGGGAACAGTGTTCCAATAAGGAAAACGTCCAGGAAATTAAGGCTTTTACCATTTTACCCCTTAAAGACACTACAACATATTTCAGTATAATCAAATCTATTGTAAATTTTCTTGATATTTTTCACAGTATTTACCATCTTTATAAGGCACATTTCAGAGTTATTAAAATTCCTGTTTGTTTTTAAATACTTTAAAAATCTAGTGAAAATTTTTGAGGAATTAAATGGTAAATGCAATTAAAAATGAAAAGTAAGTTTGAGTGAGCTGGCAAACAAAATTCCATAATTACATTCTATTTGAGTGCCACACGCCTGTTTGGGAATGGTCACATTCTTGGCTAGGCACAGCTATTCTGTGATTCAGAGCCTCTTCTCTTCTTATAGCATGTGTGATCCAATATTCTCAAGTCTCTAGGACCATGTCAGCTCTAAAATCCTCCTGCCAGATGCTATCAAAACAGAAGAAACTCTCATTGCATTAAAAAAAAAAACATTTTATAAGTTAATCAAAATTTAGTGGTGGACAGATGAGGATGGGAGCCCTTCAACCAGAGCCTATCTAAACCATTGAAACCTACCTGGCATAGTCCTACTTTGCATTTGCCACAGTGGTGCTGACTTTTTGGTTGATGAATACTGTACTTATCATTTTTCTGTTCCTTCTCTGGCTTTTAATTTCTTTTTCCTGTTTCTCCTCATTCCTCTCTACACATCTACCTATGGCAGATCCATATCTCCTTCCACTATGTTGCTTTTCCACTAAGTTCAGGGTGGAGCTTAGTATAGGGAGTCATTATTGCCAGCAATCTGAACTCCAAAGATGCAAAATATTTCTATAAATAACTAAAAAAGATTCAGCATTCTCAAGATCAGCCCATCACTTAAAAATGAAATAAAATTTCATCTCATATTAAAATGGAATTCAGTATTTTATGATCTCATTGGAGGAAAAACTTGAAACAGTTTATTTGAATCATTTAATAGAAATCTGGAATCCTGTCTAAATATCACTTAATAAAACTCTAATACTGAAACTTAATATCATTTTGTATTCAATATGCCAATTCTAAGTACTTTAATACAGGCTTTTCCTCAATTGCTTGAGTAGCTTTCAAAAATTTAGTTGTATCCTACAAAACTAAGTTTCATATATGAAGGAGAAATAAGGACTTTTCAAGATAAGCAAACACTGAGGGAATTTGCTAAGACCAGACCTGCCCTGCAGGAAATACTCAAAACTGCATTATACCCAGATCAGCACAATAGACACCTGACACCCCTCATAGTAAAACTATCCCAAAGTTAAAGCTCAGAGCTCATATAAAACAAAAGCACAAGAGGTAAAAAAAGAAAAAAAACCAATAAGGTACTACCCAACAGGATGAACAGAACAACACCCCACATATCAATTCTATTAATCAATATGAATGGTCTGAATGCCCCACTCAAGAGGCACAGGCTGGCTGAATGGATGAAAAAATACAACCCAAATATTTGCTGTCTCTAGGAAACACATCTAACCCACAAGGACTCATATAGACTCAAGGTGAAGAGATATTCCATGCAAATTGAAATCAAAAGAAAACAGATGCAGCCACTCTCATATTAGATAAAATTGACTTTATATCAACAATAGTAAAGAAAGACAAAGACGGTCATTATATAATGGTAAAGGGAGCAAGTCAACAAGAAGACATAACAATCTTAAATGTTTATGCACCTAACACAGGAGCACTCAGATTCATAAAGCAATCCATACTAGATCTAAGCAAAGGGATAAACTGCAGCATTATAATTTGTGGGGACTTCAATACCCCACTGACAGAACTAGACAGATAGATCTATATATAAAGAAACACTGGACTTAAAAGGGACTTTAGAACAATTGGGCCTAACAGACATTTGCAGAACATTTTACCCAAACACTACTGAATATACATTCTTCTTATCAGCACATGGAGCATTCTCCAAGATTGGTCATATCTCAGACCACAAAACATGTCTCAACAAATTAAAAAAAAAAAAATAGAGATCATACCATGTATCTTCTCAGACCACAGTGGAATAAAACTAGAAATCAAGTCCAAGAGAAACACTCAATTCTACATAAAGTCATGAAAGTTAAACAAATCATGAACGTTTATTGGGTCAATAATGAAATTAAGATGGAAATGAAAAGATCCCTCAAACTGAATGACAAAGGGGACACAAGTTACCAAAATCTATGGGATTCAGCAAAAGTACTCCTAAGGGTAAAATTCAAACCCTTAAATGCCTATATCAAAAAGACAGAAATATCACAAATTAACTATGTAATAAAATGTCCCAAGGAACTAGAAAAGGAAGAGCAGACCAAACTCAGAACCAGGGGAAGAAAAGAAATAACTAAGGTCAGAGTGGAACTAAATGAAATGGAAAATAAACAAACAAACAAAAAAAATACAAAGGCTCAATGAAAAAAAAGTATGCTCTTTGAAAAGGTCAACAAAATTGATAGATCTCTTGGTAGATTAAACAGGAATAGAAGAGAAAGGAGCCAAATAAGCTCAATCAGAAATGATAAAGGAGATATTACAACTGACATCACAGAAATACAAAATATCATCCATGAATACGATGAAAATCTCTACACACATAAACTCAGAAACACAGAGGAAATGTACAAATTCCTGGAAACACACAATCTCCCAGGACTCAATCAGGAAAAAATAGAACTCTTGAACAGACCAATAACAAGCAATGAGATTGAAGCTGTAATAAAAAATTTTTCAACAATAGCAACAACAAAGCCCCGGACCAGATAGATTCACAGCCATATTTCACCAGACCTACAAAGAAGAGCCGGTACCCATATTTCAGAAATTATTCCATAACATTGATATGGAGGGAATCCTCCCTAACTCATTCCATGAAGCCAGTATCACCTTAATACCAAAGCCAAGAAAGGACATAACAAAAAAAGAAAACTACAGAGCAATATCCCTTATGAACATAGATGCAAAAATCCTCAATAAAATACTAGCAAACTGAATTCAACAGCATATCCAAAGAATATTCCACCATGACCAAGTGGGCTTCATCCCAGGGATGAAAGGATGCTTCAATACATGTAAATCAATAAATGTGATTTACCACATAAACAAAAGCAAAAACAAAGACCATGTAAGCATTAATTTTAATAATAACTTAATGAAGTAGGAGGATAGGAAGAAATTTTTTAAAATGAATATACTATTCTAAGATAATTTTACTTGAAAAGCTTAAGCAATAAATGTGGAATATAATCATTTTTTATATTATCTGAACATGTTTGTACCCTTTAAGTAAAATATTGGTATAGTCAGAATATAATGTTGAAAATATTTTGTCTCAAAATGGTTTAAACTTGTTTCATTTGTGTATCAAAAATTTTTAATTTGTATTTTAAATTCATGCTATTAATATATTCAGTTCAAAATTCATGAGTTATTATCTAATTTCATATGTTCTTCATAGAAAATATTCTTACTTCAGAAAGTAAATTATAGTACCATTTATAACACATATAGTATAATTTTGTTTTATACAAATTGCCTTACGTTGACAGTGACAGAGAAAATCCATGTTCGTGATTCAGAATAAATTATCAGATCATAAATGAAAATGCCGGGGAAATAAAATTATTGGTACATAATTTTTTTATTAGTATATACTGGATTTTTTAATAACAGTGAAATCTTTGTTAGTAAAGAGAATGCATTCCACTAATGTTTTATTTTTAAGGCACTTCATTACTCCTGGTAGAGAAGACACAGTGGATAAGAGCATTCTAGATAATGCATTCTAAGTTTACTAACAGATGGAAGCTCTAAGTTCTGCTCTACATTTTATTCCCCCACCAACTGTTGTTCTGCATACCTCCACATTCTCTATCATCTATATTCTTAGAGTCAGGCCATATTCTGTGGTCCCTCCTTATCCAAGGAGTATATGTTCCAAGACCTCCCAGGGGATACACAAAACTGTGGATGGTATTGGACCATATATATCCTCTGTTTTTTCCCATACATACATACCTATTATAAAGTTTATTTTGTAAATTAGGCACAATAAGAGATTAACAATGATAACTAATATTAATAACAAAGTGGAACAATTATAGCAATATATTATAATAAAAGTTACATGAATGTTTATT
The DNA here is from genome assembly GCA_028533085.1 of Varecia variegata. Classification (NCBI taxonomy): domain Eukaryota; kingdom Metazoa; phylum Chordata; class Mammalia; order Primates; family Lemuridae; genus Varecia; species Varecia variegata. Next base: position 149,017,659 of record CM052439.1, on the reverse strand, counting down.
TATGCAATTTTCCAGTTAGTATTTTCGGACTGCAATTGACCTCAGGTAACTGAAACATTGGAAAGTGAAACCTTGGATAAGGCGAGGACTACTGTAATTCAAAGTCTCAGTGATTCTCCATTGCTTACTAAACAAAACACACATGACTTTAGGTCTTATATCTGCTTTCTCAAGTACTTCATGTCCTATTCAAAGTATATGAATTTCCTAGGAAATCCCAATCATTTTCCTGCCTCCTCATCTTTGTTCTTGTATCTGTGGCAAAGATCACTAGTTACCCACCTAAATCTGTTTTCTGCCTCTTTCCTATGGATAGAGTTGTTAGCTGCTCACAAAGCTGTTTAGCCAGACTAAATTTCTCAGCCTCCTTGAGTAGCAACTTACTAAGAGTGTCTCTCTGTGTTCTCATCTTCTTGTCTTGACATCATTTTCCTAAGGTACAACCTTATCATTCCAGCATTCAAAACTATTCTTAGGTGAACCATAACCCAGGATTATTTTATACTTTCCACAGCAAGGTATCTTTTGCTTCATTCAATTAGGCGATTTAATATTCCCCACACATTTTCATCTCTGAACCTTTGCGCACTTTCTTCCTGTCTGTTGGGAATCCTCTCAAAATTAGGGCTCTTTTCTGGGACATTTCTTCCATGATAACTCTCTCTGCCTGATGATTTCCTCTGCATTCTTCAAGGCCCATTTCCAATATATCCCAGTGATCTGGCTAAATAAATGCAAGTTACATGTGGGGTGAGTCTTGTGCACCATGGGTTTTTATAGTGACGTCCTGGCCACCACCTTCTTCTCTGTGAGAGTGATTAACAGAGTGTTTATATTTTACAATATATAAGGGACACAAATATAATAAAAGAAAACAATTGAAAGAGAACTTTGGGGAGTAAATTCAAATAAAAATTCAAACATTTCTTGTAAATCAAATCCATAGATCAATTAATAAAAGAAAATAGAAAATGCAATTCTACTTCACAGGCATTACAAGAAACTGTCACATGTGCTATAATTGATAAAGGTAAACTGCAAAAAACTAAATGAAGGTTTAGTGAGCACAAATCTTTTGCACTTTGCACAGTTCTGAAACTGTGGATCCTACACTGCAGATGTGGGGCACTTCAGCATATAACATAGAGTATTGGTAGAGAAATTATCACTGACATAAACAGGATGCCATATCCCTAAGTGGGATATACCAACATATAAAGATTTAAAAATCAGTGGTATACCAGTACCATGCTGTTTGGGTTACTATAGTCCTGTAGTAAAGCTTGAAGTCTGGTAGACTGATGCCTCTGAATTTGTTCTTTTTGCTTAAGATTGCTTTGGCTATATGAAGTCTTCTTTGGTTCCACATGAAACACAGAATTATTTTTCTAGATTTCAGAGATACAAACTTTTGGAACAGGACTGAGAACCCAGATATAAAACCATCCTCATATTGTTATCTAACCTTCAACAAAGCAGACAAAAATATACATTGAGGAAAATAATCTCTATTCAATAAATGGTGCTGGGAAAACTAGATAACCACATGCAGAAGATTGAAACTGGATCCCCATCTCTCACCTCTCACAAAAATCAACTCATGATGGATAACAGATTTAAACCTAAAGTGTGAAACTTTAAGAATTATAAAAGAAAATGTTGGGAAAACCCTTAA
>CM052439.1:149005644-149015884 GCA_028533085.1 Varecia variegata | reverse complement strand
CCCATCTCTCACCTCTCACAAAAATCAACTCATGATGGATAACAGATTTAAACCTAAAGTGTGAAACTTTAAGAATTATAAAAGAAAATGTTGGGAAAACCCTTAAAGACATTGGCCCAGGCAAAGAATTTATGAAGAAGACCCCCAAAGCAATCACAGCAGCAACAAAAATAAATAAATGGGAACTTATCAAATTAAAAAGCTTCTGCACAGTCAAGGAAACTATCATTAGAGCAAATAGCCTAGAGAATGGGAGAAAATATTTGCTTTCTACACATCCAATAAAGGGCTGATAACAAGAATCTATATAGAACTCAAAAAAAAAAAAATCAATAAGAAAAAATCAAAAAAACCCATCAATAAATGGGCAAAGGACATGAACAGAAACTTTTCAAAAGAAGACAGAATAATGGCCAGCAAACATATAAAAAAATTCTCAACATCAATAATAATTAGGGAAATGCAAATCAAAACCACAATGAGATATTACCTAACTCCAGTGAGAATGGCCTTTATCAAAAAGTCCCAAAACAGCAAATGCTGGCATGAATGTGGAGAGATTAGAACACTCTTACACTGCTGGTGGGACTGCAAATTAGCACAACCCCTGTGGAAAATAATTTGGAGATATCTCAAAGAGCTAAAAAATAGAAATACTATTTGATCCAGCAATCCCACTACTAGGCATCTACTGAAAGGAAAAAAAGACATTCTATAATAAAGATATCTGCACTCAAATGTTTATGGCAGCACAATGCACAATTGTAAAGATCTGGAAACAACCCAAGTCCCCATGAATACATGAGTGGATTAATAAAATGTGGTATATGTATACCATGGAATACTATTCAACTACAAAAAACGATGGTGAACTAGCACCTCTTATATTATCCTGGATAGAGCTTGAGCCCATCCTTTAAAGTGAGGCATCACGAGAGTGGAAAAACAAGCACCACATGTACTCACCATCAAATTGATACTAAGTGATCAACACTAAGGTGCTCACATGGTATTAATATTCACTGGGTGCCGGTCAGGTGGGAGGGGTCTTGGGGGGTGGGTAAACTCATAACTAGTGGACGCGGAGCACAATGCATGGGGGAAGGGCACGCTGGTAGTCCTGGTTTGGGTGAGGCAAAGGCATTATATGTAACCAAAACGTTTGTACTCCATAATATTCTGAAATAAAAAAAATAAAAATCAGTGGTATAAGTGATTTACAACTGGCAAAATTCTATTTCCTTTTAGTTGAATTAACAGCCTCAAACTTCCTTCCTTTACTTAGCCAATCTTTATAACAGTACTTAGTTAATTTAGAAATTATTTTTCCCATACGAGAATGGAAAAAAAGTATCATTGGTCTACCAAGAGCCTGATTTGTTAACAACTTAAGTGGCTACATTGAATCAACCTAAGGGTTATTGCACTTCTGTTTTCCTGCAAAAGAATTTCATAGATTCCAGTCCTAGGATCTCTCCATCCTGAGAACATTTGGCAGTAATATCAATTTAACATACCAGAGTACTTTAAATTCAGTTCCCAGGAAGCAACAGTATATGGTGCAGCCCAATATATAATTTTCTGACTAAGGAATCATGTGGGAGTTGTATTCCTGGCATTCTCATTTGTAAAGGAACAAAGAAAGCATTTATGAATTATAAAGGCAACCAAGTGAAACATTTTGTTTAAAGCACATGGATTTCAGAGCTACCACTTCCCCTAAGAATGATCCAAATGGAAATTAGGGTAACAAAACAATTTTTCATTTAAGCACTCCATGGATATGATTTTCCAAGGTCAAGATCATTATAACTTCAAAGTCATTCTTCTGTTCTGAAGACAAATATTACCATATGCTACAAAATCCTAAACCAAATTAAGCAACTTGACTGATTAAGTTTCTGGCTGTAATGAAGATGGGCTATATACTTAACCAGAACGGTTGTACCCCCATAATAAGCTATAATAAATAAAAAATAAATAAATAAATAAATAAACCCTGAAAAAAAAAAAAAGACAGAATGTAACTGTTCATTTTTTTCTTTTTAAACTAAATGATAGTATTATTTATAAATAATCATAGGCATTATTCTAAACTGTTCTTCTTTGCTATCTAAATAGCCATCCTACACCACATGTCTTGGATTTATGCAGCTGGTTTCCTGGTTTTAGGAAGCCATTCAGTGTCTAAGGTATTTGGAATTGATAATTCCCTTACATAATTAAAGTGATTCTTTGCTCATATTCAAATTCCAATTAAAAATCTTAGATGTACAACAAGTATACCAACATGAGTTGAAAATCTCTTACTCTAAAATTCTTGCCCGTTGTGGAGGGAAAATTGCACAGAGAAAGAGCTATAAGTATAATTTTTTGACAGGAAAGAGAGGGTGACAAGTCTAGAAATAACAGTATGCTTGGCTGGGCGTGGTGGCTCATGCCTGTAATCCTAGCACTTGGGAGGCCGAGGCGGGCGGATTGTTTGAGCTCAGGAGTTCGAGACCAGCCTGAGCAAGAGCGAGACCCCGTCTCTACCAAAAATAGAAAGAAATTATATGGACAGCTAAAAATGTATATATAGAAAAATTATCTGGGCATGGTGGCGCATGCCTGTAGTCCCAGCTACTTGGGAGGCTGAGGCAGTAGGATCGCTTAAGCCCAGGAGTTTGAGGTTGCTGTGAGCTAGGCTGACGCCATGGCACTCACTAGCCCGGGCAACAAAGCGAGACTCTGTCTCAAAAAAAAAAAAAAAAAAACAGTAGGCTCACCACGAGTGACCAACTGTATGAAGTAAGATGCAATAATAAAAAGAAACAAGGTGATTAAAAGCAGTTTCATTTCATGAAGTCTAGACGAACTGCAGGTATATCTAGAAAGAGAGCGACTACCAATGTCAGTTAAAAAGAAAAGAATGGTCACTGTGGGGAGCTTGTCTTGATAGGTATTTCTCAATGATTTATTCATTTGAACATTAATAATTTAAAATACATGCAGGTTTGGCATGGAGGGTGGTGCACATATTTACATCAAAAACACTTCAATAATATTCTTTCAATCAACATTTCTAAACTTATTTGACCAGGCCATAGTTTTTATAGATGCACCATATTTACTGACATTACCTGTAGAAGAGGCTTTGAGATGAGATGAGATAAAGAAGGCTTAAAAGGATGCTACATGGGGACTGACTCTGCCTCATGTTCACTGAGCTGCTAATCTGAGAGATAGCAGAACCCCATTTTCATAAGGGTCTGTCTTCCATGAAGGTTTACAATTGTAAATGGTGATCCAAGGCTCATGATTCATGGAGGCCTCAATCTCATCAATGCTATATGGAGATGAGAGGGTAGAGTGAGAATTTTCCTGTTGGGATTAATAAACAAATTCCTTCTGAGAGAGCAGTTTCTCTGCTGTGAGTTTTATTTCCAATCCTTTTTGGGATAGGAGTGTGGGAAGGCTACCTTTTAACACTAGACCTGTGAGGAACACTTCAAGACATCCATTCAGAAATCTTAGAAATAAGATCACATGGTTGAGAGACACAGGTCCAGGGTATGAATCACAACTGAGAACACGTATACAGTCTGTAGACATTGGGGTCTGACTCTTGCCAAAGGAGGCTAATTATAGGCTCCTCTCTGGTTTGGTGGAGGAGTGAGGGGAGTTCTGAGAAAAGGTCTAAGAGAAAGATGCATGAGTGCTGCTCTGTGGATCAGATATGAGCCATCCAGGACAGACAGCATTGCCTCTGGTGTCCTGTCCAAAAATGCCTCCTGGTGGGCCAAGGAACCCTCAGCAGGAAATGGCTAAAGATGAACTGCCAGATTCTTAGGGCCTCAACTCGGAAAGCGAAGGAGGATTCAACAGGGTTTGTCTAAAGAGCTCAAAGGATATCACAAGTGAAGTGCCAGCTTTAATCATCTGCAACCCACCCAGGGACACTAGCCTAGCATTTCTACAAGGTACACTAAAAGTGCCTCTTCCCTTCTCTTTGCCTTCTCCTTCTATCTTCTACCTGATGAGAAGATAAACAGCAGTTCCTAATAAGCTTATGATAGGAAAACAAAGAGAGGCCATGGGCCAAGTCCACCTTTGTCACTCCTGGCTTCCAGCCTCAAAAGCCCTGGGTGGAGTTGGGGAAAAATTTAATTTGCCCATAAAAGATGAATCTCACTAGATTAAATTAAAAAGACAACTTCAGAAAAAAGCAAAATTGTTTGTGTGGTTATTTCCAAGTTGAGCTTGTTTGGTATAACAGTTACGGAAACTGCTATGCAGCTTCTTGGTAATCTAGAACAGAGTATCAGGAGAGGCATATTTTTAAAACCGCCCTTCTTATCTTCTTATACCATAAAGTCTGAGACTTTATCTGAGAGAAGGGGGGAATTTAGCTGTCTGAAATGTACTAGAATATAAAACATAATAACCCATAAAATCAGTAACTTAAATTGTGATTCAAATCAAAGTTTAATCTATAATGTGACAGTATAAAAGTCATCACAGGTTTTCTGATCAAGAGAGAAAATAATAATAATGACAACAACGATAATAATCATGAAAATGCTGTAGCCCTGTCAGATTGTTAGCTTTGGTATATCATGTAATTAAAGATCACATAATCAGAGAACTTATGTTACTGCTTGGGATGATAGAACTACTCACAATTGGAAGATAAAGATTGGACAGATGTTCCCTAGAAAAGAAGACTTAAATGACTCTGAAATTTCAAAATAAAACAATGGGCTGGATGACTTGGAACAGACTAGATTCGATCAGTATGTTTACTTGAGTATGATGAGTCACAGAGAGACAGTAAGTAGAGTATTATATCTAAGAGTGAATTCTGGAGCCAGATTAGGTGGGTTGAATACCAATGCACTCTGAGTATCTACTATAAAAGCTATTGGTTAGAGCTTGCTTTCTTTACATAAAAAGTATGTTGTTACTGGGTACATAGAAGTGAAAATAATATTAATTTTCAAGGCATCTGTGGTAGATGGTTCTAATACACCTAAAGACAAATATTAATTCCAAGAATAATTAAGTGGTTCCTCAAAAAGTTAAACATAGAATTCTTATATGATTCAGTAATTTCTCTCCTATGTATACACTCAAAAGAATTGAAAACAAGTACTCAAACAAATACTTGTAAACACATGTTAATAGTAATATTAATACTATTTATAATAGTCAAGGGTAGAAACAACTCAAATGTCCATCAACTGATGAATGGATAAACACAGCATGTTATATCCACACAATAGAATATTAATAAACACAATGTGTCTTATAGATGTATACAATGTGATACTAATCAACCATAAAAAGGAATGAAGCACTGATACATGGTAAAATATGGATAAACTTCAAAAACATGGAAAAGATCACATATTATTTAATTACATTTATATGAAATATCCAGAAGAGGGATATTCATAGACATAAAGCAGACTACTGGTTGCCCTGAAGCTGGGGGAGAGGAGGAAATGGGACCACTGCTGAATGGCTTCCTTCTGGGGTGATGAAAATGTCTTGGAACCAGACAGAGGTCCTGGTTGCAGAACATTGTGAATGGACTAAATGACATTGAGAATTCTATACTTGAAGATAGTTAATGGTGAATTTTATATTCTTAGAATTTTACCTAAATAAAAGAATAATAATACATAGGCAAGATAAAAACCCCAAAGTGGCCAAATCACAAAATAATCTGCAAATCAATCATACACTATGAAGAGCTATAAGATTAAATTGAAAATTAAACATATACTGTTCAGAAAAATAAAATTTTAAATATAACATAATGTCTTTAAGACATGTCATGAATTATAGTGACTTGAAAAATAAATACAGTGTTCTAGAATCAAATTCCTTTATAGAATTTCGTTTGGTGACTTAAAAATATATATTTTTTAATAAGCTATTCCTGATTAAATCATTCCAAATGTCAGAAAATAACAAAGGGTTATCTCAGTGTTCTTTCCCTCTATCATGCTCTTGTAAGATCAAGAAATCAAATAGTTGAATTATGGCAAACATCATAACATCTTCACATATAAATATCTACGATTCCATAGTTGAATGAACTGGGTTCCCAAGTTAAACTTGGCTGTTGCAGCAAATCTAAAAACATAAAAGTTGTGGATGTATTTAATATGCAATACACTGCTAATCAATGCAATCTTGGAAATTGAAGATCTGTTTGTTTCTTTTTTTAACAAAATGAAGCAATGATGGAAACAAAAAGGTGGTGTGAAAGGAGTATTTTTTATTAAAAGCAACATCAACTGAAAGGGAAAAAACAAGAGTGTAAGAGGAACATCAGATATACCATCATGTAGTTTTATCATGAATCCCCATAAAATTAGCCCCCAGTCCTTTGAGTATATAATTTTCAGTTAAACTCACCAGTCTCTTCTCCCTTACTATGCTTTGTTCTTTCGAATTTAATTGGAGGTTTTATTTAAAAATGAACCTCAAAGAAATTCTGGTGGTTTATATTTTCATTACTTCAGTAATAAAATACCAACTTGCTCACTGTAATAGTTGTTGGCAGTGTAATTACATTCAAGGGAAAGAAAGTTTCTAGGTTCCCTTTCTTCTATCGTGTGATCATAGCATTTAAAAATTTCTGTAAATAAAGCAACAACTCAAACAAACTTTGACTGTTTGAAAATAATTGTGAGTCTAAGCTGCTATCACTCACTGGAAGTATTCTAGAACCATTTTAACTGTTACTTTCAGAAATGCTCTTTGGCAAGGTGCATGCTGCAGATTGTCATGATCAACACAGCCCCCACATTATACATCATTCCTTCAGTTATGAAGCATTCTTACTTATCTGTCAGAAAGTTACTGATGCATGTTCACGAGTATCAGTACTGTCCAATTACCCTATGTTTAGCCCCAAACAAAGTAATTCAGCATATGAAAAAAAAAAGTCCAAAGAATAAACCATCACGTATACTTTTTCTCATTCTTTTTGAGAAAAGTTTAGAGCAGCAACTCTTTTAATTAGCACATTGAGCATAAAAATACACATTAGCAGCTGTTAATATGAAGTTTTAAGACTGGAGGGTGTGATAACTTATCTAGATATAAGGGCAACATATGTTCAGCTAAACATATGGATTGTAATATAAATTATGATTATAGCATGAGGAGAGGCACAGAAGGTCATATGCCATGGCTGCCTGTACCCACTTAACCAGCTAACAGTTTCCTGACATAAACTAGAGAGGTGTTTATATTATTCTAACTGTTGAAATATGATAGAAAATGAACCATGATAACAACTTATATCAGCGTTAAACATTTGAAAACATAACTATGTTTTCTGTGGGTATGAAGTCATATTTATTTTTTAATTTATTATTCAAGAGAGAAATGAAAAACAAATAAAAGCTACGAGGATCATCTTTAAGAAACCTCAAAATATCAAAGCAGATTGTGCTTTTTTTGCTTTAAGCATTTTATCTCATTGTATTATTGATAGAGGAAGAGAGTTTGGTTTGGTTGAATACAGTTAATTCAATTTACTAACTAGCTGGCTGAAGATGTTAGAGATAAAACAAATTACCTTCTCTTGATATTGCCTCCTTGAAGAATCCAAAGACTGGATTAAAGCTGTGGCGTGGCCGACAAACATGGCATAGCAGGTGGCCCCGACAATCATGCTCAGCATGGTAATCCAGAGGTCAGACATGCTGACGGGGGCTTGGGCTCCGTACCCAATGCACAGCATGTGACTCATAGCTTTGAAGAGTGCGTATGAATACTGCTTTCCCCAAGAATCATTCTGGAATATCAGAGAAAAAGATAATTGACTGAGCCATTAGAGTAGCAGAATGAAAAGTGAATACAACTTGTATACAGAAGCATTATAGTATAGCAAGCACAGGAAAAAGTGCTTTTAATGAAGCATTTACAAATGTACTTCTTACTAATCTCTAATAAAATGATATATTTCAAATCTTGCCTACCATGATGAAATAGAAATAGTCGACTGTTAAAACATGCAACTCCTAGTCAGTTTTAAGTTTGCTGTTTTTAAAATTAAAACTCTTTTGGGGACAATAGTATATCACATAACAGTGCCAAGAATGAATACTGATGAATTCATTTTAAAGTTTCTAGGCAATATGGTCAAATAGTAGTATATTTGCAAGCTGAGAACTACAGCAGATAGATATGTGGCATATGGGCCAAAATATAGTAATTTTTTATCTATATTTTATTAAAATTTAAAGAGTTTCTTTTGATAAATTTGTATCTAAGTCCTTTAACTCAAAACTTACATAATTTATGATAACCAGTGCAAAATGAAAATGTGGGGCCACTAGTCCAAAATGCAGGAAAAAAGTACTATTAAAGATGATTGTCTTAATGTTAGCTTGTCTGGGAAAGATTTATTTCTCTTTCATTTATGAAACCTAGTTTTGCAGTACATAAAATTCCTGCATGAAATTTATTCTCTTTAGGATAATAAAGTTTGGACCTGAAACCCTTCTGGCATGTAGGGTTTCTGCTGAGAAGTCTGCTATTAGTCTCATCAGGTTTGTTTGTTTATTTATATTTGTAAGTTACTTGATGTTTTCATCTCATTGCTCATAGGATTCCCTCCTTCATGTTGACTTTCACTAGTCTTATGACTATGTGCCTTGGTTATATCTTTTTTGCAATGAATCTCCCAGTAGTTTATTGAGCTTCTTATTATCTGTATGTCAAAATCTCTAGCAAGACCAGGCAACTTTCCCTCAAGTATTCCCTCAAACAGATTTTCCAAGCTTTGCCTTTTCTTCTTCTCTTCAGGGATACCTCTGATTCTTATATTTGCGTATTTTACATAACCCCTTTTGAAAGAGTTCACTCATTTCTTTTGATTCCTTCTTCTTTATTTTAGACTGATTGGGTTAATTCAAAAGATTGTCTTCAAGCTCTGAAATCTTTTCTTCTGCTTGGTTTAGTGTATGTCTAAAACTTTCCACTGTGTTTTGTGCTTCCCTAAATGAAAATTTTAGTTCCAGAGGTTCTATTTATATATATACATAATATATTATATATAGAATTGTATACACACACATATAATGGATATATATATCCATTTAGTAAATTTTGAATTCATGTCCTGAATTATGTTTTCTGGTTTCTTTGAGTTGGTTTTCCATTTTCTCTTGGATCGCATTGGGCTTCCTTACAATCCATATTTTGAATTCTTTATCTGTCATTTCAGTATTTTTGTTTTGGTTGGGATCAATTGCTAGATAGCTGATGTGATGCTTTGGGGCAGGCCTCCAAACTCTGCTTTTTCATATTGCTGGAGTTCTTTCACTGATTCTTTCTCATCAGAGAAGATTTCATTACTTGTTTTTAAGTTTTCTTTTGTTTAGATGGGATTTTTTCCTCCCCTCTTAAGGGTACGACTATAGCCTATGTTGGGTAAGGACCTTTGGCTTTGCTTTTGTGTACTTTCACAGGGCAAGGCTCTGAATGAATTCCTTGGTTATGGATACCCTTAGTGTGTTGTTTTTCTTAAATGCTAGTTACTTGCAGGCTGTAATGATGGTATACTATGTGTGTGGGCAGGTTCCCTTCCTCCTGTCAAGAAGGGAATATGGAAGTTCCTGGAATTTTCTCTCTTTCCCCAGGCCTGTCCACTTCTAACTGTGAATTATATTGGGATGTCCAGTTTAGTCTATCGGCCTGTAGGTGGAGCTTGAGGGTAAGAGTCAGCCAAGCCCTATGTAATTGAATCAGCAAATGATGATATGGGCTGTATAAATTGACCTTCCTGCCAGTAGGAGGTACTTGCAGAAGAGAGCTAGCTGCAATGGTTTTTGTGGGACCTATGCCTGGCCCTAGTCAATCAGAAGCACTCTGACGTCCCAATCAATGGACGGAGCCCTGGAACTTCCAGGGGACTCCTTCTTGAGTTCTACTAACCCTGAGGCAGATCGGGGGCTGAAACTAGGCAGAGCCGGGTCTGGCAATTCCATGTCCAGGCTCCTCAATGGCAGAAGCAAGTGCAATCTCAACAAATGTGGGTGGGCTCCCAGGCAGCTTGGAGAAACCTCTGGAAACAGATGGAGGTGCCCCCACTGTGCCAAAGCACCTGCTTGCTGTGTGTGAGGGGGAATCCAGAATTCACAGTCCAGTGGGTGGGAGTGGGGTTTGCTCTGCTCCCACGCCTCTTACCCGATAGATCTCCCTCCAGCATCTAGCTGCCAGCAGCAGGCCCAAC
>CM052439.1:148981126-149005144 GCA_028533085.1 Varecia variegata | reverse complement strand
ACTTATGATGTAATTATTGCATGCTGCTAATATACTATCTAAACATTAAAGATACTCCTAAAATATTTGATGGTAGACTATGATTAAGACATTACACTACAAAAAAACCTTATGCAGAAGGAAATCCTAACTGACGTGCTTCTGCTTTAAATATCGTGAAAACATTACAGCGGAATGAATTTTCGCAGTGGTTAGGTCAGTAATGCAGAAATTTCTTCATGATCATGTTGATCTACAAGTCAGTGCCCTGTATGCTCTTCAGGTGCACTGCTACAACAGCAACTTCCCAAAAAGCATGTTACTCCACTTTTTTTGTGCACTTCTATGACACGGAAATTATTGAAGAAGAAGCTTTCTTGGCTTGGAAAGAAGATATAACTCAAGAGTTTCCAGGGAAAGGCAAGGCTTTGTTCCAGGTGAATCAGTGGCTAACCTGGCTAGAAACTGCTGAAGAAGAAGAATCAGAGGAAGAAGCTGACTAAAGAACCAGCCAAAGCCTTAAATTCTTTATCATTTGCAAACAAATACAAATATGAACATGTTAAGTAGGTACAGTCTTGACAACATCTGAAATACAGGACTCAAACTCAGAAGTACACACAACTGCTAGAATATTAAAGAATCAGGGGGGTAAAAAAGTGGCAGAACTAGAAAGCCAGCTAGAGGATGAGCTCTGTGGAGCTAGGCTACCAAATTTTGATCAGTGTGTCCAATTTACTTCTGCAATCATTGGAAAAACATTTCATTTATATTAATTACAGAGATGCCAATCAGATATAAAGTTGCATTAAGGAGTTCTTAAGGCGAGGAATATAGCAGAACGTAATTTGCATGAAGTCATAAGAAGTATAGCATAGCAGGTTGCCAGTTTCACGTAGAGTGTGCTCATTTGAATACTCCCTGCTTTTACTTTCTGAATCCAGTTGACCCTGGAACCATGCAGGGACTAAAGGCACCACCCCCGACCCTGCAGAGTTGAAGATACATGTATAACTTTTAACTCCCCAAAAACTTAACTATTAATGGTCTACTGTTGACTAAAAGCCTTACTGATAACATAAACAGTCAATTAACACATATGTGTATATATATGATGCAGCATTTCTCCCATGGTATAGGACTACACAAGCAAACATAAATTCCAAAATAAGCAGGTAGAAAGAAAGAAAGCCTGCCAAACACTATACTTTTTTCGATTTCATGACCCATTGAACTTGTTACCTAACATTAGCACTATACATTTTAATGTAGTAGTGGATAATTTCTCTTCAATTCATATGATAGAAGATTCCTGACTTCTTAAATTTATTTTGCATTCTTTATAGTAATATATGCCAAAAATAATTTAAATGTCATGATATTTAGCATTAGGACTTTTAAAAAATAAGATACACAAATATATATATATATATATTTCAGTCAGGGAAACTTACTTATCTTCCATATATTTAATGCTATGATCCACACAAAAAACATTTGTACCTCTGACATCAACCTTTTTCATTATAGGATTCAAACAATTTTACCAGTAAAATACAGAGTTATTGCATAACTAAATTGCTGTTGCCATAAATAGTGATATCTGGTCATTTTGAGAGCGTGTTTTCAACTTGTTCCCTGGTCAATTAATCCCTCAAGTTCTAAGTGTATGTTTTCCTTCTTCGAAAATGATGATGAAATACAAAATTTGCATTAAGTAGATTTGTAAATTAAAATTTAATGATGCTTGAGATTATGGATTTTTTTTCTCATATTTTCTTAATGTTGGTACATTATTTTAAAACAAAAATTAAACAAATCAATATATTATTTTTAAATTTGACTTGTCCATTAACCTGATTTTTTTTATACTAAGAGTTCATTAGTACCATTTATAAAACAAGTCATAAATCAGAGAATATTTCAATATTTTAGGTGGGATTTTTTTCAATTATAATTAGTTTTTCAGGAAAATCAAAATATTTTCATGGGGCACCTATTTGTAGAAATAAAACAATAAAACAAATATAAAATATATTTGTTTATATATAAATATTATTAAGTAGATTTTATATTTTTATATAGATTTTTATATGTATGCATGTATATACATATAAAGGCACAATGGAAGAGATTAGCATACACTGAGTACTTACTCCTTGCAAAGTACTATTATAACATCATTTCATTGCTCCACCTAATATTCTTGGAACCTGATTGATACTGTTATTACAGGTAGGGAATGCAAAGCTTAGAAAAATTAAGAAACCTACTCAAGGTCACAGCTGGAATGCTATCACAGGTCTGTCTGAACCCCAGTGTAAACTTTCTCCATTCCAAAGATCATAGTCACTTCTTTTATAACCATTTATATGAACAAAAGTCATAATAATTATAACATAGGATTTTAAAGCATTTTAAGAATATAATCCTAGCATAGAAATTCTTTAAAGTATATGTTTCATCTCAAAGAGCAAAAGAAATTTAGAGGAAAATTATCTAAGGTTTTCTCTAGGGAAAACCTCTGAGGGAAAATTCCCTGGAGAGTTTGAGGTCAATCAAGATAGCTTGCCCATACAATTATACTTAACTTTTATAGTTTCCTGTTATCCAGGAATTCTCACTGGGTTCTTCTCTCCACTTATCCACAAAGCCTGCTATGAAGCAACCTGTCCTGTTATCTAATAGGAACAGTCCTCTGGGAAGAAATCCTTGCCTGAGGCTCAATCCTCCAGAGTGTGGAAAGTACAGGGGGCACAGGGACACAGGTTCAATCTGAAACATTAATTGATACTATGTGCTTTCACTCAACACCTAGCCAAACTAAAATAGGTATAGTCATGTGCCACATAATGAGATTTCAGCCAATGACGGACAGCAGATATATTGGTGGTCCCATAAGATTATAATGGAGGTGAAAAATTCCTATCACCTAGTGACATCATAGCCATTGTAATGTCATTCCACAATGCATTACTCATGAGTTAGTGATGATGCTGGTGTAAATGAACCCACTGTACTGCCAGCTGTATAAGAGTATAGCACGTACAACTATATACAGTGCATAATACTTGATAATGATAATGAATATGTTACTGGTTTATGTATATAATATATTATACTTTTATTATTTTAGAGCATATTCCTTCCACTTATTAAAAAAAGTTAATTACAAAAGAGCCTCAGGCAGGTCCTTCAGGAGGTATTCCAGAAGAAGGCATTTTTATCATAAGAGATGACAGTTCCAAGTGTGTTATTGCCCCTGAAGACCTTCCAGTGGGAAAAGATGTGGAGGTGGTAGACAGTGATACTGATGATCCTGACCCTGTGTAGGCCTAAGTTAATGTGTGGGTTTATTCCTTAGTTTTGAAAAAAAAAGTTTAAAAAGTTAAAAAAAAAAGTAATAGAAAAAAAGGTTATAGAATAAGGATATAAAAAAGAAAATATTTTTATACATTTGTATGTGTGTTTTAAGCTGTTATTACAAGAGACAAAAAGTTAAAAGAAGTATAAAGTTTATAAAATAAAAAGGTTAAAGTAAACTGAGATTAATTTATTACTGAAGTAAGAAAACATTTTTAATAAATTAAGTGTAGTCTAAATGTAGTGCTTATAAAGCCTACAGCGTGCACAGTAATGTCCTAGGCCTCCACACTCGCTCATCACTCACTCACTGACTCATCCAGAGCAACTTCTAGTCCTGCAAGCTTCATTCATGGCACGTGCCCTATACAGGTGTACCAATTTTTACCTTGTATACTAAGTTTTACTATACCTTTTCTATGTTTAGATATCTCTAGATACACAAACTTTTACCACTGTGTTACAATTGCCTATGGTATTCAGTATAGTAACACGCTGTACAGATTTTTCGCCTAAGAACAACAGGCCATACCATCTAGCCTAGGTGTGTAGTAGCTTATCCCATCTACATTTAAGTATAATGTATGATGTTCACACAATTATAAAATTGCCTAAAGACACATTTCTCAGAAAGTATTCCCATCATTAAGTGACACATGACTGTAATGATGCCATATTTCCTACATACTATTAAATGTGCATGTACAAATTTAAATTACTTTTATGGGTTTTATTCAAACAGCTCAAGCAGTTTTAAACTGATAATTCTCAAATCAGTAGATCATCTCTTTTGATGGCATTCTCGAATTGTTTAATGCTACTATTTTGAGGTTTGAGCACAATAGTGTGTTAAAAAAAACTACTAAAACCAGAGTGAAATTAAAGTGAAAACAAAGAACAGCAATTTTTTGTGCTAGGCTCCAGTTTATCCCCTAATGAACAAAGTAGCTGCCTGATATATAAAAGAAGCAGAAGAGTTAAGAATGTCTTTCATTATAGGTATAGACCTTGAGTGTGTATGTCAATTATTAGATCATAAAATTTATTAAATATGTATTTTTGGTATATACAAATGTCTTACCATATAAAAGAGTAAAGCATTAGAGTTTCTTTCCAAATAACTTGTGTATATTTCAACTTATATGACAGATGGTACAATGTGGAAAGAATTTTGAATTTTTTGTGAGAATTAAACAAGAGACTTTATATAAAAGCCTGGCATAAATAAAAGAGCTAATAAATAATAAGCTCTCTGTTTTCTACCTGGAATATTTCCGTAAATGAGGGGCTAAATTTGTTACTGTTGTGTGTATGTGTGTGCATTTTAACTTAAAATTATATTTATAATACTTTCAGCTAACAGATACAGTTCTAACCTCTTTATAAATACATAAATCATGAAGAATTACATTAAATTCTAATGTTTAGAGGTAGACATAAGTAAAATACAGGAAAATTTATAGAGAAAGAAATGTGTATGCTAATGAGATTACATAGGAATTGATTATTTATATTGAGGATAAAAAGAGCTTTTCCATTATCTAATAATCATGCTCTTAACTATTAAAAATTCTGAAGTTCTACCTTAGCAATGGTAGAATTTGATCTTAACACTTACCATATCCGTGTAATTTTGACAATATTGTGCCAACCTCTCTTTTTTTTCTTTATCCACCTTGATTTGCTACTGGGCTGGGGCTCCCACTACCAGATGTAAGAAGGGATAGTGAAATAAAATAAAATATTGATCCATTGAACATTTTTAATAGTAGACTGACTTTTATCCACAGATTCATAGAAAGTTGAAATTGTAATGGATCTGAGCAAAAATTTATCCTTTTTGTGAGCAAACTGAATTTCAGAATCTCCATGATTGTAAGATCAAAATACATAATTACATAAATAAATATTTAAATGAATATATTCAGCTTGTCTAACTTTATTTTAATCTAATATACAAGGAACAATACATTTTAAAGTCATGAAAAGTATTAAGTTACTTGTCAAGGTCTCATTTGGTTTGTTTAGGAATGAAAAAACAAACAAACAAACAAACAAACAAAAACCACAAACTCATGTCTCTATGTGATTGCAAGTATTGTTTCTGTTATATTTATGTAATCATAATAATGACCATAATACCGCTACTGATAGCAAAACATGAATACAGTTTATATGGATCTCTGACAATAAAAACCTTAGTAGATCTGGTAATTTTCACAACAAACTTGTGTAGGTAGAACAGTCATCATTGGCTTTCTTTTACTAATGAAGATAAAGTTCAGAGTGTCATTAACTAGTCTATGGCTTCATGGTATGTGGCAATATCTGTACACTGGATCTCTGTCCTGCTGGTGGCAGATATTAAACATTTTAAGCTACACCTTAATAAGTACTGTCTTGTACTCTGCTCACATTTGGGTATTTAGGAGAAAAGATCAACCATGGTCAGGTTAAACCATCTCCTTATGAAAGCGATAGAGTAAGTCAAATTATTATTATAATATACCTGGGTAAAATGATGAGGACACCACTATGATCTATACTGCCAAATATTGCCATAGAGTTATCGATTTCATGCAAATACACTCTTCTGAGATCAGTATCTAATCAAATTGTAGAGTGAACCATTACTCTATGCTAAAGTTATTTCAATCATAAGTTTAGAAGATGAATGATGTCAGTTAAGATTATTGCATTATTTTAGAAAAATACTTTTAAAAGTTATATTCTTATTTACAGTTAAGTTGTAATTACACAAATCCACAACAATACATGTTCCTCAATTCTAAAGGCATGACCTTAAATTGCATACAGACAAATAAAGCCTTCAATTACAAGTAATGCTAGAACTTGGTGTATTGATTATGCAATCTAACATGATAAGCCTCGGAAATCCTCTGCTGCGTAAGTCTGTGTAAAAAGGCAGAAGGTATTGAACACTTACAGTTATTTTTAGAAGGCTAACTCCCAACTTAAGGCTCTTATTCTATGATGCACATTCAGTGTATTCTTAGTACATAAGGCTTCTGTGTCAGAGTTATGCCTCTAAGAGAATATTCTATTTTGACTTCTAAATCCACATAAGCCTTATACAAATGTAAGTTTTATAATGTGTGGACTCCATGATCTCACAGTCAACTTTACAGAAAATTCAAATACCAAACAGTACTTAAGAGAGGCAAAACATAACTTCTTAGATCAATAGAATCAAGCTAAATATCATTTTACTAGTACTTAAAAAGGTTAAATCCCTAGAATCTCACTTGTCTCTGATAAAACAATTCTCCACTCACATTTCATTTGAATGTGTGGGTGAGTGTGTGTGTGTGTGGGTGGGTGTGTGGGTGTGTATGTGTGAGAGAAAGAGACAGAGAGCGAGAAAGAGAAAGAGAGAGAAATTTATTTTTAAGGCCCAGATTATCTTCTCTCAGACCTATTTCTGAATTCAGTCGTAGACTTATTTGGAAGTCTGTAGCAAACATGCACAGAAAGAAGGGTATTTGAAGTAATGTTTTATTTTCTCTCTTTCCTTTTTAACTTTTGGCTTTTTTTTATTTCAGCTTATTATGGGGGTACAAAAGCTCTGGTTAAATATATATAGCCCATGCCCCTCCCATCCCCCTGAGTCTGAGCTTCAAACCCGTCCATTCCCCAGACAGTGCACATGATGAGGGCGGTGTGAACTATTGGCTTTTGATTCTACCAGCTTACAAGACTAGAAAAAAATGATGATTCAGGTATAATTCCTAGTTTTGATGAGCTCCTTTCAATTGTCTAAAATTAGAACAAAAATATATGAACAAATGTTCCATATTCAATGATGGCATTACTATCCAAAGAAACTAAAGTGAAGCAGGTTCCTACTGAACTTTGGCAGATTCCATTTGAAACCATACTAATGAGGATATTCTAGCTATTTTCTTATGGCTCAGAGAAGAAAACTAAGGTTATTTTGCATTTAGGAAAAAAGGCACTTTTTAGTGCATGTATGCTTGATAAAAACTAACAGAAAGGCAAATGCAACCCAACTAATATTATAATCCATTTATGAGGTATCAGTTTTCAGAAATAGAGAAAAAATGGCAAAGATAATAAATAGATCAGAAATTTAGTATTCTTAAATCATTCAGTAGAATTCTTACTTGGTTCCAATTATAATATTACTTAATGCCAATACTTCCCACAATTCTGACTACTTGGTGGGTATGAGACATAATTATTGATGTTTTTTTGAAGGGAGTACACCGTTTAGTGAAATTCCTATAGAAGAACTATAAGATTTTAATCAGGCAGAGTTCCAAGTTTGCCACAAATTGCCATACTAAGCTAAGGAACACATCCAGACACATTAAGTCATAAATGTGTCTTGCCTTAACTTCCTCTGATGTAGAAGGAAATGGCACTATGGCTTACTGGAAAAGCTAGTGAAAACCTTAATAATTAACAGCATACATTGCTTAGTCAACAGGGACTGTTCAGGAAAAGAAGTAAACATTCAAAGCTTAATGATTTCTCTTGTGCATCACTTCTATGACTCATGTCAGATTTTCCCCAGCTAGTTCAAAAATGATTTATCTGCTTCAATGAGTCAGTAGTCTTTCTTCTTTACATTTCTTTAGGTACTAGTGACAAAGTTTAACAAAATTATCTGTGTGTATTCAGGTGTGCATATACATGTGTGCGTACCCCATGTTGGCCTAGAAGAAGTGTAGTATAGTGGCCTACTTCATGTAAAACCAACCTACTGCCCCTGGTAGCACTGTGTGTCTCAGGGTTTTATGGACAGTGAAGCCTGATACAGCAGCAAGCCTCAGGGAGACAACTTCAATCAAATTGCAGATGAGGTTTTAGAGGAGAGTACCCAGTTCTCTAATCAGAGACAAAGAATCAGAGAATAGCCTACACAAAAATGCCTGCCATATCTTCTTCTAATCATCTTGAAATGACCTCTATTGAATCTATTTTAGGTTATAAAGTCGAGTCAATGACAATGTCTCTGAAAGGCCACTATTTGGATGCTTGAACATTGCCTTTAAGTCAATATCCAAATATCCTTCTACCATGGCCCAGAGGGTTCATGGTTGACCCAACAGGGTTTGGGGTTGACTTCCAAGAGGCTGGAAACAAGTGAGCACAGGTGAACACAGGATGGAGAAAGCATGAGGATCATCCCAAGACAAATTCTTTAGTCAAAGACAGGGATCGAATGCCACAAAATTGAAAGCAAATGACAGAGGAAGGATTTTCCAATTGAAAGGAGACAGGGTTGCAGTAAATGTATATTGAGTACAGAAGATGGCACGCAGGGAGATTGATGTTGATTTGGGGTATTCTTGGCTTGCCTTGTCTATCATTGGAAATGCAGTGTGTGCTTAAAATAGGGAATAGTTCAAAAGTTTCTTTTTGTCCTCTATTCTATTATGGTCAGGCCACAGGCTAGATTAATGGGGAGTCAACCTAGAATTTAGCCAAAGGATGAAAAATCAGATTGATATGGTTCCATTTGTGGAATAGAAGGGTTTACAGAAACTGGGTAGAAAATAGTTAACTCATAAGAGAGAAAAATATCCCAGAGTATTGATTATTCTCAATGAAGGTGAGATCCATGAAGGGGGTAGAATATCAAAAGAAGTTAGGAATAAAATCTTTTAATTTTAGTTATTTCTATAAATTTACCTGACATCAACACTGTTTATACCCAAGACTTTCGCCAGAAGAGGTAAATGTATTGACGTTCTTTGTAAACCACTTGTTTCCATCAAAGTATAAATAATAGTATTACTGTTATTATTGTTAGTCAGCACCACATATAGACAATAATGTGGTTGCCTAAGGATAGAAATTATATATGCCAATATGAGGACATTCAGATTTGCTCCTGGTTATGTAATCTCTCCATGATTTGTTAGCTGTACTACACAGGAGCAAATTGCATTAGCAAGCTGAGTGGATTGTCCATAAAGTTTAGGAAGAGAACTTTCAGGGTAGGGGATGAAAGAAGAATATTTAGTATTTAAAATGATAATATAATAACAGGGATAAAATGTGGCAGGAAAATTCCATTGAAGTAGTGATCTTGATAACATTAGCCATATGGGAAAATGTTTATTTCAGGATGCATTAAGAAATTTCTAAAGACAAATTTGATAATGCACTAAGGCATTTTTAAAGACAATAATCTACTACTCAGTTTAAATCTTAATAAAATATATTAATGCTAAAATATCTCTTTCAGGAAAGTAAATGATCAACAATATCCCATGAACATAGAATGCATGGATTAAAGCTAATCTTAAAGCTGGATTCATGTATTTCAAATTCCAACAAGTTATTCCCAAAGTTTAAGAAAAACAACTAAATATCTAAGACTTGATGCAAATTTTAGATGTTAAAGTTAGAATTAATAGCATCTAGTATTTGGTAGCATAATAGGTTGACCATACTTAACAATAATATATATTTTAAAATTACTAAAGGAGTGGCATTGGAATGTTCCTAACACAAAGAAATGATAAGTACTTAAGGTGATGGATACCCCAATTACCCCAATGTGATCATTACATATTGTATGCCTGTATCTAAACATCACATGTACTCCATAAATATGTATAATTATTATGTACATGATAGTTCAAAATTAAAAAAAAATAAAAGGAAAGAAGTTCCAGAAAACAGACATTAATAGCCAATTCAACACTATTACCCTATCACAATTTAAATCTGAAGGCATCATAGGAGGAGCTCTGAGCTACCAAACACTAGACTAAGTAGGCGATAGTCTTATATAGTTACTCATTATTGAGTGAACCATCTTAGATCATACTGCAATCAAAAACATAGATACTTGTTAATCTCATCTCCTTCCTCTATGTTTCCGTTTCCCATAAAACAAGCAACAAACTAAAAATAAAGTTGGTTTCCTCATTAGTTAGGTGAACAGAGTTGAAAATGATTCAACAAAATAAGACAGACCACTCTCCTGACCTCTGGTCCTATCTTTTTGTCTGGATAGATTTACCTTTACTTAGCTTCAGACAGATGTCCCAAATCTGTGTGTCCAAAATGAACACATCTAACCTGAGTCTACCACCAATAAAACCTGTTTTTGTTGAATCTAGGAGTTTGGTATCACTTGATTGACTCCATGTCATACTCCTCTTCTCTTCACTGGGTGGATCCAAAGCTTTTGGGCAGAAGAGGCACCAAGCAGTATCTGCTTCCACTTTACCACCCAAATACCAAATAGTAATCAGGCTAACAGTATTGAAAGTAAGTATTTATCAAAAAACAACCAATTAAGCACACACAAGAAACGCTTAGAAAGAATCTTTCTTTTGTCATGTCTCTTTGTCATGTCCAAGCTCCCATCCCCTGCCTAGTAGTACATAGTTCCAGGCAGTCTTATGATACCTCTTGTTTGTGGCTATATTAGCCCTGTTACTTCTATTATGATGTATTTATAATATAGTAGATGTCTTGGAATCCTTAATAACCATGCTTATTTTTTGTACACTTCTTCCTTGATTGTGACCCTTAATAACTCTGATGTCAGCTGTTTTCCTTCCAAAGTTTTGTTAAAATCAAATTACACTTCTGTAATCAACACTATATCATAAGTAGATATTATCATCCTGTCATATCTTGTAAGTGGTGACTGCAATTAACCTGACCTATCTGTTCTTTTACCAACCTTGGACTTTTATTCTTCTCTTTTATTTCTAAAGCTATATAGAGTCCATTTTTACTGTTATTTTACTTTGCTCTTGAAAAAAAAAATATAGCTCCTCTTCTTCATCCCAATGAAAAATACTTTATTTTTATCAAATTCTTTTTGTCTAGATTACTATAAATTTTAACCCAAATTTCAATAATTTATACCTCCAGTTTAACTTCCTTCTAGTCCATTTTTCAGAGCATCCAACAACAAGCCAAAGCACACCACCCTTGTGGTTAAAGCTGTCTTGTAGCCTCAAAAGTAGGTCCACCCTACCATGGGTAGCCCAAAAAGCTGGTCATAATGTAGTTCCTGCCTGTTTATTTAGCAATCACCCTTAACTTACCTAGTCACTATACCAAAATTCAAGAATGTACTCTCGCCACCCTGAACTACTTGCAGCTCCCTGAACAAGCCCATTCACCCTGTGGCATGCTCTTACATGGGTAGTTTTCTCTGACTCTATGTGCTTTGTGGTCTCTTTCCTCTTTGCCTGGACACTTCTATTAGTCTTTCAAGATGTGGTTCATTTTGTAACTTTCTCAAAGATCCACCTTAGTTCCTGCAATTCAGCCTTCCCATCCTGGTTCAGCTTTTCATTTACATGGCCCCGGCACTTGTGCTTCAATTTATCATGTGATTGCACTGTACCATCTGTTTATTTGTTTGCCTTTACCAGTATAAGAAAAGCTCTCTAAGAGCAGAGACCATATCCTAGCCATCTTTGTATCCCAAACATGTAGCAGAGTGATTGATATTAGTGTAATCTAGGAAAAATATTTGACTTAATAACAGTATTAAGTATTATCTTGTTCTCTAATACTGCCATAGTACCTTGAATTATTTTGGAAGTTGAAAGCCAGATGCCTTCATCTGAACCACAAAGTAAACTAGTATCTCTCATTAAGATTCAGGGTATTTCCAACTGCAATTGAAACATGAACTTTAAATTTAATGAAATTAAACAGATGGCCTTAGCAGTCTGATCAATTGTTCTCTCAATTGTTATCTGTATTGTAAATATCATAAATAACTCAGCATTTACTTAAATACTGGTATAAAAATTAAAATAATGCAAAATATTTCAAATTTATTAAATATTCTTTTTCTCATGAATGCTTTTTCAAGGAATCAGAATAACTGGCTAATTTTCAGACATACTTTCATTTATTTCTCTCGTTTGATTTGCTTGCTCACAGGAGGAAGGCGAATGTCCTTCCACAATAATATGTTTATGCTTTTCTGAATGCAAAGTGCTCAGAGTTAAATTTTGAAACACCACTATAATAATGCAAATATTATTCTTTACATATTTTCTTCAGGAAGCAAAAATGGGTCATATACACAATACACATAAACTGACAAGCTGCCTAATAGAAGTTGCTTTTGATTCCCTTAGATAAAGGTAACAAATTTAGCATTTAAATCAAAAGTAAAAAGCGTGGTCTATTACTCAAAGGTAGAAATGTGACTAGTCTGGTGAAAACAGGGCTTATAGATCTGACGAGAAGTGGATGGAGGCACACACATAAATAGGCAGCATTACTTATATGCTACTGTTATTTAGCCTCAGATGAGTCCTGCACATATTAGAAACAAAGCAAACAAAAACCATATTTTGCTTACCAAAACATCATTAATCAGATAAGATTGTTCTCAGTACCCTCCAATTTTCTTTTTACAGTAGAAAATAAAAGTGCCATAGATTTCCCCATATAAGAATAAACTACAATGTTTGGTGAGTATGGGACACTAAATCTCATTCTTTCCCTTACTAGTCCCCACTACTCCCAGAAAATTAAAAAAAATGACAAAAGCAATGGAAATATTTTAAAACTTTTCTGTCTTTAAAATCTTGTTGCCTAATCTTAGAATTTTCTGGGCTTCCTAGAATCATTCCGCATGTATAAACAAAATAACAGAGAATACATTTAAATACACTAAGTTTTGAATGTGTTTTGTCAATGACCCTGAACTAGTTTGACATTGTGTAAGGCTAAAAGTCGGTAGTAATGAGAACATTCAGATGTGGTTTTCTCTTAGTGCAGTGTCAGGCACATAGTGTGCAGCCATTAAATATGAGTGGGTTATCTATTTTTGATGGATGGTCCAAGGTATTAATTAGCTGTACATCTATCACTAGGTATGCTTCCAATTAAACAAATGACCACTAATAAATTCACTTTTCTGCAAACTATGTTAATATAATATTTTTGTAATATTTTAGTATCTGATAAAACCAAAAACCCAGAAATTGTCAGGGAAGTCACTTTTTATCAGTATTTGGTAATAAGTTAGGTCAAGGTCAGAGTTAAATGTGGAATCTATAGTTTGTGTTTATGAGATCCTGTAGTATTTGACCTTTACACACTGTTTTGTGGTGGCTATTGCAGAGAAAGTGATCGTGTTATATCCAGTTTCATTTCTAAAATAAATACAATGTCATTGCCTCCAGCAGGTGAAAGAATAGAGTTTAATGTGCTTAATTGTGACCCCCCCAACACAAAACTAAGAATTTTTCAGATCCTTTGAATGTACTCAAAAATATAAATAAGTAAAACAATAGATTATCCATAGTCAGCTATGATCAATTTAATTTCGTCGAGCAGACAAAAGCAGCTTCCTTAAATAAGAGCTACCCAGGATCTCATTAGTGTAGAAGAAAAAAAATCATGGTCATGCTCAAGGTGTATAACTTCATGGTGGAAAATTTCAATCCTCCAAACACCTCCCAGAAAAGAAACCAAAAGCTAGCGGAACAACTATCAGACAGATTTCAAAATCTCACTTAGACCACTGGACAAATAAGATAGAAGAAACTAGAAATTCTAAATAGACTGAGGTATATGTTTTTACAAAGTAAGGCTGACAAGGTTGGAGTTGGGCAAGGAACATCTCTTATTAGAATGGCATACAGAATTATGACTGCACAAGTTTGAATTTGAAAAATGAGTACCTCAAAATAGTAAAGTAGCAGTTTTTTGTGAATTACATCTTAGGAAAAAAGTCAACATTTTATGAATAGATACAAATGCATTTTCCCAATTTATCTTTTAATATTGTCTTGCCATATTTAGAGTGATAAAAGAAAAAGTGATTATAATGTACTCTGTTGAAATGCAAGCAAAGGTGAGAAAACATTTATTAAACATTTATTGAACAATATACGCAAACATAAGGAATAAATATGTGTTTGCCCCCATTATATATGCTTCTATTTCTCTCCTTCCTATCAACTTAATGAGGGCAAACAATCACCTATCACAGAGTGCATTTGGGCTAAAAAATTATGCTCATAGCATAATTCTAATTTATTTAATATTGATTTACATGCAGCTTTTAAGACCAAACAATCTGATCTTTTCTAAATGACATTATGGTAGGGAAAAGGTCATGTTTTTAGGCTGCAAATCCATGAGGAAAATAATGGCACATTTTCCACAAGAATCTGATGGTGATATATCAATATAACTGTCAACAGCTGTGTCCCAAGATTAACACAGATGTGGAAAAGGAAAGGAAATACAACTGTGAAAATGGAAGCAAATACTATGTTTAAAGATATCAGCCATCTGGGAATTGTTTCTGAGCAGAAGATATAAATCTACAAGCCAGTTTGCCTATAGAAAGTTCTAATGCTTCTCTGTAGGAATATTTTATTTTAATTTGGAGATGTATATATGTAATGATTCTATATGTCATGGCACAACCTAACCCAGAACTATCAACAGAGTATAAATTGCACAATTACTTTGGAGTGACTCATCTTCACCTCAGAATACTATGAGATTTATAGTGATGTCTTTGAATTCCTTTTTCATACGTGTTTCTTTTCTTTCTTTTTTTTTTTTAAACAGCACTAAAAATGGAGAACTTAGCTTTTGCCAGGTATCTTCCTGAACACTTTCAGGAAGAAAACTTTGAACAAACTCCCTTGCCCTCTGACTTCAGGTTGGATTCAGTCAACGGGAACCCTGACAGAAGATCAGAGGGAAGAAGGAGAAGACCATCAGTATCACACCGTGAAGAGAGTGAGCTGGCTGTGTTTTCTATAAAAGGTCACTACTTCTGTTAACGCATCCCTATCTACATGACTCCCTTTTCTAGGTTTTAGTGCAGGTAACAGTTCTGTTACTAGTATCCTTTGGGACCCTGTTATCCCTTGTGGTTCCCAACATCCCACTCACAACTTGGTAGATTGTTCCCTTTTTAAGGCTTCTTTCCCCTGTGTAACCTGTTGGGACCCTGCCTGTGTGTGTATTCCTTAGGTAGAGAAGGGAGAATCACACATAGGAAAACAAAAATAAAACTACTAAGAGTCAAGAAATGTTAGACCAAGAGATCAATAGCTAATAATTCTGTATACTTAAGAAAGCCATTTGTCTTCTCTAGCCATCTCTTTTATTTTTAAAAAGCAAATCTGTACTGGAATATAAAGTTTATTTTTGCCCCTGATGTTTTACATTTCTGACTAAATACAGAATCAACTTTATTATAAGACAGCTGGTATCTATTTTTTTACATCCTTCTTCCATCCTGTGGCACAGTACTGATCACCTATCAATATCCATTTCTTTTCTAATACAGCACCCCAAAAGATTTGGGGTGGCAATATTCCCAGCTTAATAAAATACATTATTTATATATTCTGGAAGAACGGGGCAGCCAAGCAGTTTAGTAGTGCTCAATGAGGTGAAAGTCAAAGTTACTGGGTGGAGATTCTGAAAACAAGAGGCCATCTCAGCATAATGTGCTTTTTTTTTCTGCCCTTTGTCCTTCCTCTTGTTCTTTCCTGAAGTGTGGATGTGATGGCTGTGGTGGGGAAGTCTTCCTGAGAGTGACAGTAGCAGTCACACTCTATGGCAGATAGAGGCTGGGTTCTGATGACACTGCAGAAGTGGCACACCTGCCTTGCATGGCCTGTCCTTCAACTTGTTATGTGACAGAGCTTATTTAATGTGGTCCTTTATATTTGTTTCTCCAACGTAAGTTTTTTTTTCATTTTTTTTATATATTTCTCTTACTCAGAGCAGAACATAATCACTAAGTCACACACACACACACACACACACACCCATGCACTGCTTGAAACACTCAGTCAGGACTCTGTACTTATATGCCCCAGTAAGGTCTGCTTTCCCTCTTTTTGTCATCTACTCTACCAAGCCTAGAACAACATAAGTCTCTAATTCCCAAAGTGGCAGCTAACTTGTTTAATCCATGCAGTTTTCTTAACCTAAAACTTATCAATTCCACTTATAGTTAGATACCCAAGAAAAACTGCACAGTTACATTTGTGAAAAATACTCACAGCAGCATTGCTTTTAACAGCAATAAACTATAAACTGTATATGTATAATATGGAATATTAGGTTGCATTGAAAATGAGTGAACTATAGCAATAGGCAAGAACATGGAGGAACAGGTCACCAAAATAATGAGTGAAGGAAGCAAGTCCTACAAGATAAAGGAACAGCTTGTTAACCTTTACATAAAGTTTAAAAAATGAACTGATAAAACCAAACAGAAGATTCTGAAAAAAATATCTTGTTTAAATATTCATATATGCTTTAAATCTATTTTTTGTCAAAAAACTGAAAAATACATATTTCAATATTGAATGTTCTCTTAATCAGTTTGGCCTACTCCAATGAAATATAATAGACTGGGTGGCTTAAATAACATTATTTCTCAAGGTTCTGGAAGTGTCAAGGCCAAGATTAGGATTGGGTTCTTGGTAAGGTTCTTGTTGGTTATGTCCTCACATGGCCTTTCCCTGATCCTTGCACAAACAAAAAGATATTTCCTCTCTTCCTTTTTTATAAGGGTGTTGATTCCATTGAGGGGGTGCAGGGCACACTACCCCAAAATACTATACCCTGGAAATTGAGAAAACAGCAAAAGCAGGAAGGTCACTCTCTGACCTTTTCCCACCTTTCCATGTGAGAACTGGCCGTAAAAGAATTCTCTGACCTACTTTTCCTTAAAATAGATCATAAGACCCTCACATATAACAGGTGTTCTGCCCTTTACTGGAGAAAAGAAATAAAAACACAGAGATCCAACAGGAATTTGAACAAACAGGTCTTGCTAAATTTCCTCCAATTTATTACCATTAGATCATAGGCCCTTTTGTCCAACCACACCTCTATACAACTGTCCACTCTTCATCAAAACTAAGCATGAAAATACACAGTTTTCCCTGTCTCATGTCAGGCATTGTGGTAAGTCCTGGCAACATAGTGATAAGACAGGAGCGGGGGATATTGGTATAGACGTTGATTGCACAGCAAATAAACTTCATGCAAATGAAAAAATGTGTAGCAATGCTAAGGAAATAGTTTCAAGGGAGAGGTAAAAATTGAGCTGACTATTAAAGGATGGATATGATTAAAATCTATAGAAAGAGAAGAGGAGAGCTTTCCAGACATGTAGAATATAATGAACAATGCCTAACATGTGACAGAGGTTTAATAAAGACTTTTTAAATGTCTCAACTCCACATAGCTTCAACTGCTCTCTTGAGATTTTCTTTAATTTGTGTATTTTTATTTTTCTCTTAGTTTCCCAGCTAAACTTCTTTGAAAGTGCTATGTTCGTTATATACTTACTTTGCCTGATCTTGCCAAGTTCATTCCTTCTATAAAATACTCCATAAAAACTGCATGTTTTACTTTAGAGGAATAATAACATTAAAGGTGTGACTAGGAATTGTGTCAATACATTAATTGCTTCTATTTTAAAATTACATCAAAATACCAAGTCCTAATGACTTCTGTAGAAATAAAGGAAATTATATTTATCTTCTGAGTAAGGTTACACAAGGTTTAGAATCAAAACTTAGGAAAGGCCAGGCGCGGTGGCTCACATCTGTAATCCTAGCACTTGGGAGGCCGAGGCGGGTGGATTGTTTGAGCTCAGGAGTTCGAGACCAGCCTGAGCAAGAGCGAGACCCTGTCTCTACTAAAAATAGAAAGAAATTATCTGGCCAACTAAAAATATATGTAGAAAAAAATTAGCCAGGCATGGTGGCGCATGCCTGTAGTCCCAGCTACTCGGGAGGCTGAGGCAGTAGGATCGCTTGAGCCCAGGAGTTTGAGGTTGCTGTGAGCTAGGCTGATGCCACGGCACTCACTCTAGCCTGGGCAAAGGCAACAAACCTTAGGAAAGAAAAAAGTTCTTCATAAATTTGCCAAATTGTTCCAAAATTTTTGGAAAAATACTATTTTCACTAATAATATGGCATAGAATGCAATATAAAATTACAAACATGATTAAATTATTTCCTAAATTGCATTTGAGGATATGTTTTCTTTTATAAATTTGAAATATTTAAATTCTAGTATACATATTTTCACTGTTTAATTTATCCATAATATAGAGCTGGATTCTCAGCATTTTAGGTCTTCATTAATAAATACATTTATTTAGATTAAATAAATAACTCAATAGAATAGAGGAATATTTATTGCTACTATCTATCCTGAGAAATATTCATTTTTCTCATACTGTGCATATATATGTATACACACACCTGTGGCTTATGTTTTACACATAAATAATCATCTGTAATATCCCTAATGATAAAAAATATTTTCAGTCAGGGGTCATTTCTTGTAATACTCACTAACAGTCCATAGATTTGGTGCTTAGTATGTGAATATAATGAAATCAGGGAACATAGCATGATGTTTTATTGCAATTACCTAGCTTATAATGCCTGGCACACAGTGAGTAATTAACAAAAAGAGATGAATGGTACTTTGTGATTTTCTCGTCAATCTTTTAAACTAGCCCCTTATTGCAGGGGATTATATGATAACATTACAAGAAATTCAATTGCGGTGGTATATGTCTGCAATTAACGGCTCGTGTTTCCTTACCCTGTGCATCACACAATAAAGCACTTACACAATTTACATGCACATAATTCTTGCTAACCCTCCATCTGGGTGGCATTTCACTTCATACTAAGAAATCCGTTTATTGTATCATTTGATAAACTCAAAGATCAGTCATTAAATCCTTGGACATAAATTACATAATTGCATGAAATAACTATAGAAGAATGCTTGCCAATATATTAGTAATCACATCAAGGTGTCAAATAATACTTTCAAGCACCACAGAGTAATTTAATAACTTTAGCTGAGAAGATGGTAGAAGATATTTTATATTATGATGGTAGTGATGTCAAGAGAGGGCAGGAAGATGAAGATTTAGAGGAAAGAATAATCTAATCCCTGGTAAGTGAGAACAAAGAAACAACTACCACGTAAAAGACTAAGTATTGGAGCAGTGAGAGATGATATGTTTGAGCCATTTGGGGAAGAACTTTGAATTAATTCCATGCTGAGGAATTTGAAATGAATTAGAGAACTAAAAAGGGATCATTGGAATTCTAAGGTAGAAATGTATGTGATTTATTTTTATTCATTGATCAAGAGATTCTACTGGCAGGAGGGTGTGATATGAAATCGAGTCAGGAGAGCAGAGAGGCTGGCAGATTAACTAGGAGATCTTATTTGCAGCCTAAATATGAAATAATGATGACTTGAAAAGATAGGTGCTTGGGAATGGCAGAAGAAAGTACACAGACAAAGCATATCACAAATTAGAACTTGATGATGGGGAAGCAAAAAGGAGTGATGAATAGTGTTGCTGTAATTCTGGGGGGACAAGAAAATAGATGCCAGGTATTTAGGTTCCTGACCCTGGCTGAACAAAATACTTTTATGCCCTCTCCTCATCTAAAGAAGGGCTTCCTCTCCTCCTGTAGTTAATTTATTTAACTGTTTGAATAGGCACAATTTGTTTAAATAAAGTGTGATGGGTCTAACGAATGTGATTCTTACATTGCAATACTCATATGTATCCTGAATGCCTTTTTGCTCTCTTTTAAGGATCATTTATTTGCAACACTATAAACAAAAGGATTATGGAGCTAATGTGAATGGTCAGTCATAGAAATCTCTCCCTTCTCTTCATGGGAGCACAAACTTAAAACAGGATCTGTACCCTGAGGAGAATTCAGAGACACTAATATCCACTCACTACAGGAAATCTGAGAATGTTTTATGTGTTTATGTATTTAACTATAGTAAGAAAAAAAACAAGTTAGCATTTCTTCTCTGATTGCCTGCTAAATTAAAGGAAAAAATATTTTAAACTCTAGTGCAGATAAAATGAATATGTAATCTGAATTCATAATATAACAAAAATTAGCAGTTTATAGATTTATAATATGAAAGGCATATTCAATAGTCTTGCTGTGCTTCATATTATATGATTATAATTATTGTTAAAATAATATACATACTATACATTATATGAATTGTAACTCCTCTTATATGCCTACAATATGAAAGGCATTTCAAATAGTCTTGCTGCGCTTGAAATAAAATAGTGTTAAATTCATTTTCCATACCAGCATTTTCATGAGTTGACTCCTACATAGCATACTGACATTGGTCAGCTCCATTTTTCTTACAATATTTTCCTCCTAAGGTGGTTTTTACAGCTCCCTATGTCTAAGATATCAAGATACCAGGGGCTAAATACATCACAGTTTTCTACCCTTAAATGTCTCTCTCTCTCTCTCTCTCTCTCACACACACACACACACACACACACACACGACATCAGTGACTGTTCCCAGAATGCCAGAATGTAGTTATGCAGTTTTGTAGTTTACTGGCATATTTTTAAAATTTTTTTTTGGTGACAAGTGGTCTCAAACTCAGGTTTTAGTTTGTTTGAAACCAATAAACAAACAAAAAATACCTTTCCACAACTTCTGTGTTTAGAATTAACATTTAAGCCTTATAACTGCTTTGCTGAGGAAAATTCTTTTGCCTCTTTCTAAAATACCTGAATATTTATGTTTGCTCCAAAATCTGTTCAGACTCTCTTTCTAAAATATTCCTAGTTTATCCTGCAAATTAGTTTACAAAGCAGTCAGGTGTTTTGTTATATTTGACCAAGGTCTAGATTTTGATGATATCATTTGTGAGGAAAAGTTATCATTGCATTGATTCAATTATTAGTGTTGCAAAAATGTAAAATTTCTAAGATATAAATACATATATCAAAGATATTGTTCCACTAAATTGCTTTTATTTGTACTTGTGCTTATTGACTACAGTTATTGATAAAATTTTTATAATTAAACAAAGTGTAAAATATTTCTATATCATATAAAGTATAATGGAGTATTTCAGGTCCTTTTTCAACTTGGCTCTGAGAACAGATCCTGCTTTGCTGATAGAGGTAGTTCTTTGATTACCTTCCATTTTAAAAATTTCAGGTCATTATTTAATGGGGAACATTATGTCTTTGGCCAATAAAATGTGTAGTATGGCGGAAAGAGGGCATACTTTGGAGTGAAGTGATTCTTAAGCAAAATTCTTGCCTGGCTTTTTGCTAGCTCTTTTATATTGGGCAGGCCACTTAATCTCTCTGAACCTGTATTCTCCTGTGTTCTGTTCTTCATCTGTAGATAGAACTTGTAGAACCATTAAAAGAATTAAATGAGATAATGAATGCAATGCCCTTGGCTTTAGTAGAAACACCACCGGTAAATACTTAAAAAAAAATTACATACTCGCATTGTGTAAAAAATGTTACATTGTACAATTTGATTTTTAGAGATGATTTTTTTCAGTTTAGAATTTTCTGCAGTGAGTTCAATTCTGCTCTTAGTGCTAATGAGTCTGGATTTTCTATTACTTAAAATTTTGATAATCCATGTCAAGAGTCATTTAGGTCCTTGCTTTCCCTTATTCTCTACCATGATGCCTGCTCTTCAGTCATTTTAATGCTAACTTGAAGCAAAGTAGAATCATTCATTTAAAAAATATTCAAGTCACCCTAATTTACACATAGGAATTTGTAAAAATGAATTATATTAGTATACCTTGTATTTAAGTGTTTAATAGCTAATTTACATACACAGTAACTTCTTAACTTTGATTTACTAGCAATAAAGGCAACTGCACATTTTTATATTAAATATTTAGTGTGATATGATTTATAATAATTTATCTTCCATGAATTATTAAATTAATGCATTATTACTACACTGCAGCATTTGAAAATCAAATTTGAACTGTTAAGAATATAACAGTAAGATAGAAAGGCTAGAATGAGAAAAATCCACCAAAATGAGAAAAAATAGCCAAATTAGAAACAAAATGATATGAAATATTAAAACAAAACTAAATAAAATATTAATGTGATATAAACATATGTTGTGTATAATGTAGTAAATCACTTCATATATGATCTGAAAACAGAATAGAGAAGTAAATAGAGGCTTCAGAGAAAAGAGTGCTGTACCTAAGTAGAAAATACCTTAATATATAAAATAATAATAATAATAGCCAGGAAGTAGTGAGAAATTATTTTGACCTAAGTAACTATTCTAAGGGCTTTAAATGCATTCTCATTTAGCCCTAAGAATAACCTTAAGAGGTATGAAAAACAATTGTCTTTACAGATGATGGAACTTATGCTCAAAGAGGTTAATTGCAGTCCAAGGATCACAGAATTTATAAGAAATGATGGCAATTACAATCTCAAGATTTTGTTCCAGTAGCCACCTGTTCTAATTATATATTATTAAATGACAAGGTAGTCCAAAACTTAGTGGCTTAAAATAACAACAATTATTTACCATTTACTTTGCTCAGGAATCTGAAATTTGGGTGGGGCTCAGCAAGAGTGACTCATCTCTGATCTGTGCAGCTTCATATGGGTCTTCTCAACTGGGGCTAGTTAATCCATTTCCAAGATGTCTCGCTCAGCTGACAAGTTGTGCTGGCTATCTGTTGAAACCTCAGCTGGGGCTGAGGCCTGGGAAGGCAGAGCTCATCTTTTTTTGGGAGGGGGGAGTGTGAGGACATGAGTTGCATGAGAAATCAGGAAAAAAAAATGGTACTATAAATTAATTGTTTGAATTTCCCAGTGGGCTGTAAACATTGCTGGGGTTAGGGAAATAGAGGGAATAAACTGCAAGGCTATGAAGTGGTGGCCAGGGAGTGGGATGTTTCAAGCTCAGATTTTGAAGGAGATGTAGAATTGGTGATGAAAATGCCTGGGTGAAGACCTTAGGAGTGAGTGGCTGTGGTAGAGTAGATGACAGAAGGGGACGAGTTCTAGGTGCTAAAAGAGTCATCTATTTGGATATTGAAGTCCACAAGAAAAATAATAGGAATCGCAGTGGACATAGTGACAGTAAGCGTGGGGCTGAGACCTTTAAGGAACATAGGAAAGGAACTTTCACGGGGCACGGGGGAAGAGTGGTGGGGGCAAACTGCAATAAGGACTGGTAGTTAATGGCATAATAATGATATCAAAGCTGTATGTTTTGGGAGGAAGGGCAAGAGAATGGTCTGTAAGCAGCAATGTAACTAAGAATTGAGCCATTATAAATTCAAAGACT
Organism: Varecia variegata; assembly: GCA_028533085.1. Taxonomy (NCBI): domain Eukaryota; kingdom Metazoa; phylum Chordata; class Mammalia; order Primates; family Lemuridae; genus Varecia; species Varecia variegata. Next base: position 148,981,643 of record CM052439.1, on the reverse strand, counting down.
CAAGGCATAAACAAATAAAAACACAAAACAAAAGTCTTCCAATATATTTTGTTTCTTGTAAATCCCTGGATAATTAAATGAGTGTAAAAGAGCAAAACAATATTCATCAACTTCTCTGTTTTATAGTTAGGCAAATTTAAATCACAGAAAGCATAGATAACAATGACATTACCAAAAACACAACCTAGCTATAAAAATTCGCTGATTTGATCTCAAAATGTGGCGAAACCATGTTTTAGTAGATGTTTTGTTTCCAGGCATTAAAGTATAACTGTTGCTGCTTCTTTGTCTTCCTTCCTCCTCTTTTGTGGCTAACCTGGCAAACTGAGCAATTTTTATGTGCTTTGCTGAAGGTTAAAACATTGAGGAAATGCACTTTGTATTTTCCTGGATAGAGCTGGAACTCATTCTACTAAGTGAAGTATCCCAAGAATGGAAAAATAAGCACCACATGTACTCACCATCAAATTGGTTTCACTGATCATCACCTTAGAGCACATATAGGAATAACATTAAT
>CM052439.1:148959769-148981026 GCA_028533085.1 Varecia variegata | reverse complement strand
AGTGGATTAATAAAATGTGGTATATGTATACTATGGAATACTAGTCAATTACAAAAAACAATGGTGACCTAGCACCTATTATATTATCCTGGATAGAGCTTGAGCCCATCTTTCAAAGTGAGGTATCACAAAAATGGAAAAACAAGCAATACATGTACTCTCCATCAAATTGGTACTAACTGATCAACACTAAGATGCTCACATGGTAGTAATATTCATTCAGTGTCGGTCAGGTGGGAGGGTGGGGATGAGTAAACCACAATGAATGAAGATGGAGTGCACTGTATGGGGGAAGGGCATGCCTCGGGCCCTGGCTTGAGCGAGGCAAAGTCATTACTTGTAACCAAAATGTTTGTACCCCTATAATAGTATGAAATAAAAAAAAAATTAAAGTTGATTATTCTTCTAACTTCTATTGAAAAATTAGCCATCCCAATACATAATTAATTTTTGAGTAAAATTATATATAAAAAAGATGACCTCTATGTTGCTTTTTAGTAAAAATATATACCAGTAAGATAATATCATATTTTATCTTCTAGGAAAATCTCAGGCAACTAGACAATGACTAAATTTAATAATAACAAATCACAGAGATCCAATAGACTTAAAAGAATAAACTAGCCACGCATAACACTTTTGGAGATGGAGTGTGGGGGTGTAGTATCCATTAAGAGAAGAAATGATTTTACATAAGACTTTGATAACCTGAAATTTACTGATCAAAATTCTTAATAACATTTTCTTCTAACATTCTTGAAAAAAGAATTAACTCATACAAATATACAAAAAAAAAAAAAAGATCCTAGAGATCATTCATCCAAACAATACAAAATTAATAAGTAAGACAATAGTGTGCTTCTATAGCACATTTCAGAGGGGGTAATCTGCAACAGTGAAATAGAAACACGTGTTCAAGAGTGTGCATTTCAGACTTGGTGTCTGCTCCATAGAGCACCCCCCAAGAAACAAAAATGGGGTTTCTTGCTAACTAAAAACTTCAATTGCACTGAAGACTTCATTATTTCAGCATTTTATCTGGACTTCTTGAATTATTGAATTATTCCATGCATGCAGAAAAAATACTTGGAGCTTCAGTTTTTTCTATATTTACAAATATTTAACAGACATACATATAAATACATGACTATAAGAATGTATAGACAGCACTTGTGTGCAATCTGCTTCATGGCTTCTGTGAATGTCACTGGGGAAGACTCCTTATGGCACAGATTTGTTCATTCCCACAGTTTTTATTTCATGTTGGCAGTGGATTACTTAGAGTTTTAGGATTTGTCCAATCAGCTTTTTACTAAGCCCAGTACACAAAGCCAATAATGAATTCTCTACCTAAAACCAACTGCCTATATAAAATGCTACAGATGTTCTTAGCTCAAACATCTGTTGCTTAAGGCAGAGATGAGATTCTGTATTTTACCATACCTGTGTGTGTTACTTGCTATATTTACTTATTTCATATGGGATGCTTGTGAAATCCACTGAATTTTGATATAGGTCTCTACAGAGGTCACCAATTATGATAGAATAATAATGATGAAATAGTGATAATTTATTCACAAGCAAGTTAAAAGAGGTAGCAATGAATTAACAAGAGCTCCAAAAGAAAATCACTTTAGGCAACTTCCATTTGCTATTGAAAGTAGCATATATATTTTATTAAATGGTTTCTACTGAATAATTTTGAATATTATAAATATAATAGCTATAGAGAACATTTACTCTATTGAGTTATTATACCATATTCCCAGCAATATTGACAGAGTCTTTAAAGGATTTGGAGGGATAATGTCTGGGCTCCAGGGCCACACCCTTACTTTAGCTGGATCAGCTAGGCTTTTTTTCACATTTATTTATATCACATATTTGTCTGTAGCTTTTGTTTGAATAAAGAGTTCTAAAGCTAACTCCTAACAGTCTAGCTCCCTCATTTTATACATGAGTAAAAAGTAGCCACAGAAGGTAAGTCCTATTTACCAGAGTAAATAGTGCAATAAGGGAAAACTTGGATTAGAACTCAGTTTTCCTAATTGTCTATCTAGTACTCCCTGCGATGTACAATGCTGCCCTCTTAATGTCAAAATGTCCCTGCTATAGTCCCTGGTGGGCATGGCAAATCCAAACTGGTGGAAAGTCAGAATCAGATCCTTTTCAAAAGAAATACCATTTTGTTGCTCAGTTAAGTAGCAGCTGGGAATTACTTCAACAAAAGTGTGCTTACATGTACCCATTAGGTAATAATTTAATATATACAAACAATTTTAGAAATGAATGAAAGGTTATGTTCAAGCCACAAAAGGGGATCAATCTCATTGTGTTTTGGCCATCAACATGAATAAATGTAAATTTCCTAGCAAGGTGATTATAAAACACAAATTCTGAAAATGTTTTTACTTAAAATATTTTAATTTCTTCTTTAGAAACAAAGGCTTTTTAATTTGCCTAGTAATACTTTCTTCATAGTTAAATGAAAAGGCAAATTTCATTCTGGTCCTTGCCAAATAACCATAAATTCTAAATGTAGAGCATTCTGATTAAGAGATTTTAGTATTTCCAAGGATATATTTTCCTAATCTCCACTCACTTTCATGGTATGCACACAACAAATTTGTCACATTATGCTTTTAACCTAGGACAAAACTTTAAATCCTGAGAGTACCAAAGTGAATAATCATTTTCATAAGGATTGTGATATTTGAGGTATGTGCTTAGTGGAGAAGAAAAATGCTTGGAAGCATTTTTGGCTACGTTGACAAAAAATACAAGATGTAATGACAGGTGCATACGTTATCTATTGTTGTGTAACAAGTCACCCTAAAATTTATCAGCTTAAAACTAAAAATTATTATTTCTGACAGTTTCCGAGAATCAGAAATTTTGGAGTAGCTTAGCTGGGCTTTTCTGGCTCAGGTTCTCTCCTGAGAGAGTTGGTCCAGAAGTCAGGTAGGGATGCTTCATCTGAAGGGCTGGAGCCACTTTCAGTCTTTTATGTGTCTATTGACAGGAGGCTTCAGAGGCTCAGCATAGGGCAGCTCACATATGACAGCTGGCTGCCCCCACAGCGAGTGATACAAGAGAGGAAGAACCCATGACGGAGGGTGGCCTAATCTCAGAAATGACATATGGTAACTTCTACCATATTTTATCGAAAACACAGACGAACCCTGGCAGTAATATATGGAAGGGGATTACATTAGGGTTTGAGTAGCACCAGGCAGGACCATGGGGGTGCTGGTTACTACACCGGATGAAAAATTAACATGCTGACACATCCAATTTTGATAGCCTGAAAGATATGGAGCTGTGGTTAAGCTGGATAGAAATGTTCTAATAGGTTAGATAGACAATAAAGTCTCACATGTTGAGATAGAATGGCTAAGTAATTAAAGAGCTTTTGAGGCATACAGTTAAACACACCTGAGTTAAATCTTAGCGCTACCATTTACAGTGGGTGATATTAACTACACAAAACTCCAGCTTCCTTATCATAAAATTGGGATTAGCAGTGCATAATTTGGAGTAGGCGAAGATTAAATGAGATGATGTGCACATCAGGGTTCCTAACATATAGTAAACACAATTATTAAAGGACCAAGTGAAAATAGAAATATATTTTCTATTTGTGCTTTAATTTGGTCTGCAATAGTGATGAATATGTTTCTCCCAACCCTAGATACAAGAAGGATATGCATTTAAATCATGTCTCTCTTGATATCAACTTCTGTGGCAATAATTATGCATAGCTATCAAATGCTTAATAAAATGACAATCACATGAAAGAATTGTGTAATGTTCTGAGTATTTCTTAGATTCAATGAATATTTTTCTTTGTCAAAAGAAAATTTATAACTCATTTGTAGATCTGGAAGATATATTTCAAGGGACAATCTGTGTATATTCAATGGACAATCTTTGTACATTCTCACTACATGATTATATTTTTAATAAAGCACTATTTCAATTTAATAAGCTGATTATCTTATGTTTTCATCTACCAGTAGTCCATTAAAATCTCATAGGAAGGTCACTAAAACATATTGTCCTTATAAGTTTAAGTGTAGCTTTCTCTCTTTCAGAGAAGTGGTAGGTAAACTGAATTATAATGCATATCTCGGTGGCTATGGAACACACGATAAAAAAAAATTTCACGTAAAAAATATATAATTACCATGGAAATGTAATGGGACAAATGGCACCTTAGCATCCAAATTAAATACATAGCATGAGTTAATATTTTAGTAAGTTTTTCTTTTAGCAAAAGAAAATAAACTCCAATGAATAAGTTAAAATGGGAAATACTGTAAATTAATGTTATTTTTAGAGCAAAATGAGTCAATTGTAAATCTCTCTTTTTATTTAAACAGAGTTCTGTTTTATTTCCATATAGGTATTCCAACTAGCCTTATCATGATTTAAGTAGAGTGGTATAGCGTAAATGGCTCAGAGACATTGAAGATTCTCTCCAGAGTTAAGAGACTATGCCCAGCTAACCAACGGGATGTTATTTTTTATAACTCTAGTAGCATTTTTAAATTGATTCATAATTATTTCATTTGATATAAACGTAAATATGTGGAATACTTTAGTAAGGACTTCTGGAAGAGGTTATGTGGAAGGAAGTTAGAAGGAAGGGAAAAAAGATGTGGTACCATCTTACCCTGTCAGAATGGCCATTATTAAAAAGTCAAAAAACAACAGATGTTGGTGTGTACTCAGTGAAAAGGGAACACTTATACACTGTTGGTGGGAATACAAATTAATACAACCTCTGGGGAAAACAGTGTGGAGATTTCTCAAAGAACAAAAAGTAGATCTACCCCTTGATCCAGCAATCCCAGTACTGGGGATCTACCGGAAGAAAATAAGTCGTTTTATAAAAAATGCACCTGCACCCGTATGTTTATTGCAGCATGATTCACAATTGCAAAGATATGGAACCAACCTAAGTGGCCAGCAACTGATGAATGGATAAAGACAATTATATATATGTGTGTGTGTTTGTGTGTGTGCATATGTATACACACACACATGCACACACCATGGACTACTACTTAGGCATTAAAAAGAATGAAATAATGTCTTGGCAAAAACCTGGATGGAATTAGAGGTCATTATTTTAATGAAGTAACCTGAAACAAAAAACCAAATACCACGTGTTCTCAGTTCTAAATGGGAGTTAAAAAATGGGTATACTTGGTCGTACAGAGTGATTTAAAAGCCATTGAGGATTTATAAGCCAGAAGGTGGGAGGGAGGTGTGGAATGAAAAATTACCTGTTGGATACAATGTACATTATTCATGTAACAGGTAAATTAAAAGCCTAGATTTCTTCACTATGCAATTTATCCATGTAACAAAACAAATCAAACAAACAAACAAACAAAAAAAACCGCTTGTAGCCCTTAAATCCACTTAAATAAAAAAGGGGGAAAAAAAAAGGAAGGTAAAAATAAAAATAAAACACTAATATTTAGTAATATTACACACACAAAAAAAAAAAATCAGCCTCAATTTGTAATCAAAGTTGAGAATCTTTCAAATATTAAAGAAAGAAACATAAATCAGAGAACTCAAGCATCGCTAAAGATTCAAGACTGCCCAAAGCAAACATCTGTTTTAGTTTCTCTTCACTGATCATAATACTTCAGGAAATAAAGCTTACCCTCAATTATTCCTTATATAGTAACAAGTTCAATTAGAATGTATAACTTCTGGGACAAGATAATAGTGCCTACAACAGTGCCTGGCACAGAGCACAGGCACAACAAATAAATATTTGTTGACTGACTGACATAATGAAAGAATGAATTTAACTAAATTATCTCTCCTTAGAATAACATGAGATCTGCTTATTCATTATATCTACATTAAGTTCTAAGCAGTTCTCACTTTTATGACCAATAAAACTCATATCCCTCTTGTGGTTACCCCCCAAGACTAGGAAATATAACACACATGTTTTCAGACTAGTCTAATCTACTTGTGTAGGCCACTGTGTTCCCTGCTCTCCCTCAAGGTGAAGGGGGTTTCTGCCCCCATTGCTGGACCTCACTAGTTCAGGTCAAATTCTCTGTGCTGCTGCTGTGTGCTGCTCTGTCCTGGCTGCCTCAAGAATTTATTCAACACTGCTGAGCACTACACTGTTCTGTCCAAACCACTTACTCGTTGCAGACTTATTTAAACATTTGCTTCACTATTGCACCTTAGTACCTGGTGCTGTAGCTTAATCTGAGAAATAGTAAAATAGCCCTGTTTTCTCTGTGTTTAGCCATAGTAGAGGCTCTCACAGCATGAACAACTGGGTCTCATTTAGCTTTCCATTTTACAGAGAATAGAACCCCAAATCTTCCCACGGTTTACAAGACCCTTTGTGATTTGGCTGGCTCGCAGGTATCTTTCCACATCATTTTTGTTCTCGCTCACTCCACTCCAGCCACACCAGCCAACTTTGCATTTGCTGTCCCTTCCTTTAGGCATAGTCTTCTAGATGTTTGTATAACTCTTTCCTTCATTTCCTTGGGTTCTCTACTTGAATTTCATCTTTTCTGAGATGGCATCTGAGAACCATTCTATATTAAAAAGATCTGCTGACCCAGGTCACAGTATCTGTCCTTAGATTTCTTAGTAGGATTTATGTTGCCTGACATTTCATAGCTATTTATTTTGTTTATGTTCTCTTTTTCAAGGAAAAAATCAAACAACCATAAGGGAAAGGTTTTGTTTACTATAAATCTATTTTACCACTAAATCAAAGAGTATAAGAATAATCACTCAATAAATGATAAATAAATAAGATACTACTTAATGGATCCTAATCTCATCTAAATAAGTTGATGCAAATTGATACTGTGGTCAAATTGATACATGAGGTCTGCTTATTAGTTATATCTAATAAGATTTAACTTGGAAGGAGTGTTATACCTAGATGTATATGCAATACTCTTCCAAATATTTTTCAATCTAGCCTGGATACTGCATACTTAAGACTAAAACACAGCTCTTTTATGAGAATTTTACAATTAATCTTAAATCTTAAGATTTATTGCTGGATATATTTTTGCTCTTATTGCTGACATATGGATGATATCACATACCCAATAATTAATGAATATATTCTTTATCTGGAATATTTATAATAGAAAGCTTGAATTCCAGGTCCCATGAGTCATGTAATTTTTTACTATGGTATAGGTGCAGTAAAACTGTAAATCATGATTTGTTAATTAATGGATTTCTCATTACATGTTTTTCAGCAATAGGTAAAATGAGAAGTAAAGAAGACAAGGAACAATAACTTTGAGAAAACCCTTACTTTTCAACAAATTGTACATGGTGAATATGTGCTGTTCTTTAGTAATATCATAACTTGAAGGCCAACAAATTATTTTTTCCCTTACGACAATAAAGAATTCTGGAACATGTTGATTTAACTTGTATGCCTTCTCTTTTTAATTTTATTTATGTATTTTATGTATGCCTATCTTGTCAATCATAAGTGCTTGATCATTTTTCACATTACCATATTGAAACAAATTGCCCAGCCACTTAAGTTCATGTAAAAAGAAATTCCAATTAGTGCAGGGATCTGCTAAGTCCAGCTGAGCTGCTAATGTGGACAAATTTCTTTTCTCTCATTTTTCCCAATTGTCTTTTACATTCACTGATTTTTTTTTTTTCCTCTTGTAACCGGAGAAGAAACCAGAAAATCTCTTAGGGCCTGAGTTTGAGGGATGAGACCAATGGATATAGTGGCAAAGCCTATATTCATGTTGTTAACCCTATGAACTATGTTTGATTAATTTCAGAAGTTGCAAACTAATGGCCTGCTGGCTCTAAATCAGTCTCATGTTGTTTTTCTCTTTGGAACACATATTGTGTTTTTTAAAAGTAATAATTATATAAACTGATATATAAAATGTTATTAAATAATACAAAATTTACATATGTGTATATTTTTGTATATACATACATATATGCATATGCATATATGAACTAGTTGTCATGTCTCAAAAATCATGGCATTTCCAATAAAAATCTAAGTATCCATCTTTCTTTGATATCTCTGGGCACCACTGGGCATAAATTTCTGCATAACAATTAGCTGCTAAAATTGAGGAGTAGCTGTGTCCCTTGGCCAGAGTATTCTTTAATAGCTTACCAGAGTCAAGGGGCTACCTTTTGTCTTACACTTCGTCTAATTCACACATCTATATTTCTAGACTGGCTTCTATAGGCATGCAAGTTTGCTATCTATTTTGAATTCAGTTTGATTGGGCTGAACAATATTTAGGCAATACCTTCTGATGGAATTAACTGTGTTTTTATTTGTTAATTTATTTTTCAAAAACTAGTTTAATTTGATAGCTTCAATTTGTCATATACTTATTTAAAAGTTTCTAAATGCAGTAAAATTGGTATATTAAGTAGCAGTTTTAGAGAATTAAGTTTTCTGATTATTATTGACACAGTTACAGGGGAATTTTGGTTTCAAAAGTTGGTGAAAGATTTCTCTTTCCTCATGTTCAATGGAATATGATAAAATGTATTAAAATTGATTTTTGGTCATCAGAATTTTTGGATCACCATAATATATTCAACTGTGGTATGCTACAAAGAAGCAAATATAGAGCACTGGATTGAATTTAAACCTGTATCAATTCCATAGCTAAGACTTATTTTTTTAGAATAACTCTCAGATACTTTCCCCATTTCTCTTGCCAACTGAACTCTTCTGCACCAAATTATAGGGAAGTAAGAAAAAAAAGAATTATTTAAATATTTTTATTAGTTGTTTTTTTAATGACATAACAGGTGGTTATAGTGTTGGGTTGGTTGTTTATTTCATATGGATTTAACTCCCCCAGGTTTCCTCTGAGTCCTCTAAACCAATGCAATTCACAATTAAAATATTCATAAAAAGAAGATGAGGTAACTTGTCTATGATCTCTTTTATCTCTAAATAAAGAAATAAGCATTTTCAGCAAACTGCAGATTTAATTTTCCATAATTTGGCTGTAATGAAATAATCAGCAATGAAACAAACAAGCAGATGCTACACAATTGTATTAGGAATGACGTTACTTTTGATGGGTTCAACTGTGAGATATGCAACTTTTGACTTTCCTCCTACAAGTTAAACAATAACTCAATCTTTTTCTCTAATAGTTTTCCAAAACAAAACTGAAAAATAATATCTAAAATGATATTTTATTATGACTTAAAGATTTTTATTTTTACTAGTAATGAAGACAAATGGAATAATATTTATAAGACAAAATGTCAGTAGTTTGTGGAAGGAGAGCCACATACTTCTAAGTTTTTCAATCAAGGAGTTCATCATGATCTGTCATAATGAGTGATATAAATGTATGAATCAAATTCAGCTACACAGTAAGAGCTGTACTACAAAGAGAAACATATTGCAAAGACATGAGCCTGTGTTTACTATTTGCATAATCAAAAAGATTAACTGTAAAAATGAAATCTCTTATTCAATTTGGCATAATTCCATCTTTGTTATGCTCTTGATAGATTTTTTATAATACTAAAGTGTGCTTTATTGCTTTCTTAATAATTATTCTGTCAAATAATTGAGTTCTTAAAGAAAAGCGGTTATTCAAAAACAAAGTTAATTATTGACGCATCACAACATCCTTAATTTAACTAAATTTATTAATGGATCTAAATTAGTTTTGAAAGCATCATTTCAGGCATACAAATAGAACACAGTGAGTATTACATTTCAAAGAGGTATCTCCTGGTCAAAAAATAGTTACCTATTAGAATCAAAAGATCATATTAATAGTATTTGGAACCCAAAATTAAATTAAATACTCTCTAAGAAAATATTACTGTTGTTTAGAATTTTCTCTTTAGTTAATGTAAAAAATATGTCAATTATTGGCATACATTGAGGTTATAGTTACAAAACCCTAAGTATTAATATTTTTCATGTCATTTTCTGAGCCATATCTGATTCTTGTGCTTGTTCATTTCCTTTTTTTTTTCTTCATTTATCTTGTTATAGGTCCTTATTTTTGCCATGTGATAAGGCATTCAATTAGCCTCACCTTATGCTCTTATATAGCAAAGTCTTCTTAAATATGAATCTATAACTCAGCATACTTAGCCATTTCTTTTTGGCTTTGCATTAGCTGCGGCATTGGTGACTTCAACCTGGTTATTATTAATATGTTGAAAAAGATCTCAAATCTGAAGACAGACTCCTACAGATGTCCACTTAAATATCTTCTTTGTTGAAATCAATCAGTCCATCTGCACTTTGCAGTTTGAGGGCCGAAAATACTCACTCAACCAGTTATTAATTCATTCAATTCTATTGTCTGTTAGTCTAAATAGTTCATAAGATACCATTAAGAGCCTTGTAGAAAGCCTTATATAAGTGCATATGCTAATCTAAGTTTCATTTCAAGAAGTCTGGTATATGAACTTAGTAAGGTTTTCAACAACTTTTTCCCCTTATGATATCTTATATATAAAAAAGAGAGAAAGAGAGAAAAAAGATAATCTGTTACAACTTGGTTCACTAAACAAACACCTACACTGCCCACACAAACTCTGTGTTTTCTCAGTTCTTACAAATAGTTTATTTTATAATTTAGTGGAATCTCGCTTGGAATTAATATCAAACATACCAAGTTGTAATTTGCAGCATCTTTCTTCATTCTGTCTTTGTAAATTCATACATAATTTTACTGTTCCATGGAAAAACAGTCCTTCCACCATTTGTATGGTTTGTGAAAGAAAGATCCTATGCAATCAGTCCCCAATTTCTTCTCTAACACATCACCATTTTAAGATGAAATTCACATGGACCAGGGGACTGAGCTCATATGAAGTAGCAAAGTATTGACTTGAGTTCAGTTTCTCTAGACTCTATTTCAGTCTATTCAGTTTAAAATATTTCACTCTGACAGAAGACAATATTAAGCAAGGCTGAAAGTATTCCACTTACCTTCTCTCATTTATTATTATTCTGCAGATCCCAAGTGGAGTGTTTATCCACTTCCTTGTCCTCGCTCCAACTATTACTATATATCATTAATGTTTCTCTCAATCTAAATGTTCTTTGTAGCTACTCTTACAGCTTCAGACCATTTTGTCTAGAATTCTTTAGGTGGTAGCAAAATAGAAACATGGTTCTATGTTCAAATTCCATTGGTTTCATTAGCCAGGTTTATGTGTTATAAACTTTTTCTTTCTATGCTTTTGGTCTCTTAATAGTTCTAGTAATCTAATGCTATTTCTATACAGTATATTTAGTTTTATTCACAGCTACCTCAAATCATTATTTTTTGAAACAACAGGGTTATGTACCAATTTATAGACAAGCATTATCAACTCTAGCTCACTCACAACTAAAACTATTAATATTAATAAAGATTTTTTGTGGTGAGCTGAGAAATATAAGTTCTATATAAGTAATAGATGTAATAAGTTATATATATGTAATAAGTTCTATAAATGTAATAAGTTCTATATACTTGGCATGCATAAGCTCCTTTGTTTACCTCAAAACTCTGTGTAGTAATTATGATTATCATCCCCACATTATAGATGAGGAAACCAAAGTACAAAATGGTTAAGTGTCATCCTGTTGGTTTCACTGATCATCACCTAAGAGCACATTTGAGAATAACACTAATTGGGTGGTGGGCAGATGGGGAGGGAAGAGGATGTATGTATACCTATATAATGAGTGCGATGTGCACTGAGGAATGGACACGCTTGAAGCTCTGACTAGGGGGGTCGAGGGGACAAGGGCAATATACGTAACCTAAACTTTTGTACCCCCATAATATGCTGAAATAATAATAAAAAATAAATAAATACTTTTAAAATTAAAAAAAAATGGTTAAGCCTCTTATCCAAGAGTCTCTCACAGCTACTAGATGTGAGAGAACCAGGAAAGGAAACTAGGTAAACTAGTTTCCAGGGATTGATCATGTTTAACCATTTAGCAATACCATTTCTCATGTTTAGTTTAAGATTGCTTGCATGGTTCCTTTCAGATTCTGATCACTTAACCCTAATCAAGAAATTCCTCAATTTTGGTTGAAGTAGTCACTCATCATCTAGGCTATACTTTGTATTGTCAACCAAGCAAGCCAAGAACTCATCAGTGTTCTGCTTTAAGAATAGTTTAGTGTTCAGTCTCTATTTCTAATAACCTTTCCTAGTTGTATGGCATGCAACAAACAATCCTCCATTTTACTAGTCGGTACCTTCTAGGACACTCTTAATTATACTTTTTTATTAATGTTTTCTTTACATTTCTATTTCAATCTTCCCTGTCATGCTAGATTTCCACATAGATGTGCACCTATTTGACACACATGGTCTCCATTAACTAGGTCAATTTCTTTAAAGAAAAAAAAAGTAACTCAACTGTAAACTCTAGCTCAACAAATTTAATGATTTTATAATTTGATTCTAATGCCATACCTATGCATTAGAATATTGAAACTTTAAGGATATAAGTTTTACTTATGGTTATCATCAAACTAGTTCTTCAAGATAGGTTTTGGTAAGCTATACAATATTTCTGTCTATTTCAGCAGCTATCTTATCAACTGACTAAGAATAACTTCCATTTTTAAATGAGAAACAATGAAATGGGAGGGAATTTCCATTTTACCAAATCACCTGGGCCTTAATATATTAGGATATGATTTCTTCATTTATATATAAATAGGAAATAGAAGAAAGTACAAGTAAAGAGACTATGGCCTTAGATCCAGTTCTGTCACCAACTTTTGGCTTGACTTTTGACAGATATCGTGAGTATCTCTTTCCTAATTCATAATATATTGATAATATTGGTTATTGCCTATAAAAGTACTTTTAAAAGGCATTTGTGAAACTGATTAATCAGTTCTTTATTCATCACTTAATATAGACAATTTGCTGCACATGGTTGTGGATGGATGTCATAAAGCTGCCAGATGCATAAAGAACAAAATAATAATAAGATCTGATTATATATACTAAATATAATGTATGTGGTAGAAATATAGCTATTATAGAAATTATTGTAATAGATTATCATTTTAAAATTTGGTAGAAATATGTCCCTAAACTTACATTGTTTACTTCCTGTGCAAGAAATAAAAGATCTTAATAAGAATGTAGCTAAGCAAAAGGAAGAGTATTACAATCTCAAACAATATATAATAATTATAAAGATATAAGTTTTATTCCCTTTGGAAGAAACAGAACAAGCTTTGAAGACATCTAGGACCAACGATGAACGTCCTTAATGGCAGAACCACAGCCTGGAGGAGAAAAAGCAATTTGCCTTTATAGCATTAGCTATTTCAGTTCTATCTCCTATTTCTATTGATTTTTTTCATTCTTCTCTAAAATAATATGCTTATCCTCCATTTTGTTTCTTTCAAATTTTGTGGTTATTTAGTTCCTGTAGAGTACTAAACCACCATGAAAACTGGGCTGTTCACACAAAGAATTAGGATACAAATTAAAATGATAAGGAAATACATTAGAAAACTTTAAAACATGACATTCTCATAAATATTCATATACAAACAATATCTAGAGCTATCATTTATAAGATTTCAATTTTATATGGTTCTGTGTATAAAATATATATTTAAATCTTTTTCATACTTATCAAAGCAGCTACTTAATAAAAAGTTCTGATCTACTGGTACAGTAAGAACAAAAAAATTATAGAGAAATAATAACATTGATGAATGAAATGAAAGGTTGCCCTCACAAGAATGATTTCCATCAAATGTTATAGATTAATAAACATATAATCTGATTTGCCTAATATTTATTGACTACAGGCATATGCCAAATTTCTTTTATTCTTTTTCCTTAAGAATTGATAATCTATTTGAGGATAGAATTATAAAAGTGCTAGAGGGAATGTAGTCAGCATTAACTGGCATATTAATGCTTTTCTTCTAGTTTGGGAGCAATGGGAAAGACTAATGCCTACCAGGTGAAACAGTATTTTTTCCTATTGTATTATAATTTTATTTAATTAAATAACACACAGTTTTTTTAAAAAAGTAAATAGATAGCTGACCTTAGGTCAAGCACAACTACAATTAAAATATAACTGAAAAATCATCTACAGGACAAAAGTGCAGTTTCTGGAAAATTGAAAATCTCAAATTAAATTTTGTCCCAGTTTCACTCTTTGAAATTCAAGAGATTAAGAGGAATAGATTTGTGGCTTAGTTGTTTTGAATGTTCTTACAATTTTTTACACTGAATTTTAAACAGGAATATTTACAGGGTGTTTTTCTTTAATTTGAAAAATGTGAAAGTAAGAAAATGGAAGCTTTTGTGATCCAAAACTTAAACCCAGCCTAGATAAGCATATTTTTCACTGCTGTTTCAGCATCAGGAAAATGACGCTTCCTTGAATTTATCTTACATGTCTTTACTAAGTAACTGAAGATTTATTTATTATTTCTGAAAAGAAATGGAAAATAAATTTTAAAAAACCTAATCAATCTCCTTGGTGAAGTGGCCAGGTGCTGTCCAAAGAATGATGCAAGAAACCACTCCAACATGAGATCTAGACGAGGTCAAAATTTCAAGAGGAAAACAGGTGTGACTTCTATGTTGGTCTAGAGCTGTCCATCTCCTTCCACTTGGAGAGATTTGGGGTAGAGAGGGCCAGTTAGTGGGGAGAGGGGGAAGCACAGATACCCTGACCTTAAGCTACCAAGTTACACTAAAGACCAAACAGTAGTGACATGTGAAGCTTTTGAATTAGAGAAAATTTTTTGAAACGACACAAAAGGTCACATGATTGTATAATTCCATTTATATAAATATCCCAAAGAGGCAAATCCCTAAAGTCAGAAAGTAGATTAGTGGTGTCCGGGGACTGAGGGAAGTAGGGAATGGGGAATGATTGCTAACAGGCATAGTATTTCTTCTTGGGGTTATAAAAATGTTCTGGAATTAGACAGTGGTGACAGTTATACAATCTTGTGAATATACTAAATACCACTGAACTGTACACTCTAAAATTGTGAATTTTATGGTATGTATATTTCAGTAAAAATAGAGAGATAAAAAGGTCCTCATTTTAATACAGTTGAAATTAAACATTTTTCTACTGGAAGCCCTTTCCTAAATTGCCAGAATCAGAATCTTAGATTATCACATTAATCACAATGGCAAAGACAAGCACAAAATAAATGATCTCCAAATATATACAAATTGCTTTGGTGGAAATTATGGGTAGACATTATAATTGATATTTATTCTATCTTTAGAATGTAATTAGAAACCATTTTTATTGATTTTATGATATGCCCAAGAAATTGCTACTTGAATATAGATAATATGCTATTATTCAGTTGCATATTTTTTTATAAATTACAAAGATATTATAAGTTCCAATTTTTCCTATGTAATTTTTATCATCACCAAGCTTATTCATGAGAATAAATGGTTATAGTCCACAGATGGGTATGCTCATTTCTCTATGCATGGAGCATGAGATAGCAAATTGTTGAACAGAGCCAGGTGTGAACTCTTGCTTGAATTGAAACTGTGTTTATCAGGCATCTGGCTGGTAAATACTAGAAAGATATTTAAGTATTAATCATACTGGTCCCATCTCTATAACCTCAAAACATGAAGATGACTGCCCAATGCATCTATTACAAATTTTAAGATCTTTTTTGATAAATTGCCTAAATTAGTTATGTTGTAAGGATAAATTTGAAATAACTGAAGTAAACTATATGCTTATGAGCCAAAATCTATTTGTCATAGGAATTAATCATTTCCAGAATATTTCACATCTCTAAAAATAACAAATACTTCTCAAAAATGATGATGTATATAAGGATTAAGAAAACATTTATGTTAAGATTCAAAAAATGTTCCTGCTATTATTTTTTATATCTCTCACTTAATCGCATGGCTTTCTTTATGTCACCTCTGATTCTGTCATATATTTCTAGAGTAGCATATTTAAGTCAGTGGTAGTGGCAAGAGAAAAAAAAAAAGATAAGATGGAATAGTAAAGAAGAAAACTGCAGAGAACCCTTCATTGTGGGAAGTAAGTATATAACCTTGTCCTAAAACTTATCTGAAAGTAGGAGAATTAGCCTATATATTTCAAGTCTATATAAATCTTTCTCTCTTTTGAAAGCGTGATAACTTTGTACTCTTTAGAAAGAGGGGAAGTTCAGATGAATTACCTGACATCCATATATCTGTAAGTGTAGTAATACAGTAGAAACCATCGATCTGCTATTCCATTGATTCTCAGGTTGAAACCAATGTTACCATTTTATTACAACGTATATCAATTTAAAATGATATTTTTCATAAGAAACCTAAGTACATGAGGAATTCAGAATAAGTAAAAAGTTATAATTTATTCTCTTTGTCAGATTCTTTTGGATTTATGGCAGTAGTTAAAAGAGAAAAGCCAACACACCCATATACAAAACACAATGACTTTTTCACATATATTTCATCTGAGTTCTTCCAGTGGTGCAGTCAATTCATAGTTGTTTTCTATAAACATGAATTGGCAACAGCAAGTAATGGATAAAGTTCTTGGGGCCCATGAAGTAGAATTGTGTGGTGCATTCAGCCTTAACCCAAGCGGAAGCATGGATTTTACAACCAGTTCCCATACTCTGTCTCTGGCTTTGTGCAAATGGGTTAACAATTCTCTGTGTCAGACTTTTCATCTGTAAAATGGGAATGAAAGTGTTTTTACTTATTTCACTCAGAATGGGAGAGATAATGTGTTACACATACATCTTCATTACATTTGTGAAAGTTTTAACATTTATCAAGAGTATATATATACATATATATGGAGAACATAGGCTAGTAAATTAGTCTTTTTTGGAGAAAATATTGGACTGCAATATTGTTTTTCCCCAAATTAAAATTAAAATCTCCTGATTAATGCTTCTTTTAGCCATTTGTGACTTAAAATTTAAGAGCTAGTCTATAAAAGAAAAAAAAGAAAACATGCTTGGAACTTATAGCTTGGTCTTGCATTGCTAAAGCAACTCAATGTAGTCATAGCCAATATATAATTTCAGCAATATCCTTCATCCCTCTCTACTAGGGAAATGTAATTCAAGTTAAAGGTCTTCTGAAATACACATTTTGTTTGAAAATAAAATACTAGATTAGAATTTATTACCATATGTTTGTTCCCATAAAAGAATACACATCTGACAAGGAAGAACACCTTATGCAATTCGTTTCCCTTTTGTGCTGAGGTCATGTTTCTATCCAATGGAAAGCAGTCACCAGGCAGGCTTTCCTAATGGGCAGAAACAGGATGGCAAAGAAGAATCACAGCACTCAGCAGGCTGCTGACCTACTTATTATTGTAACTCATAGGAGCAATGAATGCATTTTTTTTTCAACTAAAGCTACAGTGGCTTGTCAGCAAATTAGTTACCTTTTGTTAGGAATTAAAAATATTCTGTTATGGCAGTACATTCTCTTTAGAAAAAGTAATCAATACTATCAGAATAATACCATTTCTAATTTATAGAAATTCAAATCTGAAATAGATTACTAGACCTCAAGAGAGGAGAAATATATTTTTAATGAGGAAATTTTTAGTTTCATTTCTTAGTTATATTACTTTGGCTGTATTATTTCAAGCAATCATTAGCTATCCAACTAAATGGGCTTTTTAAAACAAAAAAATGAACCTATTGTAATTTTGCCTATCAAGGCAATATCAATAGATATTGATATCACTACAATAGATCAAGATATTGATCAAGATATTGATGTACTACAATATCAATAGATAAAATGATTATCCTAGGTTTCTATATTCTACTTATATATGTGAACTTACATATAGATAATGCTTATTGCTTTTTTTCCCCAAAATCATTTACTTAAGATACCAGTAAACAGCTCTTTCTCTGCTCTTCCCAACACACATTTATGGTGAGGATTATAGTTTTTGAGCTAGAAGAGACTGAAGTATCTTGAGCTCCTCTCTATTGAAGAGTCCTGATTGAAAACCAGCTGATACTGGTTGAAAGAAATGTCTCTCTATTTTGTGTCTCCTCAGCCTTTAGTTTATACTTTTTATATTATAGATTTATTGCAATCCAAATATAGCTACAACTGGTACACCATTGGGTGGGTTAGAAAAATATTGTGCTCTCTTGGTGGCTTAATAAGAAAAAGGGGCAGTTGTGTGAATGGCTTCATTATCAAGGGTACATAGCTTGGCAAGCAGAAAGAGGAGAATATTTCACTAGCACTTGTCACATGCTCAGGTGTCTTTGGACAGTGCATACAATTTAAAGACCTTGATTCAATTTTTTATTAATGGCTATTGCACATAATTTTCTGTTTCACTGGATTATAAATTCTTTTATAGTAGAGTTTACATTTTATTAAGTTCTGTATAGTTTTCAGCACCAAGAAAAAAGTAGCATGAATGAAAGCTTGTTAGAAGGTAAGCCAAATGAGGGCAGAGACTGTATTTCGTTCTGTTATTGTATGTTCAGTGGCACAAAAGTTATCTAAATGAAAGGATAAATAATATACACAATACATAACTGAAGAACCGAAGTACAAGAAAGTTAAGTGACCTAACTAAAATCAGAGGATTTAGGGGTAGAGGCAATTTTGGTATTTGCGTCTCTAAATTCAGTTCGGCAGATTTTTCCCCCCACGTTTCTGTCTAAATGAGTCAGGATAGGCTGTGTTATGTTGTGGGTCACCAATTTAAAATATACCCATGAGTTGGTTAAGTGATTATTTATCTTTGAAAAAATAATTTGATGTAAATATTTTACATCAAAAATAATTTGATGTAAAAATTACTAAAGCAAAAACTATCTAAGGAAGAGCACTTCAATGTGTAATACAATAACTCTTTTACACATATTTTCTAATGCTGTTGATTATTACCCTTTTGCTTATAAATAATTAATATTTATTTAGTTACCAACATATACAAGGTTGATATAGGATCTGTGGAGTATGCAGACACATGGAAGGAAAATTGCCTGCCCTGTAGAATAGCACTTATAAATAAGGCAAAAAGTCCTTCAAATCATAACAAAATAAAATATTACAATGAAAGACCTTGAGTTGGCTTAAATTATTTTGATTATAATGTTAC
Source organism: Varecia variegata (assembly GCA_028533085.1). Classification (NCBI taxonomy): domain Eukaryota; kingdom Metazoa; phylum Chordata; class Mammalia; order Primates; family Lemuridae; genus Varecia; species Varecia variegata. The sequence goes on along the minus strand of CM052439.1, from coordinate 148,961,861 downwards.
TCAAATAAATGTGAGTATAAAACTAAAACAAACAAAATTTTACAAATCAAATACTAACAAAATAACAAGCCAACAAGCATATCTTAATGTACATTTACTGTGATGGGTAATGTCTTACTGAAAACAAGTAGTTGCATATATATGATGTAAATGTAGTGCTGCCAATAGTTTTTGTAGAGTGCATGGTTTCGTACACTACTTTACAACTGAGTGTAGAAATGAGTGACTTAGTTTTTCAACTTTTTCTCCATTTTGACTGTGGTGAAAATTTTGCACGACATTTAACGTGATGTCATTTAGCCTTCATTTGACCTAAATTCCTCATTTACTTACTATGTTCATAAGCTAGAATTATTTGATATAATATTACTATCTCATCACACAACACATTCCAACTACAAAAGCAAATCCAGAGTTTATATGTAGAGCATTCATATGTCTACAGTCATAATATGCTTACATCAAAACCTTTAAAACTGTCACCAAGATGTAACCATGAAGCTATAAGATTGCTAGTAGAAATTATGGACTCCCTGAACATAAACCTGCAGACTTTAATTAAAGAAAGATTGCTCTAGGAACACATTGCTTAGCTACAAATCCTTCTTTATCTATTCTGTAAAGTCATTCCCTAAATTACACCAGATATTTAGATTCAGTTCAAAATTAATATGCAATTTAACATTCATCATGGTTTTATTTTTTATATTCTTAAAATGAGTATTTCATATTTGTTTAAACCAGAACCCATTACCCTCAATCCTTTTTATAATGAATTAATGCAATTTTAGTGTTTTACACTCAAAAACATTACCACATCTTGCATTTGAAAGATAATTAATCTCTAATAAAATTAATTTTATTTTTACAACATTTTGTTTCATTCAGATAGAATTCTATAACTCAGACGTTTCTCGAATGAAACAAAAGAAAATATTACAAATGCAAAGCAAGGATTAATCACCATTAATGTTGCATTTTGCAACTCAGTATTTCCTTCCTAGACAATGTAAGTATCCCCACATCTTAGTCTGTTTTCTGCTGCTATAACAGAGTATCACAGACTGTATAATTTATAATGAACAAAAATTTATTTAGCTCATGGTTCTGGAGGACAGGAAGTCCAAGATGAAGGGGACACACCAGGTGAGGGACTTCAGACTGTGTCATCCCATGGCAAAAGGGAAGAAGGGTGAATGGGCAAGTGAAGGTGCGTAAAAGAAGCTAGAGAGGGCCAAACTTGCTAAACCACTCCCACAGTAATAGCATTAATTCACTCATGAAAGCAGAGCCCTTATGATTTAATCACTTTTTATTAGGCCCCACCTCCCAACACTGTTAAATTGGCGATTAAGTTTCCAATGTGAAATTTGGGATATACATTTAAATTATATTAATAGCACCCACATGGTTAGTGATTGACTTCTTAAAAATATCATTTAAATGATAATTTTAATGAGGAATTTACAAAGACTTCAAGGAATTAGCTAAGAGGAATTAAACCTACTTCTAAGAAATGAAATGCAGATTAGAAAGAATTAATATAAGAATAAATATATTAAACACTTTATCAACACCATAGTTAAAAATATGGTATAATTGTAGCATGGACTTAAATTTCTCATCATGAGTTATATATAACTAACTAGTGAGATATAGATATAAGAATATGGGTATATATTCAAATAGAGTTAAGGAGGATATAAATATACATAGTGCCTAATAATATTTAAGAATATAAATCATTTAAAGTTAGAAGATATGAAAAAGAAGGAAAACAAAGAATTTGTTACACTAATCTTTAAATTTAGCATTTTTAATTTAGCATCAAAGCCAAAAGTCATAGCATATTTGTGAAGCCCATACCCAAGAATGATTAGTATGTCTTGCATCCATCTTGGTCTGGATGCTCAATATTTTGCTTTTCTTATTCAATTTTTTTATTCTAAACCTAGAAAAGCATCAGTTTTGCCACTTTTTAGTACCAGACCTCAAATGCTGACTTTAGAATGATTTTCTACTACAAGCAGAGGGTTGTGACTCTAGGTTTTGTCATATATTGTTATTGTTCTTAACTGTTGTTTATAATTGA
>CM052439.1:148932871-148959269 GCA_028533085.1 Varecia variegata | reverse complement strand
GGATGGGTGTATACCTATATGATGAGTGCAATGTGCACTGTCTGGGGAATGGGCACGCTTGAAGTTCTGACTTGGGGGGGACGGGGGTGGGGGAGGGGATGGGTGTATACCTACAGGAAGAGTACGATGTGCACTGTCTGGGGAATGGACACGCTTGAGTCTCGGACTTGGGGGATTGGGAGGGACATGGGCAATATATCTATGCAGAACTTTTGTACCCCCATAATAAGCTGAAATAAAAAAAAAAAGTTTGGGGAAGTTAAGCAATTTACAAAGTAAACTAGTGAGTAACTAGCAAATCTATGATCAAGTGGCAAAGGTTTGGACAGTGTGAAGACCTGGGCACAGACAGTAAATTAAAAGCCCCTGAAAAAAATGTCAAATCTGTTGTTTTGAGTGTTTCAACTGATTGCATAATTATTATATACTCACAGGGTATTTATTATGTGTTCCATCACTTTGTGGAAAATTGTGAGAGATTAAAGGAAGAATTTGATACTGATAGTGGATAAGGTTTGACATGACAAGACTTACCAAATATCAGTTATCTTGAATATATAAAAGTTATTTTCAAAATATGTATATCAAATAATATTGTAAAATTCTGGGAAATGCATGTTAATTTTGTAATTTTCATATTCAGACTCTTGAGTGTTATTCAGTTATTACTTTAGTTTAATGACATGGAGGAAGCCAATTCTTGCTAAGTTCAGGAGAGAAAGGGTTTATATAGCAAAAGTAGATTCATAAAGACAGGGAAGGCAATGTGTGGGTAGGGAGGGCAATTTGAGGGAGGATTTTCTGTTTAAGATGGAAAAGCCTTAAACATGCTTCTACATGGAATATAGAGCTAGTCGAAATGGAAAAGTGAGTGAGATGGGCTAGTTGAAGGATGATTGGTGGAGAAATGTCAAGAATACTTAGGAAAGGATGAAATCTATTTTAGAGCAAAGATAGAGAAATGATGCATTCATCAAAGTTGGATAAAAGGAGAGACTCATCTTTTCCTGAGTAAAGAGTAAGAATAAGAAAAGTTGAACAAACAGTTTAATAATGATGCTTATGTCAGCAGCAGAAGTGACAGGTGCATATTGGAGGAGAGAATATGGGTAAGGGCGAACTGGGAATTGATCACATTTTATCTATTTCTGGGATTCTATTTCTGTAAAGAAAGAAGCAAAGTACCTTAGTAAGAATGCTGATAAAGAGGAAGGCACAGGGAGGCTGGAAGAGAATGCAAATATTTGAAATAACTGTTTAGAAATAATAAGTAATATCAATAGATAAGTAAAGAAACTGTAACCCATAAATTTGTCAGGCATTAATGAGGGGGGTCAGTCAATCTTGGAAAAAGCATGAATTTATAGTGAATCTATCAGCCAGGCCTTCAATATCTGTTTCCTTCAGGAAAACATCCTAATCCCCTTATGATCTGACTCCTGACTGCCCTACAAATTTATCTCTTTGTCATTGCACTGTTGGAATTCGAGGTCCTAGTCATAGTGAATTTCCTTGCCTTTTTCCAAATAAGCAATTAACTCTCCCGCTTCCATATGTTGCACGTGTTGCTCCCTCTGTTTGAAATTTTCTTTTTTATCATGTTTCACCTAGTTAGTTCTCATACAGTATGATGCTGCTCCAAAAACATCCCATGCAAGGAATGTTGTCAGTAGAGTTGCCAGGTAAAATCCAGGATACCCATTTAAGTTTGAATATTTGGGGCATACTCATATTAAAAATTATCCATTGTTTATGTGAAACTCAAATTTAATTGAATGAACTGTATTTATATTTGCTAAATGTGGCAACCCTAATTGTCAGCCCCAGATAGGTTAGTTAACTAGGTTAGTTGTTTTTCGTGTTTCATCACAGCACCCACTGTAGCGGCCTGGATCACATTGCCTACTACTCTGTATTTTGATCAGCTATCTCTCCCTTTATATGAAACTTCTTGAGACTAGGGACCACATGTTGGTGGATTTTTCACCTAGACAATTCCTGGCTTATCATAAATTGTCTCATCATAGGCTTATCATGCTAAATTGTTTAGTGCCATCGCTGGAGAAATTTAAACTGGTTGCCTAAGGATCTGGCTAAGGAGAAGCTAAGTTCAGTTTGACCACAGCTTTAATCATTGATTGTGTACATAGAGAGCACCTTACTCTGTGTGAGTGTATTAGAGTGTGAGAGATACAAGGAATATATGAATAATCACCAATTCTCTATACCTATGTTGTTCTTGTGTACTTTTCATGCTGCTTATTATCAAAAAACCACTTTTTTTTCCTGCAATTGATTCAAGTGTGTTTTTTTTCTTGTTAAATGCCTTCAGGGATTCCCCACTATTGCTTCCAGAGCAAAACCTAAATGCTAGTCCATGAGCTTCAGTGCTCTTAAGCCCAAATTATTTTTTTAGCCATAATATTTTTATTTTTCTTACATGCCCTGGCTTCTCACCACACGAAACTATTAATTCTCCCCCCAAATGCAGTGAAACTGCACATTTCTGCAACTTGGAGATATGCTTTTGCCTTCTTCTTTGACTTAGAAATTCTACTCCAAATGTAAATCAAATCAAATATCTTATCTTCTGTCAGGCCCATGGCCAATGCCGTTTACTCTTCTAAACGCAAAGTTAACTATTCCCTATTGAGAAATTCCTTGAGGCCTTACCTGTCTCAGAGTCAACTGGGCGCATGCCAGCCTTTCGCAATACATCATGTTATATTCGGGAGCCAAGATGTGGTATGATTTGTGGCAGGTGTTCAGCAACTATTTTATCCAATGAACTGTATAATCAAGGCTTTAGAGCAGAGCCTCTCATAATAACAAACTTGGTGCCCTTTACGTGAGCTTTGAAGATATGTGTTTTCTCAATTTCTCGACAGAATTGTGGTCACAACACCCAGTATCAAATCATAGACTAAATACAAATACCAAAATAACAAGTATAGGAATGGATAGAGGCATAGCAGTAGCTGTGATATTCATTATCATATAGTTATATGGTTCTGTACACTTTTTCCAATATACACTGACTTTCCATGTTCTGCTCAATAGGACTGCAACCTTAGAAGTTTCTGAATTGCTTCCATTTTTCCCAGTATGAAGATTATTATAACAGGTTCCAAAGATTGTTATGAACACTAGTAGCTCCTGAGGGCATGTCAATATATTTTATGAAAATATAGAAATGCCATATGTCTTTTAAAGAAATATCATAGAGAATTCAATGAAAGTACAACTGGCTTGTGTTGTTATTTTCATATTACCAGAGAATATAAATAGTTCCTGATCTTTGATTGATAGGAGTTGTAACATTGGGGAAGTAAATATTTTTGTCCATTTGTCCTCAAAACCAAGTATTATTAGTCTTTCAACAAATATTTATTGAACTACTATCAAATGCTTCATAGTGTTTAATTGTTTTGGATCCCTCACTGAAAACTATAGAAAAAAGGTCCTTATTCTAAGTTTGTGTTTTAGCAGAAGAGTACACAGAAATAAACATAATCAAAAGTAAGTTACTTACTATTATGAAGTCAAAAGTTTTATGTAAAAAAATTAAAAGCAGCGTAAGAGGATCATGAATGCAGAGACAGGTTGTTGGGGGAGTGTTGGGAGAAGGCAGTTTGCAGTAATAAGCCAGGTGGTCAGGCAAGGCCTCACTGAAGCATAAAATTTGAGCCAAGACTCGAACAAGGAACAATGGCAGATGTTGGTGGTGAGTCCCATATGCATTCATCCAAATTTAGATGATCCTTATTTAATACAAGTTGTGTACTCTCCACTCAAGATTACTATACTTGCAATGTAGTCCAGCTTCTGATAAGTACGAGAATCAGTTCTGTTATATCACTTAAAAATAGAAAAAGTCAATTTAATATTTTCAGTTTCAAACTCATGTGTTTCTTCTGTATCATTCAGCAAATGGAATCTGGCTGTGAGTTTATTTAATCAAGGCTTCCAAGATTAATTTGCCCCCACGGTGCACGTCAATCTTGCATTTTTTAAGAACTTGGCCTGAATATGTTAATTTGATTTTATTTACCTCTCTAGATACACTCATCTGAAAAAAGTAATTTGACTAAGTTTTACTGTATTTTTCTTCAAACCTTGTTGTGTGTAACATACTACTCTATAATAATAATATTCTTGCATCGTTTTGAAACTATAAAATGTTCAAGCCATAGAAATTGGAATAAGAACTCACATTATTTTGTCTATTTTCTTAGGAAGAATAAAACATCAGCAAATGTCCTTGTACATGCATATATGTCTTTGAAAAAGCACTTAATGACAATGGATTTTCATGTTTGTGAAGTGCACACCAGGGCAAAGCTCTGACAGAATATGCCTTTTAATTTTGAAATGGCCTAGATATATCAAAATTAATGATTGGGCCACCATACATTGCTCTAATCAAAAGAACATATAGAGCTGATTCTGCACAATTTTCATCACCTTACTGACCTTTTAAATGCACAGTGCTATTCTCAAAAAATGTATTTGATATCAAACAAGAAATATTTTAAAGAAAGCTGGAGTGAATCACCACACAAAACTTTTATTCTTCCTGCATAAAGTCACAAAATGCAGAGTATTGGAAAAAAATATGTACTTACTGATTTCAAATTATTAAATATTTATCTGATATTAGGCACTAGATTTTCAGTTTAAATATGTCAATCAAAATCATTTTTCAGTTACCAAAATTATTGTTGAATACACAGTGAATAAGGACCTAAAGTGACATTTCTGTTTCAGCTTGTTCTGGCATTAGGTAGAGGAGTGTTTGAAGTTTTGTTATATTCTTTACAATTGTATGACTTAAGAAAGTAAGAAACAATTACTGTTAAAGGGAATGTAAAACATCTGATTAATTATAGGCAATGCTAACAGAAACAGAGAAAAGATACCCATCAAAATTAGGCAGTAGAGAGACTGGATTTTGGACAACTATTATAATTGTGAATATCTACTTTACCAATTAAAAAATGATTTGGTTTGGTGATTTGGTTTGGCTGGCTACTATTATTAACTCCATATTTGAAGATTCATATAAATTATCTCCTAATTTTAAAAACTCATGAATATTTTAAATGCATATATAAATACAATTGTGTTCCTTTACAATACCTTTTCTTGTAATAATATACTATTACAATATTCCTAAAATATTTCACTTAAATTACAATTTAAAGATTTTGATGTTAAATTAAGATAGTTCTTTATTATTTATTAGTGCTTTGTTTTACTTTTAAACAGGTTTGCTATTAATTCTATTGCATGGCTTTAAAATTTATGTTTAAATTTCTTTATGTGTCATCAATAATAAAGTATGGTTGATTCTCACATGAAGGATGGAGATCTAGCCAGTGTAATAAGAATTGATTCTGTATAATTCTGGATATACCCCATGAGGGTATATCTTCTATTTAATATCTTATGCAATATTTGTCTTTTATATGTTTATTAGCAGAATAATAGTTCTCTATCCCTGGTGTGTCAGTTAAAAAAAAAAAGTTTTTGTAATATACAGAATGGATTTGAAATCTAGCTCCATTTCTTCCAGTGTTGTACAATTTGGCAAGTTACCTAATTTCCACAACCCTTTGTTTTATCATTTGTGTAGTGGAGATAATTGGACAATAAAATATTGTGTTTTTATAACAGTTAAAAATATAAGCACTTACCAATTAATCAACAGCTATAATGCCTCCTATTACAAAAGCACAAAATCTTGAGATTTTGGGAGACTAGTCAGACATTCTGGATAATATTAGCACTTTCCTCCTAGTCTCTATGTAACCTTGGGCAGGAAGAACGTCTTAAATGCTGAATATGAACAACGTTTGTGGAGCCTTTATGATTCCCAAATGTGGTAGTTTAAACCATAATCTCCAAAGTCAGACTGCATGGGTCTGAATCTTAAATACATCACTTAGCATGTGGGGTCTTGAGCAACTATTCAAATTCTTCAAGCCTCATTTTCTAACTTGCAAATGAATATAATAAGAATATATAACTCAAATAGAATGGTAAACACTCAAAATGGTAGGTGCTTTTATTATTCTTTCTTAGGTGAACCTAATTATGGGGCCCAACTAATCTCCATATAGAAAGATAATTTCCCAAACCTCCTTCTGAACACATGAAGTTATGACTGCTGAGAACATCTATTCATGTTCTGCTATTACTAACCTTCACTCCTTGTACTTCACTCAAGCATATAGCTTTATGTTTTAGGAATACTGGATCTTAGCCTCTTGAATCTTTCCTAGTATGCAAAGTTGACAACCACATCCCTATCTTTTGCCAATTTTCTTTTCTTCTAACCTTGAATTTTATTTTTTCCAAGTATGTAAATAAATTACCTTTTTGACTCTTCTTTGGACAAAAAAAATATCACTTTATACAAGGATAAATTGCAAAATATGAGTACTTCCATTCTACACAAGTTGTTGGGAATTCATAAAATATGATTTACTTGTAATTAAAATAAGATGAAAACAGTTTTCATAATTCATAATTTTTAATAAGACAAAAATTTCATCTTGTATTGTTTTCTGTACTTTCACCATTTTTGTGGCACTTAAAAAAAATAATTGCGCACCCAAAAGAGAAAAAAACAATCAGAAGAATAGGGAGAAAGAAAGGGAGGAGAAAGGAACATGATTTTCATTCAAGATTTAACAGTGTTGATATGCCTTCGTAGGAAGAACTGGAATAAGGTGTGCATAGAAGAAATTGAATAAAATCGAATGCACCAAGTCATCACTTATTTGAAGTAAACTAATTTTTTAGAGCCTATATTGAAGAAGTAACCAATCAATTGCTTTTGGATATTCTCCTAGAACAGTTTTTCTGCCCCCATTAGCAAATGTAATAAATGATACCATAAGGAATTTGAGCAGAAAATTACCACATCTGACTTAAATCTATCAGAAAATTAGGGCATATGTATGGATAATGAGTTTATTCAAATTTAGTTTGGCCACAACTCAAAAGGCCAGGCTTAGAGTTGCCAAATTGCCACCTGTGCCCTATATACCACAGGTGTTCAGGCCTTCAGAGAAGCTTTTCTTTCTAAAGATTTTTGGGCCAGCAATGCTCCCACACATACCGCAATGTGAATTCATGCATGGAATTGATACTTGCTTCTGGACTAAACATTGACATTCACCTTGACTTTGACTACTTTCTTTTTTTTTTTTTTTTTTTTGAGATATCAAAAATCTTTATCGTTAGAAAAACTGAAAGTTTGCTAGATAGCTGGCCCCAAAGCCTGAAAAATGCTTAGCTAAAAATCTGAAAGTAGGTTTAAAATTTTTTTACTATTTAAAATTATACAACCTTTAGTATTTTTATTATTTTAGAGAAGTCTATGGTTTTAATATACCTGTCACTTGAATAGTGTACATTGTGCCCAGTATGTACTTTTTCATTTTGTACCCCCTCCCCCTTCCCCCTTCTGTGTCTCCAGTGTTCATTAAGTCCCTCTGTATGACCATGCATGCCCACTGCTTATCTCCCAATTATAAGTGAGGATACGTGGTATTTGGTTTTTTGTTCCTGGGTTACATCACATAGAATAATGGCCTCCAGTTCCACCCAAGTTACTGCAAAATATATTATTTTATTATTTTTAATGGCTGAGTAGTATTCCATGGTATATATACATACCACATTTTTTCTTTATCTACTCATTGGCTGGTACTTAGGTTGGTTCCATATCTTTACAATTGTGAATTGTGCCACGATAAACATATGGGAGCAGGTGTATTGTTTATAAAAATAATTTGTTTTTTGAGGGGTAGATCCCCAGTAGTGGGATCTTTGAATACTTTCCAATCTTTTTTTAAAAAATAATAACATAATAAACATAATACAAGTACAAGCTCTGTATCAATTAAAATTAATTTGAGCTGTTATTATTAGAGACCCAAAATAATGACTAGACTTCAGGGGTTATATGGGAGGTCCAGCACAACTAGACCCCAGGGATTATATGGCAGGTCCAGCATCATCAAGAAGCCAGGAAAATTCTTCCTCTGCTCCATCAATCTTAGACTGTGGCTTCCATTATCAAGGTTATATTATAATTACAATGTTTTACCTCATGAAGCTCTCACCAGCATATGCTCATTTTAAAAGGAACAGAGAAGGGCAAAAGATGAGCCACACACTCCCCATACCACCACCAAAGAGCTTCCCTGGAAGTCCCAATGAAGTACTTCTGTTTATATTTCATTGCCTACCATTATCTGTAAAGGAGCCTAGAAAATGTAATGTATAGCTAGAAACATTTCTGACACCATCAAAATAAAGTTACTTTAAGGAAGAAAGACTATTGAATAGGTAACCAGGACTTTCTGCCACATCCTTTTATGCGTAAATCAATTATCTAAATGTGCTTCAGCAAATAGCATAGCTAGTAGCTTCTGTATAGTTGTGCCTTAGCTCAGGGACAATTTAAATGCACCAATAATGTTCAGCGTTTTTAGTTTGCAGAAGAACATAATGAAGGTTTGTTTAAAATACAGCTTCTGGAAATTCTGGTTTCACAGGGCTGAATGAGGCTCAGAAATCCCTATGGAGGTCCCTGAGCTGCATTACACTTATTGATGGCCCCCCAGATGTGTTACTGTGGAAAGTCTTCTTGATAATTTTTCTTTTGATATTTCTCAACAGTGCCAATTCCAGAATTTCTATAGGAGCTTACGGGTGGCAATCTCCTAAAGGGGGCAGGGAGGCATATACAGTGTTGGAAGCTACAGAATCAAAGCTCTTTATGTAATGAAACTATGCCTCTGGTCCACATGAAAGAATTGGGCAGGTGCAGATTGTGGATTGGGGCAGGAAGCCCCTTTCCCTGCCATTTGGTGCTGCCACTGTTTCTGAACTTGCTTATTTTCTAATTCCTGACATGCAGAAGATCAGAAAATCTCTGAAATGCTTCAAAATCACATCCAGCCTTTGTCTTCCATTTTCATCTTTCCCAGATGTTAAATTTATCAGATAAATGATTACAAGTCAAGAAGAAACAGATAGGCAATTGAAGGAAAAATGCAAACAAGCCTAATCAATATCACTTATTTAGCCCCTATCAAATGTCTAGCTACTTTTTTTTCTTACAAATTCAATTAATCTTCAATACAACCCTCAAAAGTGGATATTTCATCATCCCCATTTTATAGTGAGGAGACAGAGACTCTGGGAGTAAACTACTCAAAATTACAGTTGGTAATAGGCACAGGTAGATTCATACCTGAACTGACTTCAAAGCCATGTTCCTTTGACTGCCATAATTGGCATAATGGAACAGAAGGAGATTGCAAAGGAAAAATGGAACAGGTGCATATGTCAGGGAACAAAAGAGGAAAGCCAGTCTGTCCCAGACATGCACCCCATGCCCCCATCCAAGAGAGTTCTCATTCTTCACTGGAGATCATCCAACAACATGCCAGATCATTTCCTTTTTACTTCAGCTGCTACATCAGAGTTTGTGTTCCCCCAGTCACTAGTCCAACCACAATTTTCAGTCACAGCTGCAGTCAATTCTCATTCCTCTCCAATCTCTATCAACCTCTCACCAATCCTTTTCAGGTTTGCTCTTATCTGGTTCCTTCATTGTACATCCAGTGCCTTATTAGTTTCTATCTGCCAGATCATGAGAAAATACAAAGACATCATATGTGACCAGATTCATGTCTAGCTTCAAACCTTTGTTAGAAGAATCATTGAGATCCAAGTTCTTTAAATCCATTTGTTTTCTGACAGAAAGAAAGCATGGTGTATATATCCTTGCTCCTTTTCATAAGAGGTATCAGCAGCCATTGATGCTAATTTCTCTTTAGCCACTGCATGGCTTTAATTGTTCTTCTGTTGGTCTCCTAATGGGAAAGGTCAACCTATGTGACCAAAATGTGTTTGCTTCTCTATTGGCAGAATTTCTCTTATCTTTATCTTTTTTTTTTTTTTTTTACCCTAGGCTCTCATGTAGCTCTGATTGTGCTATTAGTCCCTAGTCGCAGTATAGTAATGGTGCTAGGTAAATATGCCTCTTCTGATTTTCAAATTAACAGTAAATTAATACCCTCTCTGCCTTAGTCTGCTTGGGCTACTAAAAATAAAATACCATAAACTAGGTGGCTTAAACAACAGGTAGTTATTTCTTACAATTCTAGAGGCCAAGAAATCCAAGATCAAGATGCCAGCAAATTAAGTGTCTGGTGAGGGTCTCTCTTTATGGTTTGCAGAAGGCTGCCTTCTTGCTGTATCGTCACATGACAAAGAGAAATAGACACAATAGCAAGCAAAAGCAAGCTCTCTGGTCCCACTCTTATAAGGGAACTTATTCCATTATGAGAATTCTATTCTCATGACATAATTACTTCCCAGAGGTCCCATCTCTTCATACTATCACACTGGGGATCAGGACTTCAACATATGAATTTTGAGGGGGCACAAGTCAGACCATAGCCCTCCCTTTTAAAGTGTGGCTATCTATAAATTTGGATGGTTAACAGATGTTCTAAAATCTCCAGAAGAGCTCTGTGGCATTGGCTATATCTATAGGAACCTTGAGAATACTTTTTTCCTCCCTTCAAGTATAAAAATATTGTCCTCTAGTTACTCTTGTCTGTGATTTAAAAATGCTTTTTAAATATTTTCGTTTAAAGTTTAATCCTAAAAGTTGTATAATTTATCTTATTTTGTATATGCAACCCCAGAAATTTGGCTTTTGGATATAACCATTTATTTTAAGAAATGCTGATTCTTTTTGGAGAGGTTAACAGAAATGTAACTATAGAGGTAGACATATTAAGACTTTTCTCCCTTGTTAGTCTTTAAAAAGGCAAGCTTTTTCCCTTTAAATAAATAACTAAGCATAGTAACTGGAAATCAAGTTGGGAGTGAGAAGAAGGGGAGGGGCAAAAACCTAACCTAACGTGTAAAATGAACACTATTCAGGTGATGGGCACACTTACAGCCTTGACTCAAACCATGTAACAAAAACATTTGTACCCCCTTAATATTTTTAAAGAAAAAATTACTAAGCATAATACAAAAATATCATCTTCTATTAACTTTCATACTACATAAATATACCAAAGGAAAGAATAAATGTGGAGGCCAGAATCAATGCTGAAGTTAGCAGAAAACATGACAGTGATTTGTGAGTTTGAGTGCTGGGTGAAAGCCCAGATAATAATGATAGTAACCTTTTGGACTCCTCCATTTAGAACTTGTCAGAAATACTGAATTCTATTGAGTTTACATCATGCCAACTCAATAGGACTAAGTCCAAATCTAATTTTTTAGAGTGGATTTTGGCACAGCCTTGGTTTCTTTTACAGGGTTAGCCTGTTAGCTGAAATCGATAATGGATCTGGAACTCCTTAAAACACAGTAGGGTTTATGTTGTCAGATCCAGTACCAGCAGAGACTAATATTTTTTGGTTAATTCAGAATGGTCTCAAAAGCTCAAAATAGTGTACACCATCATAAAAGAGATATTGAGAGAATTAAGTGCTTCTTTCCATCTCCCAAGAGAGGTCAAATTCTTTCCTGAGGAAGCGACATGTGGGCCAGGTCTTGCAGTATGAATAAGATCATCAGTTAGAAAAGGGATAAGATGGATGGTATTATACCAAGAGAGAATAGCATGTAAAGAAATGCAGGCTGTGACCCATCACGTCGTATAAAAGGTACTACGACAAGTTTTGTTTGCCTTAAGCATGCAATACCTACAGAGGAAGGGAGAGAGATGAGAGCAAAATGGTAGTACAGAAGACAAATCACAAAGGGCCTTTCGTTCCAGGATGATGAGTTCAAGCATCATGAAGATTCCTGGAATTTCTAGCAAAAGTTTGAGCAGGAAATTACATGGTGAAATTTGAATCGTAGAATGGTAATTCTGGATGTAAAGTAGATTATATCTTCAAGGAAAGTGAAATTAGATGTGAGATTATTGTTAAAGTTGCTAAAAATAATGATAGACAAATTAATTTATGAATTAAATCAGTGACAACAAAGCCCTACATAATTTTCTTAATGTTAGAGGAACTTAGCAAAATGATTCCAAATTTGTTTTGAAATATTAGTGTTTGAAACACAAACTATCTGTGGGAAGAATTATTGGGAGAGGGTAGCTGAGATGTTGAGAAATATGCTGCAAAGATAAACGAATTTAAACAGTGACTTATTGGCTCTTCATTGATCAATGATCCATAGGAAAAATTGATTAGTGTAGAAAGAATGTGCAATTATGAATTTGAGTTATATAAGTCTTTTAGTAATAGAATTGGCAATTCAAAAGATTGGGAAGGTATATATTATAAAATGTTTCTGTTTCAAGAAGATGGATAAGACCACATGTGGGCTTTCTGTTCTTCCTAAGAATCCAACACTTTTAAAGAGTCAAAGTGAATAAAGGCATACATCTACAAAACAGAAGAGAACAAGTGCAGGGGACTCTTACGAAAACAAGACATTCCTCAAAACTTTTAACCTATTGAAAACCAATGGAATGAAGAATGAAGAATGACACAAGAATAAAAAAATCCCATCCTGGGACATGCTTCAAATGAGTCTGAAAAAGAAGTGGGAGCCAATCTGTACAGTGAAACCTTTGAAACACTTGGAGTCAAAAGACATAATGTAGAACATAATTGAGCAGTAGGACTGAACATAGGAAAAGAGTCCAACACCTCTATGTCATCACACATATGTTGTCAACATAACCTGCCTTCCAGCCTCTGCACACACACATAGATAGAATTTGGGTCATTTTCATTCATCCTCATGTAAAAGTCATCACCTTTACATTAAAGAAATTAAGCCTCTATTTGGGTAAATATATAGTTTCACTAAATGCTAGAAGGAATGGAAATAAGTCTTTAAGTATCTGTGAGAAAATTATTTTCAGTCTAGAATTTTACATCCAGACAAGGTGTCATGAAACGGGTAAGACAGTAAGATATTCTCAAACATATACCTACATTTCTAATCCATCACCCCCCCCCAACGAAATTATAAACTGAGACTAAGTGGGGCTACTAGAAGATGTATTTAAGGAAACAACAATTATAGCTCTGAAGCAGGTCTAGAGAAAAATGAGTCCTTATTAAAACAGGTGAGATGTCTCTGGAGAAGACAGCGTTTGTGTGAGTTAGTGAGGGTGTGGTGGATGATGTGATGAGCAATGATGAACCAGATGCCTAATGTTGCATTCTGCACATAGTAAATATTTGATAGGTGGTTTAGGTGATAAGAAAAATCAAACTTAAGGCTTATTACTTTTGAGTCTTTCCACACATACTAGTTTATATAATAAATTTATAAAAATCCTGATAGTTAAGTATTTTCAGCACTTCAGGTAGTGTAGCAAATATCTAGATGCACAATTATCCAAATTGATGGACCATTATAATGCCTTCATTTGGGAAGGTGTCCAGCTAGTGAATCTGAAATCATGCCATTTTCCAATAGATCAAATCTTATTCACATGTTTCTTGGTTGCTAGAAACTTTGCCAGTACTTGTTTATTTTTTAAGATTTAATTTCTTTTGGGGGTGGTTTGCACTAATATGTTTTTCTCTCTAATTACATTTCATTAAATGGAAGAATGTGTGGTTTGTTCACTAAGATTTGTTGTTCTATTTTATTGGCTTCATACCAAAATCATGTACTTAGTGATTTCTTTTGGAAGGCATATGCCAAGACAGTGAACAAACATCTCTCTCTCTCTCTTTTTTTTTTTTTTCCCAGAGCATATCTGACACAAATCCACTCAAATAAATGAGTATTCTGCACTTGACTGCTTAACTGGCCAAAATAACAAGATGGTGTGCCAAGGCATGATGTAACTCTGATGGCCACCACATAAAAAATTAAGAAGAAGCATTGTTTTCATCTCAATATTTTTTTTCAGAAACCTGTTTTCCTTTCTTTTTTCTCCTCCATAGACTTCATCTAGTAAATGGTACAATAAGCTAGTCTGCACATGGCCTTTCTAAGGTGAAAATGATGAGACAAAGCTGGGAATGTTGAAAAAGACATTGTGCAATTTGTCCAAATATATTGGCCCCTACCACATTTTATTGTACAATGTATTTATGTTACCATTATTTCTCTTATTATATTTTTACTTATTTATATAAAAGAGTTTTTGTATCTGTTTTATCTTCCAATTATTATTATTTTTGTGTGTAGGTATGTACTGTTGGATGCCTCGTGTTTTCACTGTTTAAAATCATACTTTTTATTTTTTAAAGAAAAGGATATTCTGGAGTTTTATACATGGAATGTATTTCAAAGCTCCATTTCATTTCTTTTAGTGGATAAACTAAGGCAAAATTTAGAAAATTGATTAACACACAATCAGTATTAGAACACTGGTTGCCTGGGAGCGTGTTTTGAGTATGTGTTTCCCCAGTGAACAATTTTTCAAAGTCCTTACATTACAAAAACTTTTATTTAGTAAGGGTCTTTTTCTCTCATGGTGACTTTATTATTCTCTATAATATTAAAAGAATAATTATTTAAAAATTAAAAAATATATTTATATATCTTGAAATTTGATGTTCTATGAGCATATATATGACAAAATTTTAAATATTTTTACCACACTACAAATTCTGCAATTTCCAATATTTTCCACTCAAAAAGTTGGTTGAGATGCCAAGCATTTATCATTTATCTATGAACTTAACAAACTTTATGAATGTGAGACCACCCATTGGAGTGGATTATTTCTCTAATAATTAACAGAAAATGGAAGAAATAACAGGACATGAAATTATTTTTAGGTATACTGAAAAGTAAATTAGCAAGAAGGCACCAAAGTGTATTATGCATTTTATACATGTTTCAGGGATAGTTTAATAGAATTTGATTAAAGATTGCACAAACATTCTTACTGCATATTATTCAAATGGAATGTAAAAATATGTCATATTCTTTATTGTTAATTTCAAATCAATCCAATAGCTATTCATGGACTGTGTAATATCTGCAAGGTACTGTCTACAGTAAAACAATTTACAACAGATATAAAATGACTAAGCATATCCCATTTTGTTTGCTATGAAAATTCAGTCACCAAAGCTTCTACATTGAAGTGATTGCCTCCGTGTTTTAAGAATGCTCATTATTTAGGTAAATACAAAAAAAATTTGAAACACAAATTAATGAGACGAAGATGCTAAAGTAAGGTATCTGTTCTTCAAAAGTAGGTGAATTTTTCCATTCCACTGTTTGGTGTTTTTTTGCCCTTCAAAAAGCACAAATACATGAAATTGGTTTCATATGCTGAGTACATTGGTAACAAAACTAGAATAATTTTACTATTTGTAGCTCAAAATGCAGAGATAAATAAATGTGTTCTAATTGGAGCATGTAACATATAACAAATTTGATAGGGCAACACTTACGAAAAAGAGAAAGAGAACAAGAGATTGGCATGAGACTCTAAAGATAAAAATGAGACTATTATTAGCATTATGTTATTTCTAAAATGAAGTTTTCCCCCACCTCCTCAAAAAAAAAAATGTTGGGGAAATACATTTGAAATTTATTCATAAGAGATATTAAGAGGTCACAGAATATTGTTAATGTGGTTATTATTAATAGTTTGATTTTTTACCCTCCTTCTCTACATGTACATACACACTTACATAACTATTTATATTTTTGATTATCTTTTTAAGTACTACACAATTAGAAGAGAAAATTATTTTATCTTTCTAAAAATACAATTTTTATTTTATTTTTAATTTTCAAGATAAAAATGTTTTAGAAAAAATAGTTATATTTCATCAAATCAATGTCTTAGTGCTGACTTCATCCCTAAATTAAGTGTGTATAAACATGAAATAGTCCTCACACATGCATCATTTAAATGGGATTAAAAGATCCCTCACAAGGTATGAGTTTTTTTGGTCATTTAAATATATCAGGATTTCACAGTTTGTATATACTATCTACATTTATAACCATTTGAATTTTTTTAAGGTACAACTTTTTTTAATTTCAGAATATTATGGGGGTACAAACATTTTGGTTATATGATATTGCTTTTGTGTAGTTTGAGTCAAAAGTTATATGTATGCCCATCACCAAGATAGTGTGCATTGTCCCCATTAGGTGCGAATTTACCTGTCCCCTCTTTCACCCTCCCAATTTGTAATTTGTAATAGAGAGATAGGCAATGATCTTAAATTGTTTCATTTTAATTAATCTCATTTTTCTGGAGTGCTAATCCATTGATTTTTGCTTTTTAGTAGAGCCATTTTCAATATTCATTTGTAATTTGATTTTCCCATCATGTAAGCTACTTTTTAAAGTAAATTAAGCATAGGAGGGGTTACACTTGCTCTTTCATTTTTCTAGGGCACATTTCAATAAGCAGATGTTCTGACATATTACATAGTCCTCTTGAAAGTAAAAAAATATACTTCTTACTCCTAAGGAACTTAAACAAATCTGAACATTTGGGTAGATTTAGTTTAAAAAAGCTATTATATTAAAATATGTGATATTTTGAAATATAATATTATATAATATTCAACTATAACCATATCAAAATATAACCTACCCAAGCATCTTTGTTTTTCACCTCTTCCCACTTGTCAACTGGTATTGACTTGAAATTCAAAGGAAAAGGCGCAAGATGAATAGAAACGGTTCAGCTCAGTTAGATACTCATAATACTGACCCCTTTATACTAATTAGTTGTTAGTGGAATAACCTCCATGAGAGAAAAAACATTTGTTGCACTTCAGCTTTGTACCATTAGACATTGTGCTTGACAACATTCAGAGTTTGTACTTTTACAGTTTAAATTATAACAGTTTTCTATCATTGTTTCCTACCAAAAAAGTTCAAAGGATTAGTATTAAAATACTTCCTGATTTTTTTTTCATATTTCTCTTAGGAACACATTTTCTCCCATTTTTCTCAGACTGGTAAAGCTCGTTTTCATAAAGGCACAATTTTCCTAAATGTTTTTGATAAATGGAATTAAAATCCCATTCAAAAAGATTATGTTTAGAAATGGCTGATACATTATATAGCAGCAAAGGAATGAAACATATAGATAGTTTCTAAATAATAGTCAAAGTAAAAGTTTAAAAGATGGTTAAGAAATATGACAGATTTTTTAATAACTAAAATATCTAAAATTCTTTCTCTTTTGTTTTATACAAACATATATGTTTGTTAATGGAATATGTGAATATGATCAAAATAATACATACATGGTCTGCTATACTTTTTGTCATGATTGATAAATACATTCTGTTCTTTACTTCTACGACGACGTCTATAGCTATTATGGCTATGTAAGTACTGATTAGTTTACTAAGAGTCCTGTGATGAGATCTATCTTTTTCTACAATTCCAATAATATGGTATCTGTGCCACTTTAAAAGACTGCTCAAATAAATGTATATTCTCCCTAAGTTTCAATCCTCCATTTGGGCAAAAAGTAGTCATCCTCCTCCTACATGAGGGAGGGAGAGATGGACTGAGGCACAGAATAGCGATGACACACATGTCCTTCAAGAAATCAAATTTAGCTATGTGCCAAGTGGCGAAAAGAAAAATGCTTTACCCACTAGGGCAGGCCAGCTCTCTCCGTGTCTGAAAGTTCCATTGAGGAGAGTTTTATTTGGGAAGGTAAACTGAGAACACCATAAAGAAAATGAGAAACTAGATTCTTTTTCGATTTAAAATGTTTTTGAGGAATTGAGAGATTTAATTTTTTCTAAACATTTGGGGTAAAGCTAGTCTAGACGAAGTAAATGAATCTGAAGGAAAAATAATAAAGTAAAATTATTTCAATATGATATCAACCCCACATTCAAGCAAACAAGCTGTAGGTTTATATTTTATATGTCTTAAGGTTTTTTAATTTAATTGTTATATTAATTTACTTGTTGTGCCTTTTACAAAACTATCTGTCCATAATTGATGAGGGAGGGATCTGTTTTTCACCATAGATTGAGGAGCTCTGAACTAATTGATTGATTTCTTGAAAGAGAAAGATCAGATTAATATCACAAGGTTGGTAGGGACTGGTTTTGAGGAAGAAACAAATGTTCTTTTGAGACTGCAAAAACACAAGTAAGAAAAATTACAGATATATGTTTGAAAGTATGGGTGTCAGAGTTGAGGGAATTTAAATATAAGAATATGTTTCCTCTTAAAAAGATAAAATTTTCAACTGAAACTGAGCAGGATAGCCATAGGCTTTGGGGAAATGGGGAGAGAGGATGGGATGGTGTTACGAGTAGGGAACAAGTAAACTGCAGTTGAGGGCCTCAACTAAGGTTGCTATCCTTTAAAA
This sequence comes from Varecia variegata, assembly GCA_028533085.1. Lineage (NCBI taxonomy): Eukaryota > Metazoa > Chordata > Mammalia > Primates > Lemuridae > Varecia > Varecia variegata. Next base: position 148,940,914 of record CM052439.1, on the reverse strand, counting down.
ATTTTTAGTATGTACAATTTTCTCTCCAGTAATCTTTTGTAGCTCAGGTATAGAAGATGACTATTTGGATTGATCAGAAGGTGACATTTTGCAGAGAAAATGCAATGGGAAAAAGAGAGAGTCCTAAATAAATGGAAATGTGTGGTGGGTGGAAATTGGGAGAGTGTTAGATGCCAAAAATGAGGAATGTTATGGGTGGTGTAGTCAAATGGAATGAACACTAATGAGAAGGGATTTTTCATATAGCTGAACAAATAATGCATAAAATGTCAAGAAGGAGTGGGGAAATGACACTGCAAAAAAGGTAAGAAAGAATTAAACTCACTGTGTTTGAGAAAGTGAGTTTCTCTTCTACCAGAGAAGCTGAGTCTTTGGTGGAAATGGGTGGGGGGTAGAGATGGAGTCCTAAGTCCCAGAAAAAGCAGAGAAGGAAAAGAAGAAGCTAAAGGTTTATGAGAGTTAATTGACTCTCATATTGACGGAGGCTAATATATTTGAGATGTCCAGATGACTGACTTTTCTAAAGGTTCTGATAATCTTGTTCCGAACGAGAGTAGGGGACTGATAAGATTAGTTCAATGACTGCAGTTATCAGTCGGTGTTCAAAGAGATCACTGTGAAGAGTGCCATTACCTCATATAAAGTAAAATCTTCTGCATTTTTTACCTAAAGCATGGCAGGATGACCAGAATAATTTTCAGAATAAGAATTACCAAAGAACTCTTAATATATTAAATAGAGTTCTTAAAATATTGATTTTTACCATTGATTAGGACTACTAGGTTTGAGCCCTGAATATTTGTTAGCAATTAATCAAACTCTGAGTAGCTTAATGATTTTTAAAAAAAAATTTGTATTCTATGTCAGGATGGCATACATATGTTCCATCTAAAAAAATATATCAAGTTGTGCTGATGCAGATTTATAAAGAGAAATGAAAGGACCCAACCTTGTTTTATACCTTATTAAATAAAAATATTGTCTGTCAAGCCAGCCATTAGTGGCCCATCTGATTCTTTTAGCATAACGTTAATACTTATGAAGATATATTAGAAGCCTTGAATCAATATTGAGATCATACAAACTAGTCCATAAATGATCCCAGTGTGTAAGTCAAAGATTGAGACAGATCAATACATGCTTTGAAAAAGTCTTAAATTATTCTTAAAAGTTTTTTGTTTTGTTTTGTTTTTGTTTTTGTTTTTTGCTGGGTAAACTGTAGTGGATCAAATACTTAAGCATAGGTTAAGAACACTGATTTCATATGCTGGTTATTAGATTGAGAGATTCCTGAATACAGTTAATTGAGGAAAAATATGGAAGCATTTCGAAAGAACTCAGCTAATTTGTGGATTTCTGTTGGACAGAGCAGTATGGAATTTGACCTTTCAAAAATAGGATGAAATAAACATTGCTCCTGAAAAACAAATTACAAAAAAAAAATACTTATGATGAACAATTCTGCAAATATTAGGGCAAGGCATAGGATTCTGACTCAAAATATCTTAGAGCATTCTTCAGTTTTAGAAAGTTAATTAGATATCCTATCTAGAGTCATTGGACTTCAACTGGCTGGAATTCTACAGCTATAATATTTTGAAAGAAATTCAATGAGAATTTGTGACCAGGTCTTTCTTCTTACTGGGATCATGTGAACAACACCATGTCCTGAGCTAGACAAATAAAAAGCACATTGCCTTCCATAGACATCTTTTTCAGTCTAGTTTTTGGTGAACATAAAATTAAAGATCTGTTTAAAAACTTGCTTTATTTTTGTTTTAGCTGACTCCTATAAGTACCACTTGGAAGTGTATTGCGAGTGGGTCAGAGCAGTCTGTCTTTCTGTTCCCCACACCCTGAGCACTCAAGTCAGGCTTCAAGCCAGATTACTTAGAGGATAAAAAATAGTGAAATTCGTTGTTGTTGTTACCTGGTTTATTTATTTATTTATTTTTCATCATGTTTTGTCATATGTTTAGTCACCATGTGACTGGCTATTTTCTTTTTAAAAAAATGTATTTTTAAATTTCAGAATATTATGGGGCTACAAATGTTTAGGTTACATATATTGCCTTTGCCCCACTCGAGTCAGAGCTACAAGTGTGAATTAGGTGTGAATATACCACATCTAATAATTTTTGTTTGTTTGTTTTAATTCCCTTGTTTAAAATATGGAAGCAAAAACTACACACTCTTAAGATCATACAGGATTATTAACGCTATCATTATTAAACCCCTTCAACTTTCTCATTCATTCAGTTACCAATAATTTACTGAGTGTCATCTGTGGTGCCATTTTATGTGCAGTCAAGTTTGTATGCAGTAGCATTAAGATAAGTGATTTAGATGGGAATTTGTCACTTAAGGATGTCCACCTAAGAGATGAATAAAAATTGAAAATATTAATTTTTCAATGGTATTAGTCACTTTATCACTGGCAATTTATCACAGCTGATTATCAATAGTATTAGCCACTTTAGTCACATTTAGATTTATCCTACAATCTGCCCTCAGACAATAAGAAATTGTGGCTATGCATAAATTGTATCAGATATTTCCTTCTTTGGGTAATGTGACTATCTACAGATGTGTGAGCTTCACGGGAAAGTAGTCTTCTCATTCCCACTCTTCCATGAACAAGCTCTTAACAGGGCCATTAATCCCAGCATTCATGTCAGATGTAATGATTATACCTGACAGAGCATATTAATTATAAGAGCTCAAGAGACAATTAGATTGGGCCCAGGTACTATACAAATTCATGTATGCATCAAAAGTAATACAATACACATTATGATGGTCTTTTACCAGTTAGATAAATCAAAATGGAGCTATATGGGTATGAATATTTGAAATTAGTGTTTGATATTAAACAGCATCAAAATAATCAACTTGCTTGTACCTCATCTAAAGTTGTATTGTGGGATAGTTCTATAAAGTGAGGTCATGTTTGAGAACATAATGTTAAAGACCATAAGGGAGACTGCTTATGAAATTAATTATATGAGCAATTACTGAGTACTTTCCATACAGTAGGGTTAGTGCATAAATCTAGCACTAGCACTATACACTAACATTGTGAGGTTGGGAATGAATATGAGATTGAAGATAGTCTTAAATCTAAGGATTATCTTGTTACAATAGTTCTTGCAATTATATGGAAGCCAGCCAAGCAAGCAAAAATGTTCCTAATATATTATGAAAGGTCTTACATTCCCACTAACTTCCTCTATGAAAATAGTGGTTATGTTTCCCTGGAGAACATTTCAGAAAGAAAGGGATTTTTTTGTGTGGGGGCAGGAAGAATCTTCCTCTGTTGCCCAATAATTGGGTTTTCTTAAAGGGATTGGTGAATAACTGTTAGCATCTGTTATTTTGACTCAATAAATAATCCCTTAAGATCCCCAAAAAGAATCTAATTTCTCAAAAAGAAAGTAGAAAGTGAAAAAAACAAGTCAGCTTTACTAAGAATGGACACTAGTTTTCTAGAACATTCAAGACTCAACTCTAAAGACTTATAACTGATGGCTGCTGCCCAAATGCTTGTAATTTGTAGGCTTTGGCAGAGTTTCAGATAGATATTGGTTACTTCAAATAACTGGACTTAAAGGTGATAAGGCTCCTATTTCAAACAGAAGTTTATAAGCTGAAATTTAGCCCTGTTTCCCAACAAAGTGCAGCACTTACCCATAAGATACCTTAAACCACTTTCTTAGGATATATTTAGATATAAATATGAATTCTATTACTAAACAAAAAAAAATTCTAAATCCATGATGAGTTTCCTTTCCTACTTTATTAGTAGAAAGTTTTTTATTATGTTTTAGTATGTTACTTTTAACAAGAAATTATTGATTAAAATGTTGGTACAGCTTTTATTTAAAAATTCAGTGACCAAGGATTATCAGAGGTGATAATACTAAAAGCAACTTTCTGTGGGTTTGACAAATTCAAAACCTAATTTTTAATTTTTTTTTATTTCAGCATATTATAGGGCTACAAAAGTTTAGGTTACATATATTGCCTTTTCCCCAGCTTCAAACGTGTCCTTCCCCCAGACAATGCGCACTGCACCCATCAGGTGTGTATATACCCATCCCCTCTTGCCCCCTCCCATCTGCCCGACATCCGATAAATGTTATTATGATGTTATTACTATATGTGCACTTAAGTGTTGATCAGTTAATACCAATTTGATGGTAAGTACATGTAGTACTGGCACAAGAACAGAGACATAGACCAATGGAACAGAACTGAGAGCCCAGATATAAAACCATTCTCATATAGCCATCTAATCTTTGACAAAGCAGACAAAAACATACACTGGGGAAAATAAAACTTATTCAATAAATAGTGCTGGGAAAATTGGATAGCCACATGTAGAAGACTGAAACAGGATCCGCACCTTTCACTTCTCACAAAAATCAACTCATGGTGGATAATAGACTTAAACCTAAGGCATGAAACTATAAGAACTCTAGAAGAAAATGTTGGACAAACTATTATAGACATTGGTTTAGGCAAAGAATTTATGAAGAAGACCCCAAAGGCAATCACAGCAACAACAAAAATAAATAAAGGGGACCTGATCAAATCAAAATTTAATTTAAAATTAGCTTAGAGGAAATAAAATTCTTAATTCTGTAAAATAAATTGCTGTGTTTATAGCTGTCTGAATATCAAAATATGTGATCTGTTGCCTTAAAAATCTAGAACTCCTCCCATCTTACATTTAAATGGAATTCAGAACAGGGTGTACATTCCCACAAAGGAGAATTTTTTCTCACTGTAATTACTCTGTCAAAAAGGAAGATTGTTTAAAGAAAGAATTAATGCTCATAGAAATATATCACAGTGAAAAACATTTAATTAAAGACAGATTTGGTGATTTTATATTACAATAAAATCAAACCCACAGATGTCCTGTAATTTTACCTCTATGTACTTCAGTATGCATATCTTAAGAATCATAGAAGTTTTCTTACAAAGATGAAGTTCGAAATCAAAATATAGATTTGAGTTTTTTAAACATTTCTCAGATAATTTCTCAATACAAATTTACCTTATTACTTTAGAAATATACCATTCTTTTAGTGAATTATATAAAATGTGTTTCTAATCTCTCAAGGTGTTGTATTTATGTGTACTTATGCATATTTTTAATTATATTTATTAACTTAGTAATTTTTTAATAACTAAAAGAAAACTTCATTCTAGAATGCAGATCTGCTCTTAATTGGGTTTTGTTATTCTAGACTCAGTGAAATATAAGCAGAAACCATATTAGCAGTAGGAGAGTGATATAAGCTGCTAACAAAAAGAAATCACATTCTAATTATATTTCTTGTAATAACTAGAAAAATGAGTAGTTGCAAACGTAGTGGAGCTTGATATTTGTTTACACTTCTAAAATTTTGATGGAGCATGTTGATTTGTCATATTTTTTCTGCTGCTTCTGTAATAATCTCATCTACCATATTGTATTTCATGAAAGTATTAACAATAAGGGGTCACAGAAAAGAGAAGCCTGCATGATAAAAATACAAAAAAAAAAAGATGGAAACAATTATGATTTTTTAGAAGTGTTATGTAATTGTTTTTTTAACCAAATCCAGGCAATTTTTATCTCAAAGGCCTCTGTTCATGTTCAATATACACAATTAGAGAAGTATCTCCATTCACATAGCTATAAAGTTAACTTCAATTTATTCTCACTCTTACTTTATATTTTGAAATTAAATTCCTTTTGCTTATGGTTTTCAATCCTTGGCCATTTTCTTTTCCCTTCAACAAATTTATTAATTTAACAAGTGATGAGAAGCCAAACAGAGGCTCCCCATCACTTGTTAACTTTGCTACTTTGTTTTAAAGCAGCTTTGCTAAAATGTCCAGAAGGATAGTAAATGAAATCTATGGGCTAAACTGACATTCTTTAATGTTTGTTTCTATTTCTTGAAAATTCTTCCCATATTTTTATTAAATCAATACTTAACACTACATAACATCAATGCCTACTGACATTGATAGTATGCTTGATTTTTAAAAAAACATGATTATAAGAATTGATTTCATATTTTGGTCAACAGATATTCCACATGACGTATGATCTTGCCAGTGCGGTGGTGAGAATTTTTAATCTCATCGGCATGATGCTGCTCCTATGCCACTGGGATGGTTGTCTTCAGTTCTTAGTACCACTACTGCAGGACTTCCCACCTGATTGCTGGGTGTCTCTAAATGCAATGGTTGTAAGTAATTTGTATTATTTTACACTCTGCCTTTTCAACATTTTGCAAAAACAAAACAGGAAAAATCTTTTAAGTATTTATGTTAGAATGATCTGATTTATCCTCTATAAATGTTTAGAGACAACTTTATAAATTTATTTTGCTTCCCTGGTTATATATCAGATGTTATGGGGTTTTTTCACAACTAAATTTTATTTACATAAAATATTCCTGGGGATGTGTATGTTACAGCATCTATTTTTGTATATTTTACTCTGTATACACTGAGCCATCTTTTATTTTGAAGGTACGACCGCATACATATAATCATGGCACAATGTTCTTCCAAAAATGCCTACAGTTTAGAATAATGCCTTCATTCTTTCAATTTTTTTTAGCATTAACTATGTTTGAGATATGCAATTGTAGGGCTTGTCAAACATACAAAGACATGTACTTCAGTATTGATGCAAATGAGGTATGTATGAAGTACAACCATGTTTTAGATAGTACTTTTTGCTAGGGAAAACAAGGACAACTTCATGAGAAAAGACATTAAACATACCTCTGAAATATACGTAAACATTAAAAAACTGTAAAATATCAATTTGACTTACAAAGCTAGGTATATCCTTATTTATACTTATTATTAAGAGTATAGGTTTTGATCTACATAATGTAACACTCACTGGGTATAGTCATATTTATACTTAATATTAAGAGCATAGGTTTTGATCTACATAGTACAACACTCAACACGTACAAAGGGATTGAAACAACAGTAAATAATATGTGTTCACAAACATTTGCTTTTTTGGTGTAAGTTTTCATATTTTCTTTCTGCATTGCATTTTAGTTACATTACACTTAATAAAACACTGTTAAAGTTAACTAGTATTTGAATAGTCTTCTCTTATGTGTGACATTTTATGGAGATAAATTTTATGAGATTTTCACGAAATGTTTACATTAAGCATCAATTAGTCTCCTCTTTTACCAAATTGGTCTACTATTAATTTATTGCTTATTTTTGTTGAAATTACATGGACATCAAAATATTATAGTTTTTTTCCTCCTAATAATTATAGCTCAGGTTTTCTATTTGAAAGCCACAGGAGTTTTCATTGCATGTTATGGAGTATTGTTTTGTTTTTTTCCCTTCCTTTCTCCCTCCCTCAGTCCCTTTCTTCCTCCTTTCCTTGCTTCCTTCCTTCCTTCCTTCCTTCCTCTTTTCTTTGCTTTCATTGAGATCTGATATTCACCTAGATCTCACTTGCATTTCATTCATATCTGCTTAAAAATCACTACCTCACCGAGACCTTCCCTATCTAATATATCATTAAATTGGTTTATATTTTAATCATAAAGACATTTAACAACACACACACACACACACACACATACACACAAATACACATACTCCTGTTTGTTATTTATATTTTTCTGTGTGTCCTACACCAGAATGTAAATTCAAAGAGTTTGTTTGTTTTCTTCTGTTCTTTATGTACATTGGTGTCTTAGCTTGTTTTGTGCTGCTGTAGCAGAATACCACAGACTGGGTAATTTATAAAAAATGGAAATTTATTTCTCACTACTCTGGAGGCTGGGAAGTCTAAGATCAAGGCACCTGTGGGTATGGTTTCTGATTCTAAGATGGCACCATGATGCTTTGTCATTCAGGGAGGAGAAAAGCTGTTCCTCACATGGCAGAGAATGGAAGGGCAGAAACCCACCCCTGCAAGCCTTCTTTATAGGGGCATTAATCCATTTACAAGGGAAGAACCATCATGATCTAAACACTTCCCATTAGACCCCA
>CM052439.1:148821770-148932371 GCA_028533085.1 Varecia variegata | reverse complement strand
CAAGGACTTCCAGTACTATGTTGAAAAGTAATGGAGACAGTGGGCAGCCTTGTCTGGTTCCAGTTTGAAGTGGTAAATACAGTGAACAGAGGCCAAATTGAAGCTTTTATTGATGTATTCTCAACACTTTGATTTCATGAATAAGAATAAGCCATGGACATAAGTTGAGTGACTGCAATATAAACTCCTGGATATTGATAGTTATTAAGTACCTGTACCATAATTCAACCATGATAGCTCAGAATGCACAGGCACTCCTCTAATCATATATAATTTATTCTGGGATAAAAACGGGGATACATTCTGATTACCTCTTTCTTTTTACTTCTTTATTGATAAATTCGTACTACTTTCGTTTGAGTCGCTTGCATGATTTTCTTTTGATTCCCACCCTACCCCCACCACACACACACACAAACATACACGTATGAATATTCACACATACATTCATATTGTAGAAAACAAAGAGATATTTTTTCCTAAGTATACATTATAATATAGTCTCAAAAGTTATCTAATCTTCTGTGACAAAGGCACTATTCACAATTGCTCCTTTAAAAGAAAAATTATTTCACTGGGATCAGTACATTGTCTAGGTAAAAAGTAACCATTATTTCACTGGGGTCAGTATATTGCCTAGGCTTACAAAAAAAACAACTGTATTTCTCACCTGTCCTTATAAATAGGAATGTCTATGTGACGTAAGTCAAAATATTAGCATTGTGGTTCCCAAGGAGGCTGACTCAAACAGTCAGTACTCTATTACCATTGGCTCTTCACCTTTCCTTATTTTTTGAAAAAAAAAAAAAAAGAAAGAAAAGAATATAATGGTTTGAGTTCCAATAGCATCTTGTAAGCATGAAAACAGGAACCACCTCCTGGAAACGGTGACATAGAAAGCTAAAAGAAGATTATTGTGTCCCTGATGAAATCATATTGTCCCCATACCAGCTTCTAGCTGCCTATCTTTGGACAACTCCTTATGTGGAAAAAGCAGATCATAAAACAACCTTTGGCCACTGTAATCTGAGTTTCTTTTCAATATGTAGTCTAATGCAATCCCTACTAACATACCCTTCTAAGTACTGTCAGAAATAAGAAATTCAGATGAACTCATCTTAAACCCAGTCGATCGGTTTTGGCTGATGACAGTGTATAATTGACTCATAGCTAAAAGGTTCATACTGCAAGTTAATTTATTCTCATAGTAATAATTTGAAACAAGTTTATCTTGGGTGATTTACCAGGAGGTTACATCTCTTTAAATTAAATACTTTCTGGGTAATTTATTAACATTTTCTTTGGATAACTTGTACTCATGATAATATCCATTTAATTTCTTTTTTTATTTTAATTTTTTAAATTTTTTTATTTCAGCATATTACGGGGGTACAAATGTTTAGGTTACATATGTTGCCTTTGTCCTACCCAAGTCAGAGCTTCAAGCGTGTCCATCTCCCAGATGGTGAGCACCGTACCTATTGGTTTGAATATACCCATACTGTCCACCACCCTCCTACCTGTCTGACACCCAATGAATGTTATGTATACCATGGAGTTCTACTCAGGCACAAAAATCAATGGTGATGTAGCACCTCTTGTGTTATCCTGGATAGAGCTGGAACACATTCTACTAAGTGAAGTATCAGAAGAATGGAAAAACCAGCACCACATGTACTCACCATCAAATTGGTATTAACTGATCAACACTTAAGTACACATATAGTAATAACCATTTAATTTCTTAAGACTAAAATTATTGAGATGATAGTCTGTGATGCAGAACATTTGGCACCTCAATCATTTATTTTCCTTTGCCTTAAAGCAAACCTGAAATTGTTGTGGAAAAAAATCTCAAGTCATTTTTTGGCATTCCATTTATCCATATCTATCAAGCATTTGAAGAGTCCTCTTCAAACTCACATCACTATTAGTCTCCTTACATTGTTCAAGAAGTCAGGGCCTGGGTAGAGGCATGATGGAGTGGTAGACCAATCACAGGATTGGCAAAATCATGCTGGCTACTGAGAAAATTTTTCCACGGCATAAGGATGAGCAAGGATCTGAGTAAGATAAGCTGGACTTGGAGGCAGTCCTGTTGAAAGTTCAGGAAATCTAAGATATGCAGGGCCTGAGGAGAAGTCCCAAGAAGGTAAATGCTGTGGCCCTGCTAGTGTGAGAAAAAGTGCAGGAAAGGACCATTCTGTGGACACTTTCTTCAGCAAGTGAAGAAAGTCAAATGCCATGTGAGGAAAGATTAGGACAGATGAAGAATTCAACCTGGGGATCATTATTCAGCAGGAAGCAACAGAAAGGATGTAGTTGTATGGTGAAGTATTTTGAGCCAAGAAGTTTCTGGAGAAAGGGAAGGGAATCTTGGCATATGAGGAGCAGAAAATAATCCTGAAGAAATTAGAAAAATCTTTATTACCTTCCAGAAAACAACTGTTTCCTTCCTAAGCAAAGAAAAACTAAAAAACACCTTCATACAAGATACAAGTGGCCCAAAGGTGGAAACAGGCACTGATGTAAAAGATTATATAACTATTTTATATGTATATATAATAGTTAATTAAATAAACAAATGAATAAATAAAAATATATAATTAATTCACAGAGGGCACTAAGACTCTCTCTCGTGCCTGAGTAGCAGAACAAGAAGATAGTCATCAAAATAAAATTATATGACCATAAATTATAGCCATGTTAAATATATTGGTTAATTAATAACCAATTTTATTACAAAGAATTGAATGCTTACACCTAGAGAAATAAGAGCCAAAGTCTGTCTATTGGGAAATGAAAATGTGAGTTTTCTCCTCCTAACTCATCAAAATAATGAGACTATCACAGACCACCACTATGAGAAGTTCAAGAAGATAAGTAGGTGAGACTGAGAAACTGATGGGTCCTGAAAAATACGTTTTTTACTTTTTACTTTGATTAGTATAAGATATGCTGTAAATAGAACACACACACATATGCACACACTCTGTCCTCACTAGAGGCCAGGTAATTTTTTAGTAGATAGGTCCAAAAACTGTGCCATAGTAGTTCTACTTTTTACATGCTGGGATTTGTGATATTGAATTTGTAGTCTTTTTAAACAAAACAATGAATAGTTTTCTCCAAAGGACAAGCAGTTAGTATTTTGAGATCTTCCCATTGATGTGTTTCCCCCTGGGTCAATAAAAAGAAATATTTGTGGATTATGTGAGATTTTATCACATGTATGTAAAAAAATTATTCATTCAATGATGCCTTCCTTTCCAAATAGCTGATATGGGACTCAAAATCTAATCATTTATTGAAGTTTGTTTTGAAAAATCTAGGTAGGACTAAAAGGAAAATTGTATTTTCTGGCTTTTACAAACTTGCTAACTATTCATTTAAAAATGCCTTTCTATTTTTACCACTTTAGCTCTTATTTTATTTGTTAAATATAAAATAAACTTAGCCAGGTGGTTAAAATATTTATAAGCAATTTTTATCCAATAATTATGCTGGCTTTCTATAAAAACTCTTATTTACTCATAACAGTTAACAATGGTTATTTACAGTCACAATATATTTAAAACTTGAATTCATTGCCGCAAAATACTGATCAAAATCTTAGTGGAGAAAAAATAATATTTATTCATAATATTTATGAATATAGATATTAAGGGCATGAATCATAATATCAAAACTATGAGCAGTTTGTATATCCTAGGTCCTGTGAATGTGTGCTTAGCTTAATCATTTTGTCAGGGCACCTGCTCTATATTGCTTTGCTTAATCTGCTCCCATTGGAATAGTTTTTAACTGAACATTATTTGGGCATTATAGCATTGGCCACATGAGACTATTGTGCAAAAACATCCTTATGAAACTCATTTTTTAATTATCTGCAGGAGCATATTGAAGGCATTGTTCACTACATGACATGCTTGCCTGTTCATGAGGATTCACTGGGGATTAATATTTGCATCTGGTCTCATCTCAGTCTTTGGGATATGTGTGCCTCACCCAGTAATTATATTTAATTTATGGACACTTTAATTTATGCAACTGATCTTATTTTGTCTTTCCATTGTCTGTTATGAAGCACAGAACCATATTTGTTATCCACCTCACGCAAGTACGTAGTGTATTATAATGTTTCATGTACTAGTCTTATTCTTACATACATATTTTCTTTCCCTGACCTTATTATCCTTCGAATTTCTTCACTTATTAGTTTTAATATTATTATATGATGCTTACTTTTGTTAGCTACCCAAAGTCTCATTATCTGTGTGCACAAGACAATATATGACACCATTTTTAAAAATAAAAAGCAATTTACACATTCATTTAATAATTATATATTAAGGACCTACATTCTGCCAAAATCTGTATAAGGAGCTGGTTTTACAATGGAGAATAAATAGCTTAAGGAATTTCTCTTAAAGATAGAAAGACTTACTCAAGCAAGTCATTATAATATAATGTAACAAGTCTAATCGTATGTACAATGTCCAGTAGTAGCACAAAGTAGAGGGTAATCAATTCTCTTTTAGAGGAAAAGTACTGTATCTGTCAAGGTCCTACCACTAAAAAGATGTCATATGCAAATCAGATACCTTCATAAAAGTTTACAAAAGGGATTTGAATGGGCATTGGAAAGAGTAAGAGGTGACACAGGTCCCTGAGGCTTGCAGAAGCAGGGAACCCATGAACACCTGGATCTGAAGAATCAAGAAGAGCAACTGGCTTCAGGAGTCTAGAGAAGATAAATGTGTAGAGAGAGAACTCTAAAGGAGAATGCAGCCAACCCTAGGGTCTTTGCAAAGAGGAAGTCAAGAAAACAAATGCTTTGACCTCATTTGTGCCCTTCTCTCAAATTGTAGTTGGCCAAATTTAAAAGGAAGCCAGAGGGAAAATGTATTGGTTGCTAAGGGCTGCTGTAATAAAGTACTACAAACTGGGTAGCTTTGGACGACAGAAATTTATTGTCTGACAGTTCTGGAGGCTAGAAGTCTGAAATCAAGGTGTCAGCAGGGTTTATTCCTTCTGAGGTCTGTGAGGGAGAATCTGTTCCATGACTCTGCTAGCTTCTGGTAGCCTCAGGCATTCCTTGGTTTGTGGATGGCATTCTGTCTCTTCACATCATCTTCCCTCTATTAGTATTTGTCTTTGTGTCTAAATTAACCCTTTTTATAAGGATAGCAGTCTTATGGGATTAGAGCCCACTCCAATGACTTCATTTTAATCTGATTACCACTATAGTGACCCTATTTCCAAATAAGGTCACATTCTGAGGTACTGAGGGTAAGTAGTCCAAGGTATCTTTTGGGGACAGGGGACAAAATGCAACCTGTAACAATAAGAAATTCAATTGATCTCGTCAAGATATTAAATTATCTTATAATTTTACTTATTATCAGCAAAGAGACATCCCAGCAGTTTTCAATAATCTTTAATCAGCTATGTTATTATAGAAGGGAATTATTATCTTTAACAGAATAATTTTACAGAGTGTTAGGATAAGGGCTTTTTCAACTTAATTAAAATTCAGATGATTTTTAAGAACATTCTAGAACTAACTGGTCATGAATGAGATTGAGTCACTCATTTAAAATTGTTTCTAAATTTTGAAAGACTAGAAACTAAATGACTTTGAAATTTCATTCAACTGTATGTTCCTATATCTTACCTAATAGACAACTAGAAACTTAATTTAATTCTACTATTTTAAAATACAGAAATTTACTTTCTTAACAGTCTTTCTACTAATAATTTGATTCCCCTAAATCTTACAAAAGTCATCTCTCTACAATTAGTTTTACTTATATTACCTGCATCTTCATTTTAGGCCATATATTTAAACTTACTGTGTAAATAATTAAATATCTGTTACAATTTTAGTAGGTTATAGAAATGATCAAAATCTTTGTTCAAAATCAGTACTGTCTTAAAAAGTAATGTCAGATTTACTCATTTGAGTTAAATCATGCATTGATTTTCAAACCTGTGTGCAATGAAAACACAGAGTAGCCCTAAGCATCAATCTCAAAGCTTAAGCGTTAATCAGTACTATACTCTTACGACCATAATTTAGAAGGAAATGTAATTTGAAGTGACAAACAATTTTGTTTAATTGCCTGAAGTTTTACTCAGAGAATACTTTGACTTAGTAGAAATTCTTAAAATGTGAGTCTCTTTTCATTAGCAAACTGAGAATAACATTTAAAAATATGAACACTTAATAGCCTAACCTTAATCAAAATAACATTTTTCCTAACTTGAAAAGAAAAGATATAAAGTGTAATCGGTTTGTGTATGCAATTAAACTTGTAAAAGCAAATTATCCTTGTATGGAATGAATATATGAAGAAAAACTGGGCATCATTTTATTTTGCCCCTAAGTTAGAGATGGTTTAACATGTACCTCAAGTAATTGTAATAAGATTAAGATAAAAAATAAAGTATTATTTTATATAGTAGTTAATATATTAAGTTTGGTACCAATCCAATTGCTTGTTTAAATCCTATTTTAAATAAGGTCAGAATAAATAGTAAAAAATAAAAGCTAAATTAAACATATTAAGAATCATGATAAAATACACCAAACCAAGTTCAAAGTAAATACTATTGCTCTATTTTACAAATGAGGAAGGAGAGGACAAGAGAGAGTAATTGATTCACCTAAGGCTACAGAATTGGTAACCTGCATAAGCTGGGGTTTAAGTCCACTGCTACGTTGCTCTGCCCCAGATGCTCTGTCCTAATCTTATTCTTCTTGTACTATTATGGACTGCATGTTTGTGTGCCCACAAAATTCATGTATTGAAGCCCTAACCCCCAGTAGAATAACATTACATGGTGAGTGTTTTGAGAGATAATTAGGTCAAGAGGATAGAGCCCTCATGATGGGATTAGTGCCCTTATAAGAAAAGGAGAGAGAGGCCTCTCTCTCTCTCTCTCTCTCTCCCCCAGGTGGAAATATAGTGAGAAGTTGGCAGTCTGCCCACCAGAAGAGGGCCCTCACCACAACCTGACCATGCTGGCATCCCAGTGTCAGACTTCTACCCTCCAGAACTTTGAAAAATAAATACTTGCTGTTTATAAACCACCCACTTTGTAGTACTTTGTTATAGCAGCCCAAACTCACTAACACATGTAAGCTAACTTTCACTAAGTCAAAGAATTTACTATAAAATATCAGTTTCTAATTCCCAATTTTTGTCAACAATTTCTCCCACTGCTGGGGTCACTTGAGCTCCTTCTTCAGATTTAGCCCCACCTTAACTTCTAGACTAGTGCTTACCTTATACAGAAACGATAAGGGAGATTTGGCTAAACATCCTAGGATATAGCAGGCAGAAGCCACTATTTACCTCACACTGACCATGAGTCGCAGTTTCATCAATTGGCCTTCATCTTCCATGCACTATGCCACACTTTTCATCCTGATAACCTGTCTGGTGCATCTAGGTCCTTGACTACATTTTTCTCTTGCTTATCCCAATCCCACCACTTCCTCTGACCAAAGGTTAGGTTCCTGTCTGTTCCTCTAAGTCAGCAGACTCAGCCAACCAGTTGTTGTAACCCTTGGACTTGGAGCAATCCTCTTCCCTATAGATATCACTTCTTTTGCTTTTTCCATGGCCTCTATCTTTCAGATATCATGATTCATGTCGGAAGCTAGATTGCCTGCTCCTGAGCCTAGAGCTGGGGATTGTGTGCCAACATCTCCTGGACTGCCAGTCCACACTAGCCTTCAATCTCGGTGTGCCTTTGCTTATTGTGGGCCTTGCTTTAGGCTCTGGATTGTGCAAGCCAAACTGCCATGATCAGTCACAGAAGCTTCTAGTATTAATATATTATCACACTTAATCCCCCTGCCCCTCAGAAGTATGCTCCATATTATTTCTTCCAATTTGCAGAAAAGGGAAGGAAAGCTAAGTAAAATGTCTAAGGCCTAATTTGTGTTCTCTACCAGAAAGTTTCCCTTTCCTGCCCACCGCGCACACACACACACACACAAACACATAAACACACACACACACACACACACACACACACACACACACACACGACATTCATATCCTTTTACACATAGAGGGAGATGAGATACTCTTCCTTTGTTCCCAGAAACTTCCTTCACATTATAATTTTCTCTTTTTTGTCTATTTCCTTGACTAGAATGTGAGGAGACTGAAGGAAGAGAACATGTAGTAACTTTTATATTTTCATTTGCATGGCATGTAGTACACATTCAATAAATGTTTAGTGGCTTAAATTTCTGAAGATGGCATGGCCAATAATGGTAGAGATTGGATCTAAACCAGACTTTGTCTGATTCCAAAGCCAGGGCTAATTTCTTTTTTTTAACCCAAGGACACTCTATGGTCCTGGGGGAAAAATAAATATAAATTTAAAATAAAATTTAAAAGTTTGCTTTAGCTCCATTTATCTCTTTACTAATATGTAGGAGGATTACTCTGATGTTTTAATCCTATGAATAAATTCAGGGAAAACAATGAAAATCTTCATCTATATGCCAGTGTTTTCTCAAACATAAGGGACAAAAAGATTACCTATTTATGCAATTTGATATAATACATTCTGGAAGGATACTGTCCTCCAAATCTCTGTCTGATCTACCTTATTTAAATCCTACCATTATTGACTTGTACTTATAAATATGTATATATATGTATATATATACATATAGATAGATAGATAGATAGATACATAGATAGTGTTTTAGAGTTTTAGCAAGTATTTTACTACAGGACTATTAGCCTATATGCGCCAACACATTAGAACAGCTGACTTTCATTACTGGGTTTTACTGGTTGATAAATATCTGATTAAGACCACTCTTCTATTATAATATAGAATTTTTCATTTTGTTTTTTGTTCTTTGAACAAGCTTTAAAAGGAGGGAAAAGCAGACATCATTATACCAATGTTATCAAGTGCAATTCAAATCTCAGGGAAGTTAAGTAACCTTCCAAGAACTCATGCCACTTAAAAATATAAAAAACATATGACAATAAGCAAAAATCCCCAGAAAGAGGAAGTGGAAAGACGAAGCATTGTCTCTATCAAAATTTTGCCTTAAGGCCCACACTGTCTTCAAAATCTATGAAACTCTGACAAGATAATTATTCCAAAATGTCTTTGCTTGTGATTTTGAGGCTCAATGATAAGAAAAGTACATACCATGTCATTAAATTGAAAGCATAGGTTCTTAAGGCAAATCTAATTGGCATGATAATTAAAGATCATAGACATGATTAGGAAAGTAAAGACAAGTAAAATTTAGTGAAGTTGCTATTAGCTTTTATGAAATTCAAAACTTTAATACAGACAAATGGGGCAAGAAATATCCTACTGATACAATGAATTCAAAACAGTAAAGATTAGCATCTACATTTGAGTTTTAAAATAAAAAGCAAATAATTCTCTACATTCCAGTGAGACCAATACTTCTTAAAGCTCCCAAGATCCTTTTTCACTCAGCATGAAAAAGAAAAAGATATTCATCATGATGCATTAACATTATATTGTATTTCTCCAGTTCAATGTATTCAAGAACCCCTTTTCTAAACATTTCTTTTTTTTTTAACTATACACGAACTCCTAAGAAAGCAGAAAGCAATCTCTCTCTCACCCTCTCACCCCATTACTCTACTCTTTCAATTCTTATGAGCTAATTAGTCACTAATTAGGTAACTAATGAATAATAAGGGAAAATCAGAGCCCAGATAAAGCCAATTTTCTTGGCTTCATTAAATAATTGAGAGGTGGAGGCTGGCATAAAGGTATCTGTGGAGGTTTATTCTAATAGTGAAGCTGTCTGATGTATTTTGTTTGAGAAGTAAGCTCTGCTCACTTAAAACATGTCCAAGTAATAAAGGAAATACGGTGTAACTTGGGAGGAAGGCTACATGTGGAAGGTTAGTACTTAATGGTGACTTTAGAAAAATCCAGAAATAAGGAGTGTGTTAAAACCAAGTCATTTTGATCAGCTTCAAATGGTACCTTGGGCAGAACACCAAACTAAAATAAGCAAAATCAAAAGTATTCATTTGAATTTAAAAACAAATGAAGATAGACATTTTCTCATAAGGTAAACTCTTAAAGAAATCTAGTATTCCCCACAGTTGCCAAATCACATTTTATATTTCATTATGAATATTTAGTTTGCAATTTTATAGCACCATCAATTGCAATTAACCAATTATACATCTTTTTGTTTTTAAAATTGTGTTTATCTTTAATATTTCCTACAAATTTGCTGTATCTTCCTAAATCAAGGTGATAAATTATTGATGTGACTGTTTGGACCATATTTTGTGGCTACTTTCAATTCCTCAAATAAAGATATGAACAATGCTGTAAGCTTCTAGATTTTCTTGCTCTTTACATACTTATTTTTATTACCTGTATTGCTATGTCAATTATGTAAACAAACAAATATAATAGAGATGAATTAGGAGAAAGATACTGCAAAGGAAGCAACAATGACCAACAATGACCTCTTGCTGAGGCTGGCCTTGAACTCCTGACCTCGAGCAATCCTCCCACCTTGCCTTCCCAGAGTGCTAGGATTACAGGTGTGAGACACCACGCCCAGTCAACTTTAATTAATTTCTAACAATTTTTCTAAAGTAAATAAATAAAGAACTCCATGTGTATTAATTTAAATCTTGCATGAACTCTATGTGGTAGGTTTTATTATTAACATATCCATTTGACAGATAATATAACTGATGGTATGGAAAGGTTTCCATATTCTTCCTAAGGTCAAACAGCTAATAACAGGTCAAAACAGGAGTTATGCAGACGGCTTGAATCCATGGAGGAAGAAGAGAAGGAAGAAAGGACAGAAAGACTAGTGGTGGCAGTGATGGACAAGTTTTTTACAAAAATAGAATTTTGGTTTAAATGCCAAGAAATACTGAGTGTAGTTTACTGATCTAAAATTAAAGAAATGCACAAAATATCACACTAAAAATAGAAATAATTATCATGCTTAAAATTGTACCATTACTTCTGACCCAAATTCAGTTGTTTCATATAAATAATTAATGACAACAGTGAAACCAAGTAATCCCTGATAAATTTTTCTTGTTGATTCTTCCCTTCTAATTAGCACTGCTACTTCTACTTCTTAAGTGTTTGTCTAATGGATTCTGTTCTTTTCTCACAACACTCCTTCTACCACTTTAATTGCTCTTGTTCAGGGTTTTGAAATAGTCTTCCCACTGAAATAGGTCTCCCCTCTCACTTCAGAATCCTCTGTTGCTATTATTGACTCTTCATAATGCCTCCAAGGTTATCTCTACCTATAAATCTGATCCTGGCATTCTATTAATATTAATTCCATTTCTTTGTGCAACCTACAAGGCCCCTACTTCTCTTCCCTTTTGATTTCTCTCTACCCTCTTACTTCCTCATATGAACCCTCTGTCAGTCACACTTGCCAGTATCTCAAGCAAGTAATTCTCTTTCATTCCTTTCTAATTTTCAGAGTGCTAGAATAGGTTTCCTCTTGTATAATAGTTTGCTTGGGTAGAGTCCTACACGTTTTTAAAAAATTGTGTTCCAATATGATATCTCAGAGATGCTGTTCCTAGTCATAGTCAATCTCTCCCTCCTTGATGATGCCATGATAGTTTGTTCATGTGATTTTTAGCACTTGCCTCACTTTAATTCTTTGTTAAATACAGTTTTCTTCACTAGGCTGTAAGCCCTTCAAAGGCAGAGACCACAAATAGTATTCATCTTAACAAAACATTAGAGGCTAAAACATTTGTGGTTATGCTCTATAATATAGACATTTGAAGCTTCAATGGTTTATTTGCTTTTTTGTTAGAGCAGACAAAAAAGTTTGAAGAGAATGTTGATCATTCTAGCAGCCTTCTATGTGGACATTTTTATTAATTTATCCTATTTTTATAAAAGAATGTGATCTCCAACCTTCAATATTCACCTGTTAAAATTTGGTAATGCAAAGTATAACCATTTAATTATAACCTAGGAATCATTTACATTCAATTTTTTAAAAACCAGATTGAGAGAAATTATATTTATGGGGCATGTCTTTAACTATATTCACTCTATCATCTATTCTTGGAATGAGGCAAAATCTATCCTTGAATTAAAACAAATAACCAGCTTGTTATATATATCTTATTTTTATCACAGCATATGGTACCAGGCACTTCTAAACTGAGTATTAAGAGATTATCTTACAGTATTTGTCCTTCAGCCAAGGTGGTCAGCATCTCTACTATGTTCATTTGGACCAGTGTAAAGTATTCTGAACTGAGTGTTTTATAGGCAGGATATTTTTATTATGTACCATTTAATTTATTTAGACAGTGCTTAACCTGCACTTTTACTTGCAAATGGAACTTTGTAATGAAAAAATTATGTAATTCCCTGAGATACAATACATTCCAAAGCATAGGTTCTCTTTTCTCTTGTAAACTGCCCTTATTTAAAGTGGCTGTGAGACAAAGCAGCCAGCATGAAGCAGCTCTAGAGAATGTGTCACTGACAGAGACAAATGAGTCTGAATGAGTTTAGGGGAAGTTTGACAGCTAAGATTTTGAGCTCCAAGGGAAAAGCCACTGCACTAGGGACACAATTCTAAATTGTGTCAGGTTCAGAGTAAGCTTTGGAGAAATCAGTGCCATTGGTATGTGTGGTATGTGCTTGTTCTGTAGTCTTTTTCTTTTTAGTAAACATTGTACATTTGTTAAATGAGAACTGATTAGAAAAATAAAAAGCCTTACTTGTTCACTGTAACTCAAAAATACAATCAACCAAAACAAACAAACAAATAAATAAAACAAATAAAAGCAAAATTATCTCACTAAAGACTTAGACTCCAAGTTAATCCTTTTTACATCCTCTG
The DNA here is from genome assembly GCA_028533085.1 of Varecia variegata. Taxonomy (NCBI): domain Eukaryota; kingdom Metazoa; phylum Chordata; class Mammalia; order Primates; family Lemuridae; genus Varecia; species Varecia variegata. Next base: position 148,919,470 of record CM052439.1, on the reverse strand, counting down.
AGTTTAGTCTTACTCTAGGGAGCTGCCTTATTAAAATCTCATTTTAAGTTTCTGTAAGTAGAATGATATAATGAAGTCCAGCTCTTCCTTCCTTTGTAAAAGATTCTGGTGACAGTCTCACCTACACTGATTTGCCTTTCCAAAGTAGGTAATATCACCTTGGTTTATATCCTCATTAATTAATTCCAACATTTTGTAAGAAATAGGAAGTATTTTTATTATGCCAAAATCCCATGTGTACCTTCTGATAGGCCGACAGCTAAACCATAAAGAGACATGGCAAGAATTAGAGAAAGACTCTCCCTCTGGGCCAGTAAATGCAGGACCACGCATTCCTTCTCGGGAATAAAACTTGGGGAGCAAAGGCTGAACTGGAGTTGAGTTAAGTCTTTTCTGACTACCCAGAGAAGGGTTTTTGTGTGTTTTACAAACTACACAATTCTACCTAGTAGTATTGCTCTCAGAAGATAGAGCTGACAATAGGGTGAAGTGCAGCAGGTCACAGTTCCATGGGTTCAAAGCCATCTGTTAAGTGGACGGTGGAGGGGAGAAGAGAGAACAATGAGCAGCATAATGTTGGCACTGAGCTTTAATATGCATTAGCTAAAAGTATTTGAGTTACATAAATCTAGTTCCACTAGGCACAGATTTCTTGTTTCAGCCACCTACAGATTACTACCCAATATTCACCCTGTATACTCCAAGATGTTGATTTTTATAGGGACAATAACAAAGTAATGGCCATGCATGGAGATTAGTGAAGTTTAAAGGGGTTTGCTGTAAGATCATTTCTGCCTGAAATTTTAGAGAAATTCTAAAGTGCTACAGAAACGGAAAAAGGACATAATTAACTTACAAAAAAGTCAGAGACCAACTGTTAAGCAGTGGCCTGATAAAAGCTTACAGAGGAAGACAAGGAAGATGAAGATATGGGTGGAGCTTAGCACAGTCAATAAGGCAATTCTAAGCAAAAAAAAAAAGTTAAGAATTAGTGTTATCTTGCATCAATTGGTTCAGCAAAATTTGATGGGAGGAGTAATTTCAATACAAAAAGAGCTAATTTGATAACCTTATACTTTGAATTCATCTGCTAAATAGGCCATTTAAATTGATTACACTCACAGGGTTTCTTTTTAGAGCAGAAAAAAGAAAGTATTGGTGAAAATGAAACATTTTTTTTCTAAACCGTGAAATTCAAAATGTGAAAAAGCACTTTAAGAATAACAACATATTTCAACAAGCATATACATTAATTATATGCCTGACTTGAAAGCCATTGGAACAATAAAACCCTACCTTTCCAAACTAAAATATCAGCATCCTTCTCAGTGTAACAATTCACATGCCATGAAATTAAGCGATGCACTATAAAACTAAAAACAGTAGCATAGTGTTATTCCTTTATTTTAAAAGAATTCAAATTATACAACAATCTGAACAATGGAAATGATCTTTAAATAAAGTAAAAAATGAATATTTAGACTCTCTTACACTGAAATATAAAATAAGAGACTATCTTAGAGCACAAATGTAAGAAACATGTATGTCCCTAATCTATACAACGAATGAGAATCTTAATATATTCCTTGATGCTATCCTCCCAAAATTAGAAAGATAATAGACAAGCAAATATAATTAACTCTCATTCTGCATTAAATAATTATTTTTAATATCGAGGCATTTTCCATCATTTTCCTTCAGTGCTAAAGTTGAAAAAATGCAGTCTGCAATATGAAAATATACATACATACTGATGGTATGCATTATATACATTGATTATTTTTAAACTTTTCTACTAATCTTATTTCTTCTTGTGGGTCTGAGTTTCCATCTGGTGTCATTTCCCTTCATATTTAAGAATTTTCTTTTCAATGTCATATAGTATATATCTCTTAATGATGAAATCCCCCAGTTTTTGTCTAACTAAAAATTTCTTATACACATTCATTTTTGAAGGATAGAGAATTCTGGTCGACAGGATTTTGTTGTTTTTAATTCCATCTCCAGACCCCCTTTAAAGATACTATTTTATTGTTTGTAATGAAAAGTCCACTGTTACGTGTATCATCCCCCACCCCACTATGTAATTTCAAGATTTTTCTCCTTAATTTTAGATTTCAGCAGTTTGACTATGATGTGCCTAGCTGTGGTTTTCTTTCTTTGTATTTATCATTTTGGGGCTTCATTTAAATCTTTGGAGCTGTAAGTTCATGTCTTTGGGGAATTTTTCAGCCATTATTTCTTCAAAACATTTTTTCTGCCCCAATTCTCTCATCTTACTCTGGAATTCCAATTACATTATGTTACACCAGTTGCATTGTCTGGGAGGCTATGTTGCTGCTGCTTTTTTTTATTCCTCCCTCTGTACTTCACATTAGTTAAGTCCCCTCTTCAACTCTACTGACACTTTGTTTTCTGTCACTTCCAATCATCTTTTAAACCTATACAGTGATTTCCTTTATCATGTCAGTCTAATGCATTTTCAGCATTAGAATTTTTATTTCATTCTTTTTGTAGTTTCCATTTCTCAGTTGAGATTCCATTCTATGTCCATTTATTATTCTTATTTTCCTTTAAGTCCTTGAAAATGTTATAGTTGCTCTAACATTCTTGTCTGCTGATACAAAGAACTTAATTATGCCATTGTTACCTTCTATCAACTGCTTGTTTTCTTAAGTATTGGTCAAATTTTCCTGTTTCTTCATATATCTACTGATTTGTAATTGGACAATGAATATTAGCAATGAGAAGCTGAAGAGAATTTGGACTTTCTTATATTTATCTGAAAATACATTTTATTCTAAGAGGCAATTGAGTTAGCTGAACTTGAGCTCCAAACTCAGGATCCAGTAAGGTTGGCAGCAGGTCAAATCTCCAATCAGTTCTTCCAGCTGCTAGCTGCTGCTTTTTCCCTGGTTCCCTGCAACCCATGTTCAATTTCTCAACCAACATGCATAATTTATAAATCTTATAAAGTTTTAGGCAGATGTTGTACTAAGATTTGAGTGTTCTCTTCCTTCTGAGTATCCCTCCCCTTCAGGAGATTTCTTGTTAAATTTATAGCTGCTCTTTCAGTTCCAAACTCTTTCCTCTTGACAGACCAGGCCAGTAAAGCTGCAGCTTTGTGTTCTCAAGACAGTACTCGGGTTGAGGAGTGTCCTTGTGTATAAAAAACAACTAAATTTAAAAATCTCACAAGGTGCAGTTCTTGTCTTTGAACAGTAGATCCCATCTCTAATCTCTAGTGTTCTCAAATAATTTTTAAAGAAAAATATTTCATCCAGTTTTTATGCTTGCTATGCTAAAGTTTTACCAAATGGTGAAAGCTTCACTATGGAATATTTTAAATTATTATTAAGTGATTATGGGAAAGTCCTGATTCTTGGCTGATTATCTGTGAGTTGCATGAATAGTACCCCTGCTTGAATACAAGCACCAAACATGTTAGATCTTGATACTCTTGCAAACTGCTGTCAATTTTCTGCTGTTTGTTTCATTGATACCACTGACTTAAGGCACCATGAGATATTTTACTCACTTTGTTACCCTCCCATCTTCTTCCCTTGTTATTAATACTTGAGTGTTTGATTTAGGCCTTCTATTTCTTGCTCTTTTCCAGGCTGTTCTTTGTGTTATTGGCCATTTGACTTAAGCTATGTACAGAATATACCTAGAATCACTTAGAAAACTAAGAAAACAACCTAAAGGTTAGCATTAGTTTTGTAATAGACTCTAAGGTTAATAGATCATTCACTAAAAGGATAGTCAAGGTGCCCTCTTTTAGCTGTGGTATGAAAAGAGAATTGCTAACCGTTGTATTCTATGGTCCTGCTAGAGGTTATACTCTTCTTCTATGCAATATTAGTTAAAAAAACAAATCTGCGTAGTTAATGGTTTTTAGAGAAGGGATACAAAATCACTATAAGTGCCACTAGACTGATTTCTAGCTTGAAGTATTTCTAATTCTAGGTGAGTTTTTTAAATTCAAATGAAACTAAGAAGGAGTAATCTTATATCTACAATTCCTATCATATAAACATTTAGAAATATTGAATTCACACTTCTAGTAGTAAAATAAGCAATGAGTTTTTTAAGCTCAAGAAAAACTACACTAATTACTATGAAAAAAGACCTCGTATTTTAGATATTATTTATAATAAAATTTAAAATATCTACTCTATTCATAAGGATAGTAATAACCATCTATTCAATAACAGCTAAATAGAAAATAATATCTAAAATTCTCTATAAATATGTTACCATTTTCCTACAATCCTATGAAGTAGATACTTACCATAATTTTACTCATTAGGAAATAAAACCATGAATTTAAATCATTTGTCCATGGTTACATAGTTAGCAAATGCCAAAACTAGGATCTGAAAACTGATATAACTATATATTCCATGCTCCTTCTAGAAGCCCAATAAAGAAAAGCTCAGTTTGAGTTTATCTACTTTATTTGTAATATCTGATGAATATTCAATGAATATCTTTCCTTTCCCAATGTGACAATTAATATTCTTTCCCCATCCTCTGACTTCCTAGAGAACCAAAATGAGAAGAATTATGTAATCAAGGGATTGAGGTTTAAAATCCAGGTTCACACTTTCTATTTGTAACTTAAGACCAGTCTCAAAAATTCAAATTATTCTAAATCTTTCTAAACATCAGTATCTTCATCTGTCAAATGGGGATGGTAATATATACTTCTTAAATTTATTTTAAGTATTAAATCACATAGCCTCTGACATGTAGTAGATGTTCATAGATCCTGGTTGTTTTCTTTTCCCTTTTCTTATTTCCATGGTGTTTATTTTTATCTACAAACATTTTTTATTTTCAAACTCTAAAATGAGCTTATGTATAATAGAAAATATGGGAAACGCATGAAAGTGGGAATAGAAAAATATATGTGCAATTCCCTCTTTTGAATATAATCATTTTCATACACACACATACATACATATTTTTTATATAATTCTAGCAAAACTAAATGTTTTTCACTTTCACTAACAGTGTGAGAAAATCCCAGTGCCTTTAAACACACATATATGTTTAAAGGCTTCACAACATTTCATTGTCAGTATAGGCCCTAGCTGACTTAGCCAATCTCCAATTTTAGAGTACTTAGTTATTTTCAGTTTTACACAATGCTAAAGAATGCTGCAAAGAATATCTTTGCAAACAGAAATCTCGTATATCATTTTTATTTGTTCATTCAGATAGAATTTAAATGATGAAGTGAAATAGTATAAAAATTTTAAGGCTCTAGTTAGAATTGCTTAATGACTTTTTCGAAGAGTTATACCAATGTATATAACAACCAAAAATGTATGAGAGTGTTTTCTTCCACATAACCATCCAAGCTATGACTGCTCTTACTTTCATAATTTTTGATGAAATAATTGAAAAATACTATCTCACTATTTTATTGGATTTTTTTTTACAATTTACCTTGTGTTTGTTTTTTCTATATATTCATGATATATAAATTGCACATTTCCTTAATTTTTTACATTTTTCTATTTTTTATTGAGCTGCTCAAAATTTACATATGCTAATTTAATCTGATAGTAGTACATAATATGTTCTGTTTGAAGAAAATAGTTTACTACGTATTTACCTTTTAATTCTAGTAGGTATTTTTATCATATGATCTTAGAATCCTAAAAGAAAAGAAAAGAGTATGTCTATAACATGAGGTGACAAAATGTATTCCAACTATTGGTCTCTCTTCAATACAAGAAAAAAAACTGTAGCCCAAAAGGAATATCATATGTGAATGACTTGCTCTGATTAAACACATAAATCTTTGTTAATATGCTTTAGTGTTCACCACAAAGTTTTCATTAAAGTCATGCAGAAAACAATGTTAATCTAAAAAGATAATGACTTAAACATTGCCCCATTAAAACTGAAAAATATCTGTGTCTATGCTCCACATATAATGATACAAAACACTTATTATAAAAATAAATCTATAGAAATTAATGACAGCAGTGTCACATTGTTTTGATAAGGTTCCCTTAAGTACCATTCTAATTCTGTACAAAGTGTAGCATTTTCTGGATTATCAAACCCTGTATCTATCACCAGATCTCTGGACCTCTGTTCTCCAACTGTCCTGAATGTGACTTGCCATGTGCTGACCAGTGCTATACTGTCTCCTTGCACACTCCTAGAACACACAGCCTCACCCCTGCTTTAATCTAGCAATCTTCAAATCTGTTTAATTATCATCTTCTTGAAGACTCCAGCCAAAAGTCTATGATCCTTTTAGACTTGGTTAAGTGCAGCTATGTTCTTTCATTGAATCTTGAACTTCTAATCATTGTACTTATGGCACCTTATTACCATTTTATCGTCTGTCATTCTCAGTAGGAAGAGAGCTCAGCAAGAGCATAAAACGTGGAATACTAAACAGAATTACAACATGCGTAACTGACACAATGTGAATGTGACTTTACGATTTGCAAACATTTTCTTTAACAAAACTCAGAAAAGACAACACTGTGGTTTACTATTATATCGTTTCTTTTTCTTTAGGGAGTAGATAAAGAGTAATTATAATCCATAGGTAATGGGTAAAGGGGAACGTGTAGAGAACTTATAAAATGTAAATTCAAACACAATAAAAATGAATAATCACAAATTAAATATCTTTAAATCTTTTCGTTGATCAGTTGTGACTTTGAAATGGGAAATGGGCCGCTCAATTGTGACACTATAACACAAACATATTTGTGGACAGAAAATATAAAAAACTGAGCAATGTATGTTTAAAACTTGATGAATTGTAACCTAGATGAATTAATTTATATATTTTTCTCTAAGTCAATTCAAGTGAAAGAGACAGATAATTAGAATTGGGGAACAAATTAAAGATTTAGTCAAATAAGATTGAAAAAATAGCATGTCACTAAGTTCAGGTTACATTCAGTCAAAATTCTTTCACATATTTTTCCTCCCTAATCAGTCACATAAAGACTGATAGTACACACAGCCAATGTCAAAATAACTGATTACAATAAACACAGATAGTTTTATTCTATAATACTTATAATGCTCTAAACTTATTTTGCTAATTAAGTTCCCAATAAGTTGATTAACGGCTTTTTATTTGTATTTTGGACAAGGGTAGATTCAACGCTTCACATCCTGGTATCTGACTCTGTTGTATGTCAGAATTTTTTTTTTCTGGTGCATATCTTTTCTTCTTACAGTATCTGTTAGCATAGTTTTAATGCTATTTTCAGCCAAGGAAAAGAAAAGTTAAAAAAAAAAAAAAAAGACTTTCAGATTAGCAGTTCCTTGGAGGCTTTGCTGTGCTTTCTTTTCTAAGGCATTACGTTGATGAATACTACAATGGTGACACTGAGCAGACCAGCAACAGATCTGCTAAAGGAAAAATGTCCTTTACTAAACTAAGCTAAGAACTATGACATGCAAAAAGCAGGGAAGTCATCTAAGAGGACTGCGTTGTCCCGAGTATTTTCTAGTGACAAGATTTCTGCCATTTTTGCTAGGTTTGTGTTTTCTTTCAACAGGGCTTAGCTGAAATCATATTTTGATGAAATTGGGAGAAGCTACTCAGAAGTGTAACTGAGATAATTGAACATCACTTAAAAGAAAATGTTATAGCCATTGAAAAGTACAGTGTATGTTCAGGCTATTGGAGACTTGTTCCATATAGAAGAGATTTGAGCTGTTTTTAGAATATATTTGATTGAATATGAATATACCTAATAGAAAAATAAAAAAGGTGTATATTCTTATGTCTTTGCATTATAATTCTAAAGTATAATGAAGTTTTTAAACAAAGCAAATTATGATTATTTTTTGAATAGAATATGGTCCCCCAAATTGCTAACTGATATTTTACTCCCCCTCTCTATAGAGTAATATCCTTTTAATTTTAGGTCCTTTTTAGTTATACAAGGCACAGAAGAACATTTTGGGTTTTGATCATGTTCAGAATGATTGTTGTTTCACTGAATTTGGTAAATTAACAAGGAATCATTTTAGAATAAAAATGACAATCAAAACTAATACATACCAAAAGCCAAAAGCTTACTTTCAAAATTAGGAATGTTTATTAGTGGGACTTTATAATATGAAGGGAGATATTTTTAAAAAATAATAACCTTTCCAGAAAATATTGGAATAAAATCCAATGGAATTGTGCTCTCTTCTTAACTAAGGATATATTAATCACTTGCTTTAGAAATAACCTCCTCTCAACCATCATTCCAATTCTGTTACAAGTTTTTATCTCCTTACAGGGATATTCATTCACCCTTGAACACAGTCTTATACTTTGCATTCAATAAGCATTTTTTAAATTATTACATAAAGAAATTAATGAGTGAACGAATGAATGAATGAATTTTACAGGTTTTGCTCATGTCCAGCTCTAAATAATTTTTCAGATGGGTGACAATCAATTAAGATTGTCTAAGTCTGGTAAAGAAACTCCCAGGATGTACAACTTTAATGAAAATGTGTCTTTGATAACTGAGGTAGTAGAAATACTGGCAGTATTTGGAAAAGTCTATCAAAAAAACTAAACACAAAAATAACAAAAACTCTTCTGTGTTCATACAGTTTGTTTTCTTACCAGGACTTAGTTTTATTGTATGACATAATTAGAGATACTGCTTATTATGCATGTGCCCTTGGTGAAATAATTCTTGGACATCATTTTTATTTCATTATATGTGACCAATATATAAAGCAGATAGAGAAGAATAGAAGGGGATAAGGTAGGTTGAAAAATGATAGAGAAAACAGGTAGAAAAAAGAAGGCTATTGCTTATGTGTGACTACATTTTCTGACTTATAATATTTCAAGTTTCATTATTCCATGATTTTGAAAAGTTTAACACAAAGGAAATCAAATATTTTTCTGCTTCCAAGACTTTCGAGTAACTTAGCATTCTGAGAAATAAAAGATTTTGGAGCTATCTACAGACCGCACAAAACCAGAATGCCTCTTTAGAATATACTTACATTTCTAAATAGAAAATAATATAATTATATATTATATTATAAAGCTGAAAATAATACAAAGTTCAGAGTGAGTTAACTCCCAGTACCCTTAAAAAAACTAGAAAATCAAATGGGAAATTCTAGAATTTTAGGTTTTCTAATTTTTGTAATTTAGAAAATTACCAGTTACCTCCTACTTGACAAGAAAAATGTTATCTTCTGAATTCTTAACTCTCCACAATATGTAGGCCTTGTTGACTATCACCTCCTCCATGAGACACTCTTCCCCTTTCACTGCTGTAGTAAGATATTATTGTACTTTCTACTGTAATATAGATCACAATTTCTCTGATACTTTTGAAATATTTTAGCTTCACACACAATAAATATGTATATTCTAATGGCTTCTGTATTCTTCAGTATGCACATCACATCAGTGATGTTTTCCTTATCTGATTTAACTCTCATTCCAATGAAAATGACTTGTAAATCTGTATCTCCATTCCTGACTTTACCTGTAGCCTAAAATGCTGCATTACAATTATCTGATGGACATTTTCCCTTCAAGATTAATAATGTCTTCGCAAACTTAACAAGTCTACAAATATATGCATAGCAAGTCTTTACAACGTAGCCTATTCCTCTTCTTTTCTTTGTTGTTTTAATGTTTCCCACATTAAATTTAGACTCCAGTTGGCCTCCTGCTGGTGTGTAATAAAAGTAACACTTCTCAATACTTTATTTGCAATTTATTTCATATATATATATATATATATATATATAACTTTTTTCATTGCTACTTCAAATCTGCAAGTTAAAAAACATTCTCACCTTCATGTTTAAATGCTGTAAATGCTTTCTAATTGGCTTCTAAACCTATACTTACTCATCATAGCCTAATATCCAAAATCTATACTGTGGCATGCAGATATTCTACAATGACACCTAATGTGACTCTCCAGGCACATCTCCTAAAACATTTCTATGTGCTAACCTTTGCTTCAAAAAAACAAAGATCGGATGATTCGCCAAGTGATTTTTCATTTCTTATTTTAGTTCTATGTTTAATTCCTTTATGGTTCTACTTTTATCAATTCAAATAAAATTTCCTCCATAATATTTCCTTTCCTCTCCTCTTCTCCCCTCCCCTGACCTCTCCCCCCAATTCTGTCTCCAATTCTTGTGTTATTTTACTTTGCCAATTTATACGGCACTTTCCCTATATGTCTTCAAGGATGTTTATAATGGAATAATAACTTCTCAGGCCAGAAGAGCTCTGAAATATCACGATTTCAGCCATATTATGCTATTTAAAATTATCTTGAAGGCAGCTCACTTCTCTTGAAACAGGTTATTTTTAAGATTAGAATGCTTTAATTATTAGAAAATTATTACTTACATTAAGCCAAAACCCTCCACTGATTTTCCCATGTACATATATTTTCAGTCCGTTTCCTCTTACTTTCCTTCTTTCTCACCTTCATTTCTAACTTGAGCTATTTCGTTACCCTTTTAGTTGGTCTCTTTGCCATTCTCTACATTAGTACAACCTTAAGAATGCATGTTAATCATGTAAATTACTTTACTATGATTTTTATTATGATGATATCTTTAGTGGCTGTATTGTCTACTGAATAAAATAGAAAATTGTTAATCTTTTAAAATATCATACATATATATATAATTATATTGACAGAATTTGCAGGACACATTGAATATTTATATGAATGGAATGAAGAAGGAGAAGCTGACTCTTAAATTTCTAGATAATCAAGGACAAGGAGCTGCTAGAACAATAAAAGTAGGAGAAGGGACAATTTCGGAATGTAAATTTCTGTTTTTTATATTCTGAATATGAATTAACTATTGATATTAAGGCAGAAAAATAAGCTATTGATAGAATATATAATACTAGCAAAGATATTATGCATTTATTAAAGTAGTTTTGTGAGATGAAATTAGCAGTTTCCCTACCCATTTCAGGCTGAACCTTCATGTAGAATTTATTGCTCACTTATCTTCTTCATATGAGTTATTGCTTATCTATATTTTAACAATTGTTTGTGTTTTGAGTCCAAGTGCAGAGCATATATCAATTTTTATTAAAATATATCATTTGATTTAATGGATCATTCTTTTGTAGTATAATTTTTCAGGTCCTAATTTTCTGTGTTAATACATGTTTTTGAATACATCAAGGATTTTGTTTCATCTATAAATTTGATAAACATTCAATATCTTCACCTAAGAAATATGTAAAACATTGTGATGGATAGGACAGGGAAGAGAGACTTTCCATTAGAAATTGTCTTTAAGGCTGACATTAATCCTTTTAATCAAGGATTATATTGATGTGTCAATCCAATATTTACTAGTAAATATATTACCAATCATCTACTCATATCTCACTATCTTAACACAAGAAGTGTTGACAACTCCTACTTCCATAATGCATCTTGTTTTTTTTTTGTATGCTTGACCAGGATGAAAATTTTTTTCAAAAATAAAATAGAGGTATTTGAATATTACATGTTCAAATATTAATAGTGAAATATCATAAGCATCTACTACAATCCTTTTTTTCAGGCACTTAAGCACATATTTAATAATTGGTTTTAGAAATTCCTAGAGTCTATCATCAATCTATTGATAACATATTTCTTATCTCCCTAGTGAATTTACAAACTTGAAAAAAGACATGTTTCTGGATTATTTTACTTTTTCACTAAGATTATTACCAATGTCCTATATATAGTGAAAATACGAAGAATACATTTTATATAAATGAATTTTATAAACCTAGATTCAACAAAAGAAATAAATAATGATCATCTAGAGTAAGAGATGATATGAGAGTTCCAAGTGTGTTTAAATAAACAAAAAAGCCAATGAACATTTGATTTATTTTTTAAAATTAATTTTTAAAAATAATAAATGGTTTTCTCATTTTAATAGATGATTGTTAAAGTTTCCATTGCTAAATCATGTATATTTGTCCATTCAACAAAAACAGTACTTATTTAAATGTTACCTTAAACTTGAAAAACTGTAACTATGATCTTCAAAAAGCATATTTAATACATTTTGGTAGCAATAATGAAAATTCACAAATCTCCCATCTGCACTTACTTAGAAGAAAAGTATAAAACTCATTTGTGGATTAAAGTTTCCTTCAATGTAGTTTCTAGGAAACCATTCATAAAATCACAGCTGCAGCTAATTTCCATTTCTATGGATTTTGCATTTGTTAGAAATAGAGAAAAGGGACCATACTATTTTTGAAAGCCATATACAGAAAACTAAATTACATGATCTTAAGCATACAGATCTTAATAATTCACAGAATTACAACTCATTATCTCTATTCTTAAGAAAAACTCTGATGCATACTAGCATTCTATAATAATTCATTATATCTATCTACTTCACTGGCCTAAATTTTGGAAAGTCACTTCATATTCTGTGATATGCATGTCTGACTGTTAGAATTTTCTGCCTAACTTCCTGGCTGGGTATTTCAACGAAGAATTGGGCAGTAAACACTAATGATAACAAACCAATGACCAAAGAGTGAAAAATATATCATGCTCTTATCTATTATATATCTAATGTCATATCAAGCAAATGAACAAATGAAACCATAGGGAGACTTTAATAAATTTGCTGCCATTTTTATCTTGGCTACAAGAGGGAATACATCAATGAGTTCAAGTCTCCAGACAAAAATGAATGATATCCCCACATAGTAAAAAAAATTCTCAATGTCACCATGGAAATGACATCTTTGAGCAATCATGGATAATTATAAAATGGTAGAAGACCAAAGATGAGTAAAAGTTATCTTTATATTCAAAAAAGAAGATAAAATACTTCCTCACAAAGGACATTTATTCAGATTATAGTCAATATTATGATATGAAGTTTCATTGCTAAAAGACATTTGCATATTATATTCTTCTTAGCAGTAATACTTATTTCCAGCAATTATCTTTTTGGTTTTTTACCTGTACAATTTAGTAACTGTGGAGGATGACTCTGAGCAACTCTACAAAGGATTTATAATAATAAACAATTACTGTGAACTTAGTGAAGAAAATTTTTCAACGAATGACAATTTTTCAATTATGCATAAAGTATAAAATCTGTCTGATTATTTTTAAAAAGTGATTTTATTTATTATTTATAAGTAGCCAAAATGGTAATAAATTAAGCTGCATACACTCATTTTTATAACAGAATAAGACCAAATCCCAGAAAAATATTATAAATATATACACAGTAACCACTCATTTATCCTCTCTTAGACATTTCTGCCAGAATTTTCATTACATCTCAAAATTGTCTTATATTCTTTGAGAGAAATCCATGAACCAGATAGTGGATAACAGCAGATTCATCCTCAAATTTTGAATCTGAGCTCCAGCTAAGGGAAGGCTGGTCTATAAATAACATCTTTCTGAAATCTATCACATTTCTTCAAAGAACTGCAAAAGCTTCATTAAATCTGACTTCTCCATTAATTTCAGCAGGAGTACATTCCCTCTTTAATGTTTGCACTGTACTCCCCATTTCTCAAACTGTAAATTTATAATGCAGTTGTTGTTGACAAAGTATAGTTTAAAAATAGAAAAAAAAAGGCAGCAATGAACTCAAGTAATATAGTAGTCAACACATTTAACAGCATTTTATTTAAACTAGCAGTTAAAGTGTTTCATTGCAATGTAACAACATCTTGTAAGTGTGGAACCAAAAAACTTATTAGGTCCACATAACATTATTTTAATATTATTTAGTGTTTCCATCCATAAGTACCACCAAGTAAAAGCCTTGAAATCCGCTCCTTAAATAAACAGAATTGATTTCTATGATGAAGATATCATCATTACATTTAATTTTGTACTGGAAATGTAACATCTGAATCAGTTTTTAATCAGCTTTTTGCTCTAAAGGAGGAATTGAAGGTAGGAGTTTAAGCAGCATTTGGAAAGTCCAGAAACATGCTATATATTTTTCTCCTCCACTCAAAAATAGCATTTATCTTACAGGATTGTAATGACTAATTGCAAATTTTTGTAGATTTGTCATCAGAATTAATACCTAAGAGTAGTATTAAAGAGTGGCAAATTTTGGTTCAATACAAGGATAAATGCATTCTACATGATATAATGTATGTGAAAAATGGAAGACACTAGGGATACAAAGAACAGCAGATGGAGATATACACGTGGGAATATGGTCTTAACAGAGGATCAGATGAGATGAGAATGATAAAATTAATCACAAAGTGAAGGAGTTTGGGAAATGCCACCTCTAAATATGCCACTTGGTATGTTGATTACTTCAAAATGGGCACACCCGGAGAACAGCAAGAGCAGGGAGGGGCTTCCTCTGAAATCCCCTTATCTGCCTAGAGACAGAACCTCCAGAAGGAATGCAAGTGACATGAATCCCCTCCCTGCAATCTCATCAACCAGGGCAGATTAGCTCATATCACAGTAGAGGAGACTGGGGATGACACCACACCACACAGACCTTGTCACAGGCTGTCACTTATTCTTCTGAGGGCACAGTCATCTTTCCCCAAAATCATTTACTCTCCCTTAGGTTGCCTATATCCCCCCTCCCCTTCGCCCTATAAAAAGGGTATATGATTTTGCAGATCTCACTGAGTTCTTGGATACTCACTTTTTGTTCATGTGATGCCCCCATGCACGTTATATATTTGTACACCTTTTCTCCTATTAATCTGCCTGCTGTCAGTTTATTTCATAGACCCAATTATCAAACACTCAGTAGAGGAAGAGTTTTCCCTCCCCTAAAAAAGAATATAGAATCTTCCTCAGTATCATGAGGGATTGGTTCCAGGACCCCCTGTGGATATCAAAATTCATGAACATTCAAGTCTCTGATATAAAATGGCATAATATTTGCATATAACCTATGCATATCCTCCCATATACTTTAGATCATCTCTAAATTACTTACGATACCTAATACAATTGAAATGCTATGTAAATAGCCATTATACTGTATTTTTAATTTGCATTATTTTTATTGTTGGACTGCTATTTTTCATTGATTTTTAAAAATATTTCCATCCACACTTGGCTGAATCCAAGGATGCAGACTCCGTGAATAGAGAGGAGCAACTGTACCTGAAAGAACATCACACTCGTCCTAACTCTAAGAACAGCAAGAGTAAAATATTCTCTCACTTATATTCACCCACTAGATTTGAATCTGTAATTTTTCCTACTTACATCAAATTCTCACTGTACCCCAATATCGAAGTTAGCTGAAGAATGCCTGGCTTTGCCTCAGCCTCAGCCCTAGAGCACTGGCCCATTCCCAATTTCACGTTTTTCTCCTCCACTGATAGTTCATAGCGACTGTGTTTAGCAGAGCTCAGATTGGGGAAAAACTTGTCCTTAATTTTGAAGGATGAAATAAGCAGCTGTTTTTATCATTAACAGACAGCCCATTGAAATATAGACTAGGTATCCTCATAAAATTGTGACTTTCCACGCATGAAGTATCCATAATAAGTAATTAGAGGTCAGAGTTGTAAAAGAAGTTCTGAGGATAGGAAGGAGGTTGAAGACCACTACGTTCCCTTTCAGTTCTAATTTTCTGTTTTCCGTGACTCTGGAAAATTTAGCATAGCAGACTATTATTAATCAAATGTATTACTGTCTTGTCCATAGTTTTTGAATTTAATCAAAGAATAAATGAAATTCTTCCTAAAAACCCATAAATTCAGGCTTGATCTGAGAGGAAAGACCTCAGTCCAGGGTTACAAAATTGTGCTGTTTTTTACAGAGACAGCATCTAATAACCTTGTTAACACAATTAACAAAAGCTATTCCACACTACTCAGCTAGACTCACTATAGTCTAATCCACCCTGTGGGGATTCAGAATAATCCTTAAGGCAACCTGCAATAACCAAGATCAGTATTATTGTGCCGGGATCTAGTTCATTGCCCAAGAATAATCACTGTGTGTGTCATTATTTTGCTAAGGCCAATTTGATCTTAAAATGTGGTCAGCTGGTCTGAAAAATGGTTTAACTTTCTTCTGTATTATTTTTAAATAATACATGCAAGAGCATCTCACCCCATCCTTGACACACAGTCTTTCTATGAGTCTCACGGAGGCTCAGGGATGGGGATGAAGCTTAGGCATGAAATGTAAATAAGAAATTTCTTTTTAATTAAAAAAAATTTCCATTTTATAGCTGTTTTGATGAAGCTGTTTCAAAATCCCCCTAAAGCAAAACACACATATGAAAACGCTCTGCTTCAGAACAAACATGTTCATAATCATTGTCCTTTAAAATCTTGCAAAATGCCCATTTTATCATTTAAAAAATTGTGAAATTCTCATTTTTTTCACACAGAGGCAATGGAAAATTTTGGAAACATTTCTATGAGCATGTAGCTAATATTTACTTTTTGATTCTTTTGAATTATTACTTTTGAATTATTCTTATTCTTTTCCTGTATCTAGCAGTTTAATATTGTAAGCAATATTATCTTTAATTACTAATAAAATGACTGCTATAAAAAACCGAGCAGTCAATCTCCTGCATTTCTCCTGAAACCTTCACTCAAATCTATCCTTCACTTCTTGATTAATGCATTTCCAAGAAACTCTGGATGTCAGCATAGAAAGTGAGAGCCTCTGATAATGTCCCATCTTTTCTTACACTAAAATAAGTTTGACAAGGTCATTGTTCTCTGCTTACAGCTCAATGTCCTTTTCAAATACCTTCATTTTATTAGTCATATCTCGCCATGACTATACATAAACTTCTTTGTAGCCTTTACCTGTTCTATTGGCATACCATGCACAATTGTTTATACAAGTCAAGGTATTCCAAAACTTTTGAGGTATTATCATTTAATTTGTTTAGTTGATACTTGATTTTATAGGAAATCGTTATGGCTTCCTTTTACAAGCTTTATTTTTAATATTTTCTATTCACTGGGAACTTCCAAATGTGAGTTTTGGCATATCATTTGTTGAATAATTTGATTAAAACTTCAAAATTATTTTAAACCGAATGCAAACAGGATTTAGAGGGCTTGTGTTACCAATAAGTTCAGTACCATTATGGAACACTTAGATTGATTTCCAAGGTCATTCTTCAAAGGCTAAAATATTTTGTAAATCAGCCTTCCAGTGGGTAGCAAAAAGAGAAAATGTGTATTACTAAGAAGAAAGACATATTTTTATGTGTAATACTGTATAATAGGCTAGGTGTGATGGCTCATTCCTATAATCCTAATACTTTAGCAGGCCCAGGCAGAAGGATCACTTGAGGTCAGGAGTTTGAGACCGACCTGGACAACATAGGGAGACCCCATCTCTAAAAAAATTTAAAAAATGAAAAGTCAGTAAGTCCATAGTTTTAGCTATTCCTGAGGCTAAAGTGGAAGGATGGCTTAAGCCTAGGAGTTTGAGATTGCAGGGAGCTATGCGCCACTGCACTCCAGCCCGGGCCACAGAGTGAGACCCTGTCTTAAAAAAAAAAAAAATTGTTTAATAAAGAATTTGAATGGCCTTTGGCCCTGCTTCCTGGGAAGAAATAATCCAGGTAATAGGAGTCTCCTAGTTATTTGTAAGTATCACACCTGAGTTTATGTGAGGGTGATGACTCAGGATGGGGGCTGTTCACCAGAAAGAACAATCATGTGATTAGAAATTTGAGGCTTTGAGTCAGCCTGACTTCCAGGGTTGGGACAGGGGCTAGAGATTGAGTTTAATAATGTGTCCAATGATGAAATGTTTCAATCAATCATACCTACATCACAACCCCCAGTAAAAACTCTATACACAGAAACTTCAGCTTAGTGAACACATCAATATGCTGGGAGTGTGGTGAACTCTGATTGATGGGGAGATGGCATGGAAGCTCCATGTTTGAGACTCTCCCAGACCTCATCCTATGTTTCTCTTCATTTGGCTGTTTCTGATTTTTAATCCTAGATAATAAAACTGGAATAATTAATATAGTGCTTACTGGAGCTCTGTGAGTCATTCTAGTGAATTATACCTGAGGGAGATCATGGGAACCCACCATATTTGAAGCCAGTTGGTCAGAAGGATCGATGGCCTGGTAACCCTCAAACTTGTGGATGGCATGTGAAGTGATAGTAGTTTTTTTGGTGATTATGACCTTAAACA
Source organism: Varecia variegata (assembly GCA_028533085.1). Taxonomy (NCBI): domain Eukaryota; kingdom Metazoa; phylum Chordata; class Mammalia; order Primates; family Lemuridae; genus Varecia; species Varecia variegata. The sequence continues at coordinate 148,901,291 of CM052439.1, read as the reverse complement.
TGTGTAGTCTGACACTAACTCTGGGAGGTTAAAATCAGAACTGTATGGAAGTCCACATACATTTTGTGGTTTCATTATTCATTGTGTGTGTGGACATGTCATATCTTCCTAATTTACAAAAGTGTGTTTCCCTATCCTCTTTCTGTTGATGACCATCAGCAGAATAACAGAGAAAAAATCCTGGGAAGGTCTCTTTACTTAAAATTTAGGTAAATTTTATACATATACACATACACTGCCCAATAAGAAGCTATGAATGAATATCTGAGTAAAAATAACTGCCACAAAGCTAATTCCTTGAGATGAATCCTGTGATTTAAAATATTAAGAAAGTGAGAATTGTCAAAGTGAAGGTGATAAAAAGACTAAAAGAAGGATTGCCACATTTCCCTTCTACAGGTCACATCAGAATAAAAATAGCTTAACAAATGCACCAGAAACACTGTCCTATAGATCACACTTCATGTACATTTAACGATTTCCTAACATCAAGGCTGACGCTTTGTTTGCTGAATGGACAAATAATAAAAGACAATGTTAATTGGAATTAAACAAAATATATAGGATATATGATGGACCATTTAAAACTAGAACTTAAATAAAGGATGACTATATTTAGCAGAAAACTAAACAGGAGAATACTGAGACATAGTTTTGCTCATCGGGACAAATTCATATCGACAAATTTTCAATATTTTGATGGCTTTCTCTGAAACAATTCTTTAATCATCCTAGGATAAACAATTTAACATTTGTCATACTTAGATTAATTTTTTCTTTTTACATAGTGGAAATATGTAGGGAACATAAAATATATAGTGGAATCCCTGTATCACTTCAATAATGACATGAACAATATGTTGAAAGTGATACAAGATTTACAAATATAATATTTACATTGGAATTCCTACATTAAGAGGAAACAGTATTATCATATCAGAATATTAAGAAGGCATAAATTATTCCCAGAAAAATTCCAAGAACATTTCTCTAATTCAATCAATAATCCTACATTTTGATCTCTATTTACAGATGAAAAACCTGAGTCCCTCAAAAAGGAGGAATATGACAAAACATATATGGATCTGAAGTAGCAGAGATGGGATTTTAACGCAAGTCCCCTAACTTCAAATCTCAAGTCCTTTAAGTTAATTATATATGTCCTCTTCCTCTTTATTATGAGCTTTTTTCCCCAATTTCTATCTAGGTCAGTTTAATTTTGATTGGGTACTAGGTTTTCTTCAACCCATTGTGTCCACAGGTTACAGCAACTTTTTAGTAGTGAACTTACAAAGACATTTGGTACCTGGACAAAACTGTTGGCCTCACCATTGACCATCTGTATCTTCAGGCTCCATCATATGTAGTAAAGTCTGCCTTATTTCACAAAAGATAATTTGTTGACTAAAAAAAACTTACACGGTAAGTTAATTTAACCTCATTCTGCTCCACAAGGAAAATTTAAATGACTAATCCCATTCTGATACGTCACAAATGTGCCTCCTATCCAGTATAAGTATTAATAATTTGAACAAGGAAATTAAATGTGGATGAATCCAAACGAAGCTATTATCTCCAACTCCAAATGCCTATCCTACTACCATAAAAGTGTCTGTGTCCACATAAAAAGTCAATGTATGTTTTCTTAGCTCTTTTTATGGTGAACTCTTAAAATAACTAAACTTAATTTTGTTGTGACTATACATTCCTTGATGCAGGTCCCATTTTATAACAGCAAATACACCTAGCATTATATTCTTTTTATAAAGGATCATATTTCACAGACAATCTGATAGTAACAGAAGCTTTCCGTAATTATCAGTAGTAAGGAACGTGAGACGATAAAAATGAATAATCTCAAATACACAAGAGACAGGTGGCAGCCTAAGTTACATCTGTTATTAATCTGTATCAGAAGGGTAGGAAAGAAAAGGAAGCAGGAGAAAAACATGAAGGGATTTATTAAGACATACTGGAGCTACACATTTGTATTTCTTAAGAGCTTCCTTTCTTTCTCTGCCCTGTAAACTAAAACTGCCTTTATAAAATAGCCCTGAGTGATTGTCTTGTCAGAAGAATCTTCTGTGTATTGCAGTCAAATTAAATTGAACTGAAATTCATCATGGGAAGAAGATATTAGACAAAGGGCAATGAAAAGGTAAATTAAAATTAAATTGCCAGATTTAAAGGCCCATCCAATGAAAATGACCAATAAACTCAAGGTTTATGATACAGAGTGTGGGTATTTTTTCTTTTGATCTAAGACTCTGCTATATTCCCAAATGCTCTTTCAGGGGAATGATACCAAATTCATTATAATTTTTTTTAATCTTCAGAAGCCAATGGGAGCGATGAATGGAAGGAGTGTCATCATTAAGTTGACATCTTTCCCAGTGCATAATAGGCTCTACTCTGTAGCTTTGTACGACCTTAATAAACTCTCACACACACTAATGATTTTCTCTATGGAATATATTTACCTGTATAATAATGTCTGTTTTACCATCACTAAACAGCGTTTTCATGAGAAAGATTATTTCCTCAGGTAGTTATGACTTGCATCCATAGGAATCAACTTTATTGTGATATTGTAAAAGAGTTGTTAAAATAATAAATAAGCATTCTGTTTGATAAGATCACTTTCTTGGTTTAGGAATTAACTTAATTGGATGTTATTTAAGTTTTGAGAGAAAATTACTTTGAAGAATACCATCAGTTTGGCAACAAAATAAAATTGAAATATGTTATCAGCATAACTTGATATGGTGGTGTAATGAGTTGTGTATAAACAGATAAATCTGAGTGCTGCTAATGCATCGTGGTTTTCTTAAATTGAGAAGAGCTCTGACAACAGGTCAATAGTATTCTCTCTCCAACAGATACCAGCATTTATTTTACCATATTCATCCCTCTTAATTTGAGATTCTATTAGCACTGACCAGTATAACACCAGCTTGATTATACACATATTTGAATTTCTTTTTTAAATTCTAAGACTAGTTTTCTCTTTTTTCGAATTAAGTAGAGTTAATAAACTTAATTCAGGACAGGTAATTTCATTTGAAATAATAACAATTTCTTGTCAATCTCCCACATATATAGCCTAAAAGTTAACATCAAATGCTCACTTTTCATTACTCAACACTTTCTATTATTGGATACTTTAGTATTTCAGAATACAGTCTTTTATATTTAAATTATACAATGAGGTTGCTATTATATTTCTATACATTTTATATTAAAATATTAAATTTTGCATTGTTTAGTAGCTTTATATCAAAGCATAACTACAACTTTATAAATCAAAATCCAGAATATCAAAAGAGTTTATATGATGGTACAATAAAAATCAGTAATCACAAGGTAGAAATTGATAGCAATTTTTTTAAAGGGAAAATAAAGGAGGAAAAAAATAAGAATACAACCAGAGAAATACCAATGCGGACTAAAATAAAATACTCCCTTGACTATAGGTCCCTATGCCTGAATAAAATTATCCTGTCATAATGGCTTTCTCTAAGATTAGCCCTTCTGCACTCTGGGATGGGTTCCCCACTACCAAGGAAAATGCCCAAACCAGAATTCTCATGTGGTTTCTTGTGCAACCACATAACAGGTGCTTTACAAAAGCAGAAAGCCTTTGAACAAGGACAAATCAGTTTTGGGGTGAGTTACACACATATAGTAAAAGTGTCAGCCTTGCTCCCTGTTATTTTCTCTTTGACACAGTTTGAAGCATAAGAAAGAATCCAGGTGTACCTTCCAGAAGAACTGAGTTGCTGCAAGTTTGTCCACTTGAATCTTATAAAATGTTTTATAATTTAAAAATATTATTGCCAATACATAAGGGAATTTCACTTAATTGGTTTTAAAATTATGTGTAGTGTACAAAAGAATGAAGACAGTAGAGATTAGCTAATTGAGTTAGAATGGAATTAAGACAAATCAACTGAATTGAAATCTACTCACCTGCCTGCATTGCAGGTATTACAGAATCCTCTTCTTTCTGTTTGTGTTTCTTTACTCCTCCTTTCTACCTTCCTTCTCCAAAAATTATTCAACATCTACTATGTGCCAGAAATTGTTCTTGGCTCTGCTACTATAAAGTCAAATAAAGAATGTTCCTTTCTCATGTAAAGGATTGGGGAGATTGGCACTAAACAAACAATTGCCTTGCAGGGTGCAAGTCTGTGAGAAATAGCCACGAAAAGGAAGGAGTTGCAGGAGTGGACAGTGGGCAATAGATAGTGCTGACCTGCCTGCAGAGCTAAACATTGACATGCAGAAATAAATCTTACAAGATTAACACAAGCTATCTAGACACAGATGGTGAGGGTGGAAGAGGGCATTTTAGCAAAAAAAAAAAAAAAAAAAAAAAACGTGCAAAAAAACACAGCTTCTCAAACAGATTGAATTGAAAAAGTGCCCTAGGGGAAATATTGACCAAACAAGAGTCCTCATCTAGCAGATTGCCTGCCAACCCAAGGAGGTTAAAATTCAATTCTAACTCTGACCCCCATTGAAATGGCCATTTTGATTATCCCTGGCATGTTTTAAAACAAACCTGGATTCAGCATTCCTGACATGATTCTTGGTCTGTTCCTTTTGCTTATATTTCAACATAAGTATGGCTAAAACATGTACCATCTCTATCTTACTTTCATATGTAAAATAACACACACACACACACACACACACACACACCCCTATGTTACTTAAAGTTTTCACTAAGAACTTGCCCAAAATTATACTGTTAATGAAGACTTAAAACCAGTATTAACTTCATATATGATAGATCTTTCTACTACAGTCATTTGTCACCAGGGGTTTTGTTTTGTTTTTATATTTCCTACTTCCATTATTTTAGTCATCATTGTCATTTGTAATTGTACATTAAAAATCATATTTAGAGCATTTTCTATTTCTTGAGCCACTTTTATGATCATCAGATTAAAAACACATAAATTACATTTTGTGCAAAGCTTTCTTCTTAAAAATAATTTAATAATTTGTTTACTTTCTACCTTAATAAACGTAATTGTATCATCAACAGAATCTAATCTTCCTTTGATGATTTAGGAAAGTTACAGGGCATTAGGTTAAATTTTCTGATCACATCAATTTTCATGAATATAAAAAGCAAAAGTTGGAAAAGGCATGGTAAATTAGACCAAAATAGTACTGGTCCCAGAATAACTTTCTGTCCTTCAGTTTCTTCATCATTTCATGAGGCCACTAATAGTGTCTGTTATTGTGAAGATTAAAGTAATTAATATGTGTAAAGCATAATAGCTTAGAAGATTTCCTGGTACAGAGTAAGCACTCATTAAATGTTAGCAACTGTTATTGTTATTATTAGTTTTAAAAACCAACCATATTTAGTATTCTACCACCCACTAAATTGGCAAGTAGAAAAAAAAATCATGCCCATTGTATTTTTAAAATGTGCTTTAAAATATTAGAAGCATCATGACAACCTAAGAATTGTTTGTTTAGTTATTCAGAACATTAGATTCTTTATCTTAAGTAGCTTTATTTTTAAATTATATATGTCAGGGCTCAGAACACAATACACCAAAATATGGCATCTTGGCATACTGAGTATTTCAAACTTAAGGAAATTGATAAAACTACAAAAGCAGGAAAGTCTCCCTGATCTTCTCCCACTTTCTCTCTCCTAAAACAGGCCATAGAAACTGAAATTCCCCTCACCCCTTCTTCCCTGAAGCAGGCCATAAAACCTAGAAAGGTCACTCTCCTACAGTCTCTCTTCCTCTCCTCTGAAGACCGTCATGTGACTGGTATCCTGCCTTACACCCAGAGGGAAGCAATGTCATAGAGACACAGGAAAGAACCCAAACAGACCTTGCTGCACTCTCCCCAGTTTATTCCCATTAGATCAGACCCTTTAGTTCTCCAACCATACTTCTGCATCACTCTCCATAAAAATACGCTGATTTCCCTGGATCTTCGGGTCTTTGTTTCTGAAGGCTCCCGTGTAAGATAAAGCTTATAGCAAATAAATGTGTTATGCTTTCTCTTGTTAATCTGTCTTTTATTATAAGGGTGTCAGCCATGAACCTTGTGATAGGTGAGGAAAAGATATGATTTTTTTTTTCTCCCCTGAATGTAATATTGAAGGTTTGCCCATGTGGAAAGAAAGATTTATGTTTCAGAAATTCATTTTGGAAATTCAGAAATGTTAAGATGGTTACATATGGCTGAAAGTCTGTTTGATATGTTAAACCCCTAGACTTCTGTGAGCTCATTCTTTGGAACCTTAGACTGCAACATTTTGCCATGTTTTAGAATTATAGTTAATTAATTTATTTGATTAAATCTCAATTTTTATTTTAGTTGTGAATATTTTAAACAGAAGTAACACTGCTCATTAAAAAGTTCTTAAATATTATAAGATTTATCTAATATTAACAGTCTTCATTTGTGCTTATAAAATTCAAACATTCATTTTTTTACTATGCAGGATATAACTTTATATCTAATGTCAGTATAGTTAATGGAATTTTAATATTAGCAAGTATAATTTTAACTACTCTATATTTTACAAGTTGATTATGTGGCCCTAATATTACTATTATTAATATAATTATTATTACATGCCTTGGTGCCAAGAATATAACATATTTTCTTATGCTAGTATATTTTAAAATATAGGAGATGACTGAGTTATGTTACTTGGTGCAAAAACCAAGCTTAAGCGTCAAACCTTTCACAGAGATTTGACTAGCAGCCACAAACTGACTGAAGTAATGAATTTGCACATACTTGCCAAATGGATTATCTAAATTTATGTCACAAAATGTTAGTGCACCCTGAAGACGTCCTGTCACTATTTTTAATTGCCAAAGTTATATTTTATTTTAATTACATGATTATGAACATCTTTTACCCATATTTAATTCAATCTGATATCCCTTCTCTCACTCTCTCTCTTAACTCTCCCCCTTTGTTCCTCTCTCCCTCTTTCTCTTTCTCTCTCTCTATTTCTCCCAGCCCTAGGGGAGTTTTGTGGTATATTTAAAAGCTGACATAGATTCTTCTGGTCCCTCTGCTTGTGTTTCATTATGCATCTTCTTAGATTCCATATCATCTAGAGCATGAAATCTACTGATAACATTCATTTTTCACCTTGTCATCTCCATGTGTATCAGGCAGGATAATCAATTATTAAAAGTCTTTTAGCAAGAATATTTTCCCCAGCATACTAGCTTACCAGTTGGGAGAGAAACTTTAATGAAGCAATAATTAAAACAGAGATAAGGCAAGCTATTTTCTTGCTTTCATGGTTTACATGGAAGATATAGAAATCAGCTGGTCAAATATCTTTAATACCAGATGTCTAAAACATTACTTAGATCGCGTAACTAAATTTTATCCCTACATTCTATCCACCCTAATTTTTAAACTGGATAGGTGAACTGGCCTAGCTAAAAACAAAATTAAACAAAACAAACACACTTGATAATTTTTATTGTTTTATTTTCTAAATGATCAAAACTTTGTATAAATATTCAGAGATAAAAAGATAAATTACAGACTGATTTCTTGATATTTTTATTACTCTTATTCTACAGTTATCTGATGTTTCCAGCACAAATATACAAAGAAATTTCACCTGGAAAAATCTGCTAGGGGGATTTCAAGTTATTTTGTGTCTATCTGCTCTTGTGACAAGTATCTTCTGTTTTTCTATGAAGTTCACATTTTATACTCTTGATATCACCATTGCTCACACTTGCTAATTTAATATGTGACATGATTTTACTGTTGAATAAAATGGTATTTCACATTTTTTACTTCTTCTATATCTACATTGGTTTAATTAAGTAGTCCTGGTTTCTAATGCATTTTTTGGTTCCTCTAGTAGGCACAATTACTTGTCCAATTATGATTGCTTCCTCACTCCTTCCTAATGGCATAGAGATGATGACTTTGTTGGAGTCTCCATTAGTTCTCACGTGATTCATTAAATCTAGATTAGTGAACAACCTGGTAACCCCATCCCCTCTGACAATATGGGTGCAAATTTGGGCAGGTGGGAGGTACCATGTGGTTTCTTGGAAATATTCCCTGAAAATTAAAAGGAGAACCATAGAAGAAGCTATTTCTCTTTCTTCTTCTGGATATTATATTATCTGGCCATGACAGAGTTGCTGGAGTTGCTGCACCATATTTTGACCTGGGGCGAGCTAGATTGAAGACCAAAGTAGACAAGCTAAAGAGGAGGTGGCTGAAAGATGATCCAAAAGAATCTGTATGCTTCAGGAGAATTTTGAGTAACCAAATTAATCAACTCCATTCCTGCTCAACCTCAGGATATTTGTTATGGCTTGTGTATTTGTTTGTTTATTTGTTTGAGAGAGGGTCTCACTCTGCTGCCCAGGCTGGAGTGCAGTGGCACAATCACAGCTCACTGTAGCCTTGAACTCCTGGCCTCCTAAAGTGCTGGAATTATAGGCATGAGCACTACAGCCAGCCAGGATACTTATTATGAATTATAACAGATATCTTTATCTTTAAAGTCAGTATGCTTTATGGCCATTTGCATTTTGTTGATTAATGCATTTGAAAGCATTCAGTGTCTTTTCTCTTTAGGCACTGTGGTGTTTGATCCAATCAGAACAAAGCCTAACCTGTTGGTTCCTAAACAATGGTGTATTTTCCACTTTTCCCTCCATTCATTTGTAGACATGAAATTCGTTGTTAGCCTCCTCCCAGATAGTGCTCCTCACTGTAGAAATTGCTTTGATAACTTATTAATGCCAGAGGATAGGTAAAAAATAAACACTCTTCAAGAAGCACTTTCACTCTAATAAGGGATTTTAAATCAGATCTTAAGCCAGAGGAATGGAATATCTAATTTTAAAAAATTACAGGAATTGCAAAAGACTTGTGAGAAGCAGTTCTCATTGTCCCTTAATATTGTCCCTATGGTATCTTCATACTTAGTCCATTTCTTGACCATACACCTTCATTCTGTCAGGAGTGCTCAAAGTACTTTAAAGAGAATGAACTTGGATATACTGTAGTCTACTCAGGAGAATAATATTAAGGATTCATACATTTACAAAATGTCTGTAAATGATAAAAGGGAGCATGGCTGTGTTGTTTTTGCATGTGTGGATGCACAATTGTTTCATTTCAGTCCTGTGTGTAGCCAAGCCAGGACCGAGGCTGATATAATCATATTGATTTTCTTTTTTCAGTTGGAGAAATATGTTTGTTCTCTTTTAGTGGTGAAAAAGTCTTACTATACGTAAAAGATTGTTGATACACAATTTCAGGGACTAATAATTGACTTAATATTCATTAATTTATTCAAAAAATCATGAGCACCTATTATGTTTCTGACACAAATTTAGCTATTATGGATACAGCATTGAACACAAGTCTTTGTGCTAATGGAGGGATTTGTAGTGGTATGGAGGGAGAAAAAGAGATAAAAAAAATAAGTGCCATATATTAGGTGTCAGATTATGATTAGTGTCATGGAGGAAAAATGCAGAAAAAATAGAATAGGAACTGTGCGGATAGGGAGGAGGGCTTCATTTTTCATAAGGTAGTCAAGAAAGGCCCTAAAGAAACATAACGTTTGAGTAAACACCTGTATCAGCATTTGTTGTGCCATGTTGTGCAAACTACCTTTCACATGCAGAAATTCATGCTTGAGAGGTTGATGATAGGAACGTTTTAGATTTAAGAAATTTCTAATAGACAGAATATTCTCTATGCATGTAAAAGTCTCTATTGACATTTCTCAAAAGAGCCTCAGCTTCAAAACACTTAAAATTAAACTCATCGTCTTTCAAACCTATTATTCCTATTATTCTTTTCTCCTCTTTTTTCCCCAATCATCATATTAATAGTAAGGAGCACTACCACCATTGTATTTCAAAAAATACGGACATCATTAAGAAAGCCTCCTTCTAACTCAGTGCCCAGGCTGACTAAGGTATTATCTGCATCTGGGAAGCTGCATTTTCTACTTCCAAAATCCAATTGCTAATATTGTCTAGTGCAAATACAACTGACTACAAGCTCCATTTATTTATTTATTTTTCTGGGGGTGAGCGGGTTCCCCTAAAAACTAGAAACCTGCTATACAAATTTGGAAAAAAGTGTTATACCATTTATTCTTTTGTATATTTACTTTATAAGTGTGGTCATTTTGTCAGAGAAATAAAACCAATAGAAGAGGAGAAAAATGGTTTTGTGTGCTGTTAACAGAAATAGTGTCTTCCAGAAATAGACTTGCGAATTGCTGCCATAGTGCCATTTCATTCACTATATTCTCTTTAAAAAAGAAAATTGTGTGGCTTGAATATGTTAAAATAGTTGATTTAAGATATCTATATATCTATTATTACTGACTGCTGAAATTTAGCCTTGGAAAATAACATTCCAGTTGCTGTTTTAAAAACAATTAAATGAGGTTTCTAAAAAAAGGTATTTACTTTACAAGATATGTTTTCAGGATCTGTGTTTCTTAAAACCATTAAATGAGGTTTCTGAACAAAACAGGAATTTATTTTATAAGAAGTATATTAAATATCTACTCTCATAATATTATAATTTCTAAGTATTAAGAAACATAAATAGATTCTCAATAACACATACTCAGTAAAACTGGATTACTACTTATCATCAAATGTAATATGCCATTTTAAAATGCCATAGAAGGATAAAAATTTATTTTTTTCTATTTATAATATCATGAGTGTACATAGGTACTACATCTGGATCAATTCACAGGCATACCTTGTTTTACTGTGCTTTGCACGTATTATGATTTTTTACATGTTAAAGTTTTGTCAAAACCCTGCATCAAGCAAGTCTATTTGAGCCATTTTTCTAATAGCATGTATTCACTTCATATCTCTATGTCACAATTTGGTAATGCTCACAATATTTCAAACTTTGTCACTATTATTATATCTATTGTGGTGACCTATGATGAGTAATCTTTGATGTTAACAATGTAATTGTTTTGGAGTACCACAAACAATGCTTATATAAGACTGCAAAGTTAACTGATCAATGTATGTGTTCTGATTGCTTCACTAACCAGCCATTCCTCCAACTCTCTCCCTTTTCTTTAACTTCCCTATTCCTATCACACAATAATATTGAAATTTTTTTTTTTTTTTTTTTTTTGAGACAGAGTCTCGTTCTGTTACCCGGGCTAGAGTGAGTGCCGTGGCATCAGCCTAGCTCACAGCAACCTCAAACTCCTGGGCTCAAGCGATCCTACTGCCTCAGCCTCCCAAGTAGCTGGGACTACAGGCATGGGCCACCATGCCTGGCTAATTTTTTTTCTATATATATTTTTAGTTGGCCAGATAATTTCTTTCTATTTTTAGTAGAGACGGGGTCTCACTCTTGCTCAGGCTGGTCTCGAACTCCTGACCTCGAGCCATCCACCTGCCTCGGCCTCCCAGAGTGCTAGGATTACAGGCGTGAGCCACCGTGCCCAGCCAATAATATTGAAATTAGACCAATTAATAACCCTACAATGGTTTCTAAGTATTCAAATGAAAGGAAAATTCATGTCTCACTTTAAATTGAAAGTTAGAAATGATTAATATTAGCAGGGAAGGCATGTAAAAAGCAGAGATGGGCCAAAAGCTAGGTCTCTTGCACCAAACAGCAAAGTTGTAAATGCAAAGGAAAAGATTTTGAAGGAAATTAAAAATGCTACGCCAATGAACACAGAAATGATAAGAAAGCAAAACAGCCTTATTGCTGATATAGAGGAAGTTTTAGTGGTTTGGATAGAAGATCAAATCAGCCAAACATTCCCATGAGCCAAAGCCTAATCCAGAGCAAGATCTTAACTCTCCTCATTTCAATGAAGGCTGAAGGAGGTAAGGAAGTTGCAAAAGAAAAGTTGGAAGCTACCAGAGGTGGGTTCAGGAGGTTTATGGTAAGAAGCCATCTCCATAACATAAAAGCATGAGATAAAGTAGCAAATACTATTGTAGAAGTTGAAGAAAGTTTTCTAGAAGATGTAGCTAAAATGACTGATGAAGGTGGATATACTAAACAAAAGATGAAAGTGAATGCCTAGCTTCAAAGCTTCAAAGGACAGGCTGACTCTCTTGAGAAAGGCTAATACAGCTAGTGACTTTAAGCTGAAGTCAGTGTTCATTGACCATTCTAAAAATCCTAGGGTCCTTAAGAATTATGCTAAATCTACTCTGACTGTGCTCTATAAATACAAAAACAAAACCTGGAAGATAGCATATCTTTTTACACCATGGTTTACTAAATGTTTTAAGCTCACTGTTGGGAACTACTCAGAAAAAGATTCCTTTCAAAATATTACTGTTGACTGACAATGCACCTAGTCACTCAAGAATTCTGATGGAGACGTACAAGGATATTAATGCTAGTTTCAAGCATGCCAATGCAACATTCATTCTGCAGCTCATGGATCAAGAAATAAATTCAACTTTCAAGCCTTGTTACTTTAGAAATACATTTTGTAAGGCTAGCTGCCATAGATGGTGATTCCTCTGATGGATCCGGGCAAAGTAAATTGAAAACCTTCAGGAAAGGATTCAACATATTAGAAGCCATTAAGAACATTTGTGGTTCATGGGAGGAGGTCAAAATAGCAACTTTAACATAAGTTTGAGAGAAGTTGTTTCTAACTCCAGTGGATGACTTCGAAGGGCTGAAGACTCCAGTAGAGGAAGTAACTGCAGATGTGGTGGAAATAGCAAGAGAACTAGAATTAGAAGTAGAGCCTGATCATATGACTGAATTGCTACAATCTCATGATAAAACTTGAATGGATGAAGAGCTGCTTCTTATGGATGGGCAAAAAAAGTGGTTTCTCGAGATGGAATCTACTCCTAGTGAAGATGCTGTGAATATTGTTGAAATGACAATCAATGGTTTAGAATATTCCATAAACTTACTTGATGAAGCAGGTACAGAGTCTGAGAGAACTGACTTCAATTTTGAAATAAGTTCTACTATGAGCAAAATGCTGTTTGACAGCATCACATGCTATAAGGAAGTCTTTCATGAAAGGAAGAATCAATTGAAGCAAAGTTCATTGTTGTCTTATTTTAATAAATTACCACAACCACCCCAACCTTTAGAAACCACCACCCTGATCAGATAGTCAACACTGAGGTAAGACCCTCCACTAGAAAAAAGATTACAACTTGCTGAAGGCTCAGATGATCATTAGCAATTTTTTAGCAATAAAGTATTTTTAATTAAATCACATACTATTTTAGACATAATTGTATTGCACACTTAATAGACAATAGCATAGTGTAAACATAACTTTTATATGCACTGGGAAACCAGAAAATTCATGTGACTTGCTTTGTTGCAATATTAGCTTTATTATGGTGGTCTGGAAACAAATCTGCAATATCTCCCAAATATGCCTATATTATATAAATTCATCCCAATTCAAGTTCGGGTCCCTCACCCTATCAGCCCTCCTCCCAGATTCTTCAATCACCTTGAACCTAATCCCTCATTTTCCTTATTCCCAAGTAGTTATGCTAAGGCTTTTACTCCTCTGTTTAAATTTAAAGCATTCTTAATGTTAATGTTTTTGTATGCGTTTGTACCAAATGAATGACTGACATTCACCATGCCTAGAACATTCTCTTCCTGAATTGACGACTTTATTTTGGCATGGCTGAAGTATCAACAAGCTATTTACTGGCAGTTACTCTTGCTACAAAGGCACTTAATCAACAAATATTATTAACTTCCTAGTGCAATCAAAATATTATGGGAGATAAATAAAAAAAATAAAATTGTTCTTTCTTTTCAAGGTTATTACAATCTAATAGGTGAAAAACTGCATATGAAAATAATAGCATCAGGAATGCTATGTGTATGAATTGCTTGAAGACAGAGGAAAATGAAAATTCTTCTGGTTAGAATGACACAGAAAGCTTATTAAAGGAGGTGACATTAGTGCCGGGCCTCGGTGGTTAGGTATAATTTTAAGATGTCAAGATTGGATGTGCTGTGTCATATTGGATTTAGTTAAAAGTACATAAAATTAGTTTCACAAATTATTATGTAGTCAATTTGCAAAGTACCTTATAGTTTAAAATGTATTTTCGTAAGAATGTAAGAAATAAAAAAGTATAGGCCTAGCATAGATTTAGTATAATGATTATATATATAACAAATAATTTCCAATTTTACAAAAGATTTGCCTCTAGTCCTTAACTCTTTATAGGAGGAAAGAATCATTTAAAATGTAATTAACATAACTGTCTAGTTATTTCAATATCCATAATGACTAGTATGCAAATTATAAAATGAGCTTAATAACAACTTTTCTGACATTACAAAACTTATAAAGTATTTTTCCTTACACCTGAGATCTAGTTTCCTTATATTTTCTTAGAAATATGAAGCAATACATCTATTCTTTGAACTGAATTTGAAGAAAAAAACTAAAAATTAAGAAAACAATGTTGTCTAGATTTTATTATTATCAGGAACTTTCAAACTCACAGTAACCAAGGATTAGGTTGATTGTAAGTAGTGTAGCTGTTACTTTGTATCCCATCTCTACTTCCTGGTTATTGAACATATGATTATAATTCACTGAAGCGATGAGACTTACCAACAGTTTATACTATGATTGGTTACGGCAGAGTTAAGCAGACTTAAACCCCTGAAAGGTGGGACACTTCTCTCACAGGCATGATAAAGTGAGGTTTCCTTGTTGCCATTGCTAATGTTTACCCTATTTCTTTTTGTGGATGGTCCACCATAGTGTCCTGAGAAGCCAAAATAGGATACACAGGGTCTAATGGAAGCCCAACTTAATAACACTTAGGCCTATCCTAAGGGTCTCACGTGAGTATGTTAGGGACATCAACAGCAGGCTGGGAGCACATTCCAGGCAGTGATTAGGTGGTTTCTCCTTGGCAGTGAATATAAATTGACATTAGATTCAGGCTTGACAGCAAAATATCTGGAGCCTTTTGATCTAACATGCAGCACATATTGTTCCTTTCCTGTTGCTGTGGAGAAAAAAATGCACTTAGTCAACTCCTCTCCAGTGTGTTCACAACTATATTCCAGTGTTTCCAGGAAGCATTAGATAAGAGTGGGAGGTGGTGAGGCAAACATCCTATGGTGTCACACTGTCCCTAAGCCAATTTTGGAGACTGCATGACTCTTGAATCATAATAGCTCCGCAGTGCGAGCACTTACTTTGTCCAGGCAATATTGTAAGTGCTTTACATGTACTAACCCACTTAATTCTCACAACACTCTATAAAAGAAATACTATTAATATCTCCATTTTGTAGATGAAAATGGAGGCACAGAGAAAATAGCCCCCTGTAGAATCATACATAGTAGTTTCACTGCCCTAATAATCAGTCATCTGTGCTCCTCCTATTCATCCCTTCCTCTTCTCAATCCCTGGAAATCACTGATCTTTTTACTGCCTCCATAGTTTTCTCTCTTCCAGAATGTCATATAGTTGGAATCGTACAGTATATAGCCTTTTTCAGATTGGTTTCTTTCTCTTAGTAATATGCATTTATGCTTCCTCCATGTCTTTTCATGGCTTAATAGCTCACTTCTTTTTAGTGCCAAATAACATTCCATTATCTGCATGGATCAGAGTTTATTTATCCAGTCACCTATGGAAGGACATCCTGGTTCCTTCCAAGTTTTGGCAATTATGACTATAGATGCCATAAACATCTGTCTGAAGGTTTTTATATGGACTTAAGTTTTCAATTTCTTTGGGTAAATTGGAAGCAGTGCAATTGCTGGATCCATGTTTAGTTTTTTAAGGAACTTCTAAATTGTCTTCCAAACTGACTGCACAATTTTGCATTCCTACTAGCAATGAATGAGAGTTCCTGTTGCTTGACATCCTCACCGGCATTTGGTGTTGTCAGTGTTCCAGATTTTGGCCATTCTAAAGGCGTTTAATGGTATTTGTTTTAATTTGCATTTCCCTGATGACATATAATGTGGCATATCTTTTCATATGTTTATTTGTCATCTGTACATATCCTTTAGTGAGATGTCTGTTAAGGTTTTTGACCCTTTTTTAAAATTTTTAATCAGATTATTTGTTTTCTTATTGTTGAGTTTTAAAAGTTCTTTGTACATTTTGGATAACAGTCCTTTATCAGATGTGTCTTTTGCAAATGTTTTCTCCCAGTCTATGACTTGTATTCTCATTCTCTTGACATTGTCTTTCTCAGAGGAGAAGTTTGTAATTTTAATGAAGTCCAGATTGTGCCTTAGGTATTATATCTAAAAAGTCATCGCCAAACCCAAGGTCATCTAGATTTTTACCTGTGCCGTCTTCTAGGAGTTGTATAGTTTTGGTCTGTTATACATTTTGAGTTAATTTTTGTGAAGGGTTTAAGTTCTGTGTCTAGATTTGTTTGTTTTCATGTGGATGTCCAGTTGTTCCAGCACCATTTGTTGAAAAGACTATTTTTTCTCCATTGTATTGCCTTTGCTCCTTTGTCAAAAATCAGTTTTATGTATGTGTGTGTATGTGTGTGTGTGTGTGTGTGTGTGTGTGTGTATTTCTGGGCTCTCTATTATATTCCATTGATTTGTTTCTCTAATTTTTCACTACTACTGTACTGTCTTGATTACTGTAGTCGTCTTGATTATTGTTTATAATAAGTTTTAAGTCAGATAGTGTCAGTCATCCAACCAAGTATTTTAAATGTTGAAAATCTTCAAGTGTGTAGGGTTCATAATGAAAAGAAACTGAGAATAAAGGAATACTTAATTGAAGATATAAATAACTGAAGATATTGAGAGAATGAGATTTAGCATAAAATACCAATGGGAGTTCATTATTTAATTGACTTTTGATATTAGCATAATGTTTTAATTTTCATGGGAGCCATAAATATCTTTGAGAAAGAAAATAAATAATAGGGGATACTAGTTAGCTGTTGATTTTTAAATCTTCTCTGTATTATTATATTCATACATTTCAATTGGCCTTTAATAATTTACATGCTTTAAATCAAAAATAATGGATTTGTTTAAGAACTTTTCTTTTCCTTGAATGGACTTGTTTCTTGGATTGTTTTTGATCTCTAAATACAATCAGTACATATGAACTTGTTTAAAGAAATGGAGTTAAATTGTTTTAATATCACTATATGAATTCAAACAATCAATTATTTGAATAATTTAGAGGGATTTATATTTGCCTAAACATAGTCATAGAATAAGGCCTTATAAACCAACCTAGGCAAAGCCTACTTCAATGTAAGGACAAGAGACAAACCATTGAACATTTAGATGCAAGGGAAAGTTGTTTCCTTATTTGTCTATAGACTTTCACTAAAGAAATGTCAGGAAATTCTATTTAATTTTTTAAAAACTATTTCATGGATCAAGCTATTTCAGAAATTATATGAAAATAAAATATTTTCCCTAATGCTTTTGTTTTAAAATATTGTTTAATACAATCACTAGTTGTTTAACTTTCAGAAAGGATAATTAGTTTGGACATAACAAATCCCACCTCCCCCAAATCATTTGGATCACCAAACAGAAATATTTTTTGTGTTTTCCATATATAACTTTTCTTATTGTCATAGTAATGACTTTATTAGTCCTTAAAGGTGCACATGTACACATACACACATACACATACTGGCAGAAACATCCAGATAGACAGAGACATAGTCTCTCTCACACACACACACACACATATAGGACATTGTGTGGTGCATTCATATTAGGAAACTACAAGTTTTCTCACTGTAAGCTCACTTATCCATGATGATAAGCGATATTTAGCAAGAGAGTAAAGCTGGTAAATTTCTGTAACACCTGGGCAGAGTTCCAATGGGCATGCCCACATGTTTAACAGACAGACAAGCAACCTCATTTAACCTTGCTACTGCCAACATGAAAATGCAGGGGAGCAAAAGAAATGTGTTCTGGCCTTGCCACATTGCTACAGCAAGGTAGCTATTTTCATTATTATTATTACCTAATTTTAAATTTAGAGTGTTGCTGTTCTTCCCTGGATCTGGGCCAGATACTTTGGGAGGTGCATTGACACATGCAGACTTCTTAGGGGACCCTTGAGTATTTCACTGGCAATTTACTACATGGTTTCCCTTAGTGGAATGAAAGTGTTATTATGCCTCCCCAAGTGCCTCAGAGTCCCAGAACTCAGAAGAAAAAAGTGTTCTCTCTGTTGTTTGATCATGATAGTACTGTTATCCTTCTTCGCTTTTTGGTGGCAAATATTGCATCGAGGTATCATGATATAATGATTCTGCTCTTTTAATTTCAGATAAATTACTGCTTCTGGCATCCTATCTCTGAGATGAAAGAAGAGGAATTAGTTTCGGTGAATCAGTTATGGGTAATAGAAATGCTAGTGAAACCAGCCACTAAGGCTTTCTTGACTTATCTACTGAATGTGAGGAGCCCTGGAGATTAGTTCTAGCTCAAAATGTTAAACATGTTATCTTACTTTTCTGGATCCTAGTTTTCTAAACTGAAAAGTAAAGTTATTAACCTGAATGATTGCTAAGGAAATTTCCAGCTAAAGCATTCTCTGATTTTAGGTTATTAAACCTCATCATCAGCAATGCCACAAAATAATTTTCTAGGTTATCATAAATTAAAAAATAAATAAGTAAATAATAGACATACGCTCCACCCATAGATTTTCCATCTATCTAAACCACAATTCTAGTACAATATCCAGATCTTTACTGAAATTACATATTGGAGATATCTCCTTAATTATACCACATCTGACAACCAAATTCATCATCTTTTTCATCCCCAAATAACCTTCCCCTGCTGCTTCCTCTTACTTGGATTATGATTAAAAAAACAGAAGTTACAGCAGTAACTGTATACAGAATGGGACTGGGTATACAGAATGGGACTAATTAGCCATAAAGAGGAGAGTTACCTAGAAATTCTGGGGTACGGAATGCTTGAATTATTAATAGAACATCTAAGAGTAACCTGGAATTGAAGCTCAAGGTAGAAGTGGGCTTGAAATATAAAGTGGGAGCCTCTGTCATGGGAAGTTATGGATGTGGAATGAGTTTACCCAGGGAGAGAAATACAAACGGTAAAATAGGTTATACGGAAAAAGTGCAGGAAAGGATTTTTTTTCTAAGTAATAGAGACCAAGGGACATTGAAATGCAGAAACATACAGTGTACAAACCTCTAAAAGCTAAAAGCCTGAAGCCTTCTAACAACCAAGCTGTCAGGACAAGTCATGCACAAGGAGAAATTCAACCTTCATGACCGTGTTTTCAAGCCTGGTTACTTCACCCTGATTCTGGCCAACTTAAATCTCTGAGAATAAACAAAGTGATATGTAAGCTAAGAATTAGATGCTTAACACCCTATGTTAAAGTGTTTTATTTCTTGGTTATTTCATATTTAAATTTCAATAAATCCTTGTGTAACTCTAAAGATATATTTAAGGTAAAATTAGATGAAATGAACATAGGCTTTGAAATACTGTAGTCCAGCATCCTATTCCAGCCCTACTCCTTAAGAAAGTCATATGACTTTACAATTTTTATTTGACTCTATATGAAACAATTAAAAAAAATCAAACATCCAAATTGCATTCTGTGTCCCAGCATCTTATGTATAACAAAGACAGTCCCCAACTTATGATGGGTCAACTTATGATTTTTTTTTTACTTTATGATAGATTTATTAGGGAATTAATTGCATTTTTAACTTATATTATTTTTGAGTCACGATGGGTTTATCGGAATGTAACCTCATTGTAAGTTGAGGAGTATCTGTAATGGTTATTTGCCTCACTAAGATTACTGAGATTATTAAATAAGGCCATGCATGAACAGGGCCTTGCACCTAGTGGATGATCAAACCTGTTATTTATTCTAAATTGCCCTATCATAGTAAATATACATAATGACAGTGCCTTGCACAAAGACCAAAATCAATAGATAAATGATTTAATCTGATTGCCCATTCAAGAGAAATTCAGCTGACCAAACAGGAGTGTCAATGAATAAATAGTTTATGTACATAATCATACATGGATCAACAGTACACATGGAAACAGGCAGGAAACACATAGGTAGCAAACAGCAAAACCCCAGCTGCTGCCTTTTCAGAACAGGGAATTAGAACATGGATTGGCAGGATGGAGCTGTGATTTCTCCCTGCCAAATTGATATTTAGTTACAGTTTTTAAAAGAAGACCCCTAGGTGGTGTTGAAGTTGCCCATGAATCATGAAATTATGTGCAAAGTTCTGTTATGCTATGCATGATTTTTTCATGGAAGAGAATCCACAATTTACATCAGAATTATATATTGAAGGAAAAGCTGCTGACTGGATAAATTAAATTAGTATAGCTCCCGAACTTTGACATCATCCAAAATAACATTAGAAGAAGAATATCTTACATGAGATGAGAAAGAGTTAGACAAAGAATAGGTGTTAAATAGTTCCCTCAAAGCAAACAGTACTTTTATCTACTTGATGGTTGGTTGTTTGTTTCTTAACCTTAAAAGAGAAAATTACTTTTTAGAAAATACGGATAAAAACTGGTAAGACTGCCATTAGAAAATAAAACAAACAAACAAAAAAAAACAACAATCACTATATGTTTGGGGTTTAGAACAGTTTGAAGTTCCTCCTCCAGTGCCCAATAGTTCTTAGAAAATCACAGTCCATGAGTTGCACTTTATCACTGTCAGGGGAAAAAAGTTTTGTGATGTTTTAAGCTCTGGTGATGTTTGCCATATCATAAGTGCCTATGTCATCAGTTAAGTAGTCTCTTCAGGCTGATTACATATTCCAATGTACAGTAGTATTTTCTATTTTTTTTTACCTTTGTTTTCCCTATGCTATTTCACTGAAATAAATGTGGGGATGAATTCACTGCAGATCTTAACATGGAAGTGTGTTTTCTCTCCCATTAAGAGCACATAGAGACAAAGTACTTATAAGTAAATGTGAGCATACCATTTACCCAGGTATGCTCACAACTCAGGTTCTACTGGCTTTAGGAGGCTAAATATGAGAAGTACCACAACGTTAGCAAAGATAATTACTGTCATATGTTTACCTGTGTGGCCATGTCATTTTATCTTGACTTGCTCTATACAAAGAGTTATAGTTTAGGAACAATTTTCCAATTTTATACTTATGCACTCTCTCTCTCTCACAATTTTCTACTCTTATGCCTGTGTTCTCCTCTCTCCACACCCCCCATAACCTCATCAAAAACAGCAATCAATCAGAGACAGGTGGGTTCTGAGCAAAATATTTTGATTAATTGACCCAGAAATATTTTTCCTATCTCTCTCTTTTTCCAGAAATCACCCTCTTTCTCCTTTGTAAGAAATCACATATATCCTGGATCAAAATATGTTAAATTACTCACATTCTTAAAATCCTCTTATGTTTCCAGTATTTCATAACTAATGTAAAGTCATTGAAATTCTCATTTGTGATAAAATTTTTAGTTGCAACAAGAACTTCAAAGCCTGTGAAATGTTATTTTCCATGTAAAATTAATACTGAGCAGGATAGTACCCATTAGTATATCACTCCAGAAATTTACAGGCCAGCTCATCTGGAAGGAGAGGGCTTAACAGCATCTCACTTTGAAGCTATCAGACTGGAAACAGTTGGAGGAGACAGAAATGCACTTGGTTAGCAGTTCCTGACCTGAGAACTAGTAAATTCATAGAGACTTCAACAAACTCCCTGCTGTATAAAGGTTGCAATCAATTTAAAGAAAAAGGCATACACTACACAAGATAAATGCTGAATGAGCATTCCAGACAGTGAGTGTTATTGGGGACTCCAGAAAAGAGAAGCCCTGTGGGTTAGAGAAGTTGGGAAATACTTTCTGGAACAATAGTGTTTAAAAATGATTTTGAAGAAAGGCTAAACTTCAAAGAGCCAAAATTATTGTCTGTGAATAAAAACAAAGGAAAGCCAGGGTGGGAAGAATCTAAAAAGTAAAGGTCAAGTTCTTTACTTATCTCCTATTGTCAGGTAACTAAGACTGGAATGTAAAGGGTGTGGAAGATGGGTACAAAGTTGAAAGGGATAGATTTTTTTCTATTTATGTTTTTTTAGTCTCTAGCCAGCTATTAGAAAAACCTAAAAATAGAAAATGCTGCTGGAAAGTAGAGCATAGGGGAGTATTTACACCGGTTAGTCCACCTTGGGTGATGGCGGCACATCTAGACTTTGTTGTATATTTCTATGTCATTTGTTTATAAGTAGGCATTTCTTCTGGGGTTTGGAGCAAAAAATCTAATGAAGTGTTTTGCTGCATCGTGGGCAGGTAATTTCAAAAGCCTTTCCAACAAGGAATAGATTCTACGGAGGCTCAGATGCTAGACTGCAATCTCAAATCAGCAAGCAGCTTACTTGAAATCTCTCTATGCATACACAGGAGGAAGGTTTTACTGTGCATTCTGCCACTGACTTTTGGGATCTCTGCTTCTCACCTGTAAAATTAGGAGCTGGAATATACACCTAAAATCAGTTCCCTTCTAATCCTAATGCTTACTAATGCTGCAATCCCAAAAAATCAAATCATATTTGTTACAAACATGTATAAATTTTAAATAAATCAGATCTGATTAAGGACCTAAGATGTGTCCCTATGAGTAAAGCATATGATCTCTTGCGCATGGACTTTGTGATATCTGTTTTGGCTGCTCAGTATCCATTTAAAAATACAGTTGCACTCCAGTTATTTATGATTAGTTATATCTAGTGATTCTAACTACTGCATTATTTTTTTGTTTCATTAAAGTGGCTGAAGAAATCCTTTATATGTTGTGATAATGCATTTATATTTTCCAAATATTAATTGAGAAAGAATGGAATGTTTGCTGTTATGGGCCAAACTTTATCCTTCTAAAATTCCTGTGTTGAAGTCCTAACTCCCTGTATCTCAGAATGTGACTGTTTTTGGAGGCAATTTCTTCAAAGAAGTAACTAAGTTAAAATGAGACCATTAAAATAGGCCCTCATCCAATATGACTAGAGTACATATAAGAAGAGGACATCTGGACACACAAAGAGACACCACGACGTGTGTGCCCAGAGCAAAGACGTGAGGACACAGCCAGAAGGAGATTTTGCAAGCCACGGAAAGAGGCCTCAAAAGATGCCAAACCTGCCAAAACTTTGATCTTGCACTTTTAGCCCCCAGAATAATGAGAATATGAACTTCTGTTGTTTATGACACCCAGTCTGTGATATTTTGTTATGGCAACTCTAGTAAACTAATACATCTGCCTTTCTCACTTTCCATTTACCTAAAATAGTTGAGAATTTGGCTTCCTCTTTTTGAATACTTTTATGATTGCTGACTGGGAAAAAGTTCCAGAGTCTCTGTTTCTTGTGATTAAGATAGAACATTTATTTATAACTTTGCAATCCACTCTTCAGATTCGAATGTCTGAGAGGCACCCTCTCCAAGTGTTCATTAAATCACCAGCAAATACACATATACACAGTTTTGATATAGTAGCACAAAAAGTTTAGGATTTTGTGACCAGATTTTATTTCTATTCTTATTAACAATCAATCAAAATAGGTGTATGTTTAACCTCATTATTTCCAGTGTTTATAGGCAATCTGTGCCTACAGAACATCAACATAGTCAAATTGGTGAATTCAAACATCTGTCCAATTCAATAGGGGAAAATAGTGGGGATAGTTATATAGTAAAGGGAGAAGTTTTAAAGCATGGTTGGATGTCTTTTAATTAATTATTGTTTTATAAGTCAATATGAATGGTATAATGTTCCCTACTTCTCATCCTTTTAAAAGTTCAGGAAGGCAAAGAAAAAATACCTATAATATCGTAGCTAATAACCCAAAAGTACATCGTCATGATATCTTATGTACTGTCAATACATTTAGTGTTTTAGTATTACCAAAGAACTTCTCCAATCAATTCTCTTTCTATTCTCAGACATCCTTTCTAGTGTACACTTTAAAAATATGGATCATAGATGTTCTAATGGCTTGTATAAGTGCCAATATGTTTCCAGTACTTTTTCTTAATAAATTTTGTAAAAAAAAAAAAGTTATAAAATCCTATCCAGCGGCCGGGCGCAGTGGCTCACGCCTGTAATCGTAGCACTTGGGAGGCCAAGGTGGGCGGATTGTTTGAGCTCAGGCGTTCGAGACCATCCTGAGCAAGAGCGAAACCTCGTCTCTACTAAAAATAGAAAGAAATTATCTGGCCAACTAAAAATTATATACAGAAAAAATTAGCCAGGCATGGTGGCACATGCCTGTAGTCCCAGCTACTCGGGAGGCTGAGGCAGTAGGATTGCTTAAGCCCAGGAGTTTGAGGTTGCTGTGAGCTAGGCTGATGCCACGGCACTCACTCTAGCCCTGGGCAACAAAGCGAGACTCTGTCTCAAAAAAAAAAAAAAAAAAAAAAAAATTGCTATCCAGCGATAAATAGGAGCAAGACAATTTGGAAAGGCTGTTCAAAGGTGATGTAATCTGGCTTCTAATTTTTACGGATGAATATTGGATGAAAGTGAGGTTATGGCATATATTCCAGTGAGCTTTATTTTTAATTCAATGTTTATATCATGCCCTTTCTATACAATTTTTAAAATGGACTCTAAACATATCATTAAATGGCTGGATGTGTTATGGGGAAAACCAGATATAGGGCTTCCTGCATGCAATTTATAGCTGAAAGCCTTGTTACCAAATCTTTACTGCCAGAAAAACCATTAAAGTGGTAATCAATTGTGGAGTGTCATGCCCAAAGGAATAGCATAAAGCAAAATGAAACGTTGCCAATTATTGAAAACATTCCCCAATATGGATTTTAAAATATGACTAGTTGTATGATAAACTCTACAAATTAGTTACTGCTTGAAGCTAAAATGCTAAGCATTTCTAAAGAAATGAAATGGCTTCTGGTCTTTTTTTTGAGCAGTGTGATAAAAATATGGTGTTAGCTATTGAATAGTTTTTCCTTCATTTTCCAAAATCACTTTTGGATAGTTTCTGCACATTCAAAGAAAAGTAGATCATTAAGATTGTTATTATAATAATAAAAATAAAACATCTTCATAGACAACATAGGCTGCTTTTAAAAAATAAAAAACAACATCTTTATACAGTGAAAAAATAATTTACAAAGAAAAAGTAACATAATCAAAGTCTATTAAATAAAGGGAGGCTATCTTTTATTACAGGTGGTGTTTTTGTATATAACAACCCTGCTTTGAAGTTTCAGTATTACAATGAGTGTGTCTTTGATTTCAGTTCTTTTTTGGTAATATTCAGAGTTTGGGGGCTAATATTTTCTACCAATAATATGTATCAACAGCCAATAGCAATATGATGATGAGGGCCAGTTGTGCTCCTCCACCCCCTACACCACACATATCTGTCATGATTTTCCTTTACGTACCTCACCTTTGTTAAAAGTCTATTTTGTTCCAGGTGCATATCAATCCTACACATTGATCAGGGTTTTAAATAAAGTGTGTTCTTTATTTCTCAATTTTTGTAAAAGATTGATTTTATAAATTCTTAGAGCAAATATTTTGGAGCTATTTCCCTACTCTTAGCTATTTCCCTTATAGTAATTTTTTTTTATTATACAAGTTTGAAACTATCACATACTTGGAAACCAAGCAGTACCTACTCTAATAGTCTAAAAAAAAAAAAAATGTGTCAGAGGAGGCTTGTAATTCCAGATACAAAAACAAAGCTGAGTAACTGAATGCAAGGTATTTTTTTTAAAGCATTTCAGTTTCCTTCATGACATAAATATAATATTTTGGATCATAATTATTTGAAAGTTTTGGGGTTTTTTTGTTTTTGTTTTCTGGTATCTCAGATAATTTAGATTATGGTTAACCGAATATTTGCTTCATTTTTATGTTTCAGAATATATATGAATTAACCTATTGAGGAGAAAAAGCAAAGTAAGCATATATAATAAGCTTTTTTGCTTTTTAAAATTGATTAATTTAATGACAGTCCTCAATTACTCATAAGTAGATAATGCAAGGCAAAAATTTAATTTTTAATGAGAATCACTTAGCAAATCAAACATTGCAAGTAATGAGCCCTAAAAAACTGGTTTCACAAAATTATTGAAATATATCCAAAACTCAGATGGAAGTGATTTTTGATTTATACTTTATAAAGTATAAATAAAGTATATATAAAGTATAAAGTATAAATCAGGGAATGATAAGTAGAATTTTACAAATAATCCAACTCCAATAGTGGTTAAACCAAACTTACTTCCTTAATTTTCACGACAACCCCATGAGATAGGTACTACTTTTGTTCCCATTTTATAGATGTGCTAACTCAGAGGACATAAGTAATTTACTAGTGCTACAGTGATACAGCCAGCAAGTGGCAGAGTCAAGATTATAGCAGAGGCAGTCCGGGTGGTGATTACACACTCTTAACCATTCTGCTAGTAATGTCATTTTTCAACTTTCCAGTTAGGAACATTAAAGAAAGTCTGTGCTTTTGACATTCTAAAAAGGTCCTATTAATAAATACTGGTATTGTAAGAAATTAGGGAGCTAGCTACATAGGTGACAAAGTATCTGTGAGCTACTGTTCTACGGTCTGCTGATAAATGATTCTTCAAAATGTATTAATAATAAAGGGAGAGAAATTACATGTCATAAGTTCACAGAAGCCAAATACATGAGCCTTTTAAAAAATAATACATTTGAGCTAATGAATGCTTTAATGTTAAGAATTGGCTACAAAACGGAAATGGACAACTTTCTTAGATAAAACAGGTACAGAATAATTGAAAGAGCAGTAACAACAAAACTAATGGCTCAACTTCATGCCTAATTCACAAATATAGGCAAAGAGGAATATGACTCTATAGTTGCCAAACTATCCAAAGTCTGAATCTAAACAGTAACTTACTTTCATTAAAATTTATCAAATAATACTATTTTGCTGGTGGGAGGTACGCAGAGAAATAAAGGGAGTTAGCCATACCTCAATAAATATGTAAATCTTGATTTTGCTTTGCTATATCTTTAGGTATATTAAGTTTTATTTTCAAGAAATAAAAGATGAATATGAGCATAGCAACTTTTGTTTATATTTAAGGCTTATTAAAAAAGCCACTGAAAATGAAAGAGCATAACATCTTACTGTTTAAGCACATAATATAAATCAAACAGGCAATAAAAGCAAGCCAAATATTTCCTCAATAGTTGGCATATTTTTTAAGCAGGTGATTGAGCTATGTAGATCCTTGAAATTAAATGAGTACCTCTATTTATTTGCCACTATAGCCAAATATTTAACAACCTTAATATGTCATTTTAATTGCATTTCTTCAAAATTAAAAACATACATGTCTTTAACTCTGTAATTCTTTTTCTGGAACTTATTCTACAAACATAATCAAAAACTGCTCAATGACTTATGTATGAGAATAATTTTTGTGGCATTGTTTCTAATAGCAGTGAATTAGAAACAGTCTAAATGCCAATGAGTTAAGGAAGAATTAATTATATTGTGTAGAAACACAATAAAATTCTGTGCCACCATTTAAAATATCAAGGTAGCTCAAGCACTAATAGGAAGATGCCCATAATATTTAGGTTGGTGCAAAAGTAATCGCGATTTTAATGTTGAAATTTGCCATTTGATATTAGAATACATTCTTTTTTTATTTCAGCATATTATGGGGGTACAAAAGTTTAGGTTACATATATTGCCCTTGCCTCCCCATCCCAAATCAGAGCTTCCAGTGTGTCCATCCCCTAGACAGTGCACATCACACTCATTATGTATGTATACACCCATGCCCTCCCCCTCCCCCACATCTGCCCAACACCCGATTAATGTTATTCCTAAATGTGCTTTTAGGTGATGATCAGTGAAACCAATTTGATGGTGACTATATGTGATGCTTATTTTTCCATTCTTGGGATACTTCACTTAGTAGAATGGGTTCCAGCTCTATCCAGGAAAATACAAGAAGTGGTATATCATCATTGTTTCTTATAAATAAATGTGGTTATGTTACACATCATTTTAATAGACATTTCTCACTTTATGTTTTTTTGCTAATGACTTAACACTAGCTGCCTATTTTATATTTATTTTAGACTACAGAAATGATGTTAGTCAAAAAGCAAATTCAATGATTTTTGTATTCGAGTTCAAAACAGGTCATAAAGCAGTGGAGACAACTCCCAACATCAACAACGCATTTGGCCCAGGAACCACTATTGAATGTACAGTGCAGTGGTGGTTCAAGAAGTTTGGTAAAGGAGACAAGAGCCTTGACGATGAGAAGTGCAGTGGCTGGCCATTGGAAGTTGATAACGACCAATTGAGAGCAATCATTCAAGCTGATCCTCTTACAACTACACGAGAAGTTACCGAAGAACTCAACCTTGACCATTCTATGGTTGTTCAGCATTGGAAAGGTGAAAAAGCTCATTAAGTGGGTGCCCCATGAGCTGACTGAAAATCAAAAAAATCATAGTTTTGAAGTGTCATCTTCTCTTCTTGTACTCAACAACAATGAATCATTTCTTGATCAGATTGTGACATGCAATGAAAAGTGGATTTCATATGACAACCTGCAACAACCAGCTCAGTGACTGGACCAAGAAAAAGCTACACAGCACTTCCCAAAGTCAAACTTGCAGTAAAAAAAGGTCATGGTCACTGTTTGGTGGTCTGCTGCCAGTCTGATCCACTACAGCTTTCTGAATCCCAGTGAAACCATTACATCTGAGAAGTATGCTCAGCAAATCAATGAGATGCACTGAAAACTGCAATGCCTACAGCCAGCATTGGGCAATAGAAAGGGCCCAATTCTCCATGACAATGCCCGATTGCAGGTCGCACAACCAACACTTCAAAAGGTGAACGAATTGGACTATGAAGTTTTGCCTCATCCACATGTTCACTTAACCTCTCTCGCCAAATGACTACCACTTCTTCAAGCCTTGACAACGTTTTGCAGGTAAAACGCTTCCACAACCAGTAGGATGCAGAAAATGCTTTCTAAGAGTTTGTCGAACCCTGAAGCATGAATTTTTATGCTGCAGGAATAAACAAACTTATTTCTTGTTGGCAAAAATTTGTTGATTGTAATGATTCCTATTTTGTTAATAAAGAT
Organism: Varecia variegata; assembly: GCA_028533085.1. Taxonomy (NCBI): domain Eukaryota; kingdom Metazoa; phylum Chordata; class Mammalia; order Primates; family Lemuridae; genus Varecia; species Varecia variegata. The sequence goes on along the minus strand of CM052439.1, from coordinate 148,872,107 downwards.
GTGTCTGAGCCTAGTTATAATAATTTAAAATTCATGTTCTGAAACCACAATTACTTTTGCACCAACCTAAATAAATTCTAAACTGAAGAAAACTGGTTTCAGAATAACATGGGCAACATGATCATAGTTTTAAAATCACACACATATGGTTTTTGTATGTTGTAATTGACTGCATAAACAAAGAATTCAGAAGTATATACATTAAACAATTAACCATTGTTATCTGGTGAATAACAATAATGGAGTCAAATGAGGACTTTTATTTTTCACTTAGTGTAATTATACTTAAAGTTTTAAGAGATAGCTATATTACTGCTGTAATACTGTTTAAAAAGTGATTAAAAATTAAAAAACAAAATTAACTAGCCTGTGAAGATTACAAATGAGTTTGAAAAAGATTTTTAAAAAGAGAGAAGTCAACAAATCTAATGAAATGACATAATTGACATTTCTGACTTAAGTGGGAACAAAGAAGAAGAAAAATCAAAATCCAAAAGTAAGCAGAGTTGATGGGAAATATTAGCTTCACATCCTTTTATTTTAGTATAAACTTGAACCTCAAACTTTGTCAAATATTCTTCTCTAGGCAGGGGTGGAAATGCTATGTCAAGCAATGCTTTCAGTTTATAATTCCACAATCAAGAATACCATGACTCTTCCACTAGTTAAGCATTCCTTTCCAGAAAAATTAAGTCTCACTTTCTATACTTTAAGAAATTTTCCTTTGCATCAAACCTAGTAAAAAATGGAAAAAAAAAGACTTTTATTTTGGACAACATGACAATGTACATGTATAAAGAAACTCCACCTGGTACAGAACAGATTGTGTGTGGGTGGAGTGGGGGTACATATATATGTATATCATGTCTAAGCTGATGTAAAAACAAAACAAGAAAAAACGATTAAAACATAGGAAAAAGAAGAAAATACGATTCCACGATGGTAAACTTAGGAGCTGGCATTTATCCTGAGGAAATATGCTAAACTCCAGTGTCCTAGAATATGTTTGAAAGGAGTATACACCCTTAGTGAAAAAGGTGGACTGGGGGCAGGGCCCAGGGCTCTCAGGCAGATGGGAAGTTGGATAAAAGATGCCTCAATTTCCCAAATTATAGGACAAAAGCCAAACCTCCAGCACATAAATCAGCATAAAACCTATCCCACAAAAGTAGACCATCTATCTAGGCCTGGGTTTGGAATGAAGCAAGATAAGATGATATATCTATTGAGTGATGGAGGGAAAAATATAAGAATGAAAAGAAAGACTCAATCCCCAAAAGCCAACAAAGGTAAAAAAACAAAAACACTAAAGTTAACTTATAAAACAGCTGTCAAAACAGAAATAACAAAATGAGTCGTTGGGAATGAATCTAAGTGTGCACATAAATAAAGTAAATGAAGATAATCTAAATTTTCACATAATAGATTTAAAACTAAGTGATACTGAAATTTCTGCATATGAATCTGGTAGAATGTACTAAAAGGTTACGTAGACGAATAAAGAGAGACTTTAATGCTCACATTAGAAAAATACCTGAGAAATTAGTAAACTAAGAATCTGCCTTAAGATGTTAGACAAGAAACAGAAGAATAAGGCCAAAGAAAGTAGGAAGAAAAAATAAAAGAGCAGTTACTAAAATGATCATATGGAAAAATATATAAACACCGCTATGTCTTCAAATTTAACAACTTAGGTAAAGACATATTTTGGAAAGTAATATAAATGGCCAAATGTGAGTCAAGTAGAAATAAAAAGTTTGAATAACAATTTGAAAGCTGAATCATCAATAAAAAATATTTCCAAGAAAAAAAATATCAGAGTCAGAGGGCTAATGGGAAGTTGTCAAGGAAGAAAGATATCCAATTAACAAATCTTTTTTAAGAGACTAGAACAAGAAAGATGGCCTATCACATATAATTTGCATCATCTTGATTCTAAAACCAGAAAAGGCCATTCTGAGAAAGGAAACCTCAAATAGTTGCAAATATATAATATTAAACAAATTAATAGCCGACCAAAAAAATTAAGAAAATAGAAAACCTAAGTTATCAAGATCAAGTTGGATTTATTCCAGGAATGCAAGATAAAAGTTTGGCTCAACAAATTCCCCTATGTAATTAATTCAACATTACAGATTAAAGAAGATACAGGGATATAGGGTTTAAAGGGAATATATATATATATATATATATATATATATATATATATATCTCCCAACAAATGCAGAAAGGACATTCAATAAAATCCAACAACTGATGGATGGTGAAAATTCTTAGAAAACTAAGAATAGAAGAACATTTTCTTACCCTTAATTATAAGTATCAATGAAAGCAGCAGGTGTCATATTGATTGGTGAAAATTTAAAAGCATTATCTTTAAAATAAGGAACAAGAAAGAATACCTGCTGTCACCTTCTCTATTTAACATTGTATGTGAGGTCCTAGCCTGTGCAACAGACATTCAAAGAAATAATACTGGGTTATAAGTGTGTCTATCACCCAGATAGTGTTTATTGTATCTGTTAGGTAGGTTTTCTACCATCTCCTCCTACCCACTGCCCCCTGCTTGATTTCTACTGAGTTTTACTTTGCTCGGTGTACACTTATATCCCTGACTCAAACACGACAAAATTGGTACATGTAACCAAAGACATTTGTACCCCCATAACATTTTAAAATAATAAAAAATAAAAATAAAAAAAGAAAGAATACTGGTCATTAAGAAATAAAACTTTTATTAGCCACAAATACAGTTATCTATATTGGGAACCCAAAAGAAGATAAAAATGAATTATTAAAATTAATTAAAAAGTTTAGAAATGTTGCTGGATTTAAAAGCAATTTTAAAAGTCAATTGCATTTCTATGTATTAGTAACAAACATTTAGGAATAAAAATTAAAAAGAAGATACTATTTAAAATAACTACGGCATTAAATATTTAGAAATATATTTAACAAAAAATATACGAACTGCTTTTAGATAATAAAACTTTATTCAAAAATAGTAATAAATAAGACCTCAGTTAATAGAAAACATAACATATTCATGGCTAAGAAAATTCAATATTTTTAGGACATCAATTTTACCACAATACAACTATAGCTTCATTACAATTTTAACCAAAGTTCCAAGTGGGATGAGTGTATGAATTGATAATGAGCTGCTTCTTTATATGGTAAAGAAAATAGCTAAGAAGAAGAGGCTCCAAGATGGCGGACCAAAGATACCACCAGCCAGAGCATCTCAGTAAAAGGGAAAAGTTTTAAATGAAAGAGAGAAAATGAACAAACAGACAAACATGGATCAGATGAGGGTCTGAAGGAGGGGTGCCAGAACCTTCAGGAGACTCCTCAGGAAGAAGTTGCAGAGCAGAACAGGAAGGAGAAAGGTATCGGCAGAGACCAACCCCCAGGAGGCTTGGAGACCAGTGAGAAGGGCAGTTGTAGGAATTTGTTTATTCCTCCCTCACATCTCTAACAGTTGGTGGTTTCCCAAGCAGCTAGAGAAACCTTATACCCACATGAGCCCAGCGACTGCTGCTGCTAGGGAGCTGAGAGCTTCTTGTGGACAGGGCACCAGGCTCCCAGCCCCCGTGGAGCACTTCCTGCCCCACAGACCCGAGTCTGGATGGCAGGTGCCATATTGCTTCTTTACCCACTGTGCACCCTTGTCCTCCCCAGGGGGCTTCAACTCCTTGGGTTTCATCTTGCTCGCTCCCACAAAGATATCTCCCAACTCTGGCCCAGACAACAGAAGTCATAGGGATCAAGTGGGTCCCCGGTGATCTGCACAACTCCAGAGCCTGGTCATTCTGGGAAGACTGCCTCTTGGATTGATGGACAAACATGACCAGAGTGATTGCTTACTTCTGTCCGGACTTGTTCTCTCCTCTTCCCCTCCCACACGCACGGCTGCCCACAGAGACAACTGAACTGCCACACAGAGGCTTCCACAGAGAGTGGGGCTCACACCTTTCCTTTTGACATGCTGTGGCCGACTGAGAGGTTCTTGGATTTTAGCTCCCTGCCTGCCAGCCTTCCCTGGTGCTGCTTGCCCAGTGACTGCATCAGAGTGGGGCATGCTCCAAGGCAGAGGGACATTGAACTTGCTTGGGCATACCGTGGGCAACTGGGGAGCAGCACACTAATTCCTGGCATGGTCAGAGATTGATCTCTGGGGCCCCAGGGATGAGCCCAGAGGCCAGATCCCATACCTCCAGGTCTCAATCCTCTTGCCCAGTAGCACGGATGGGATATTTGTGAATTAGTCTTGGGACACATGAGTGCCCACAGGGACAGATGAAGGGGGAGAGTGCAGTGTGGGTCCTAGAAGCAGCATGCCTCTGGGGCACCCTTCTCCCAAAGGGCCCTCCTGGGTCAGGCCGGGATCCTGGATAGGGAATCTCCTGACCCGCATCACAGTCATGGGGGAGATAAGCTGGCTTGAGGTCTTGCCTATAGGCAGATGCCAGGGGGAAACAGTAGAATAGGGGAGGGCAGAAAGGAGCAAGGCCTGCTCCAGACTGCCAGACCCTGGGTCTCAGACAGCCCCATTTCCATAGGCAGACTTTCTGGTTGAATGGGGTCACTTCAGCTCCTCCCTGGTGGCCTTGCCCAGAGGCACAGAGCAGACTTTGAACCCTGATGAAAGAGGTTCCTTGGAAGCTTTTGTGTAGGCTGAGAGCAATCTCATCCAGCTCAGTCTCACCCAGTCATATTCCTCCACCCAATTCTGCTGTGGTGGAGAATAAAGACTCACTTGGAAGTTCCAGCACCGCACCCACCATCTGGGGCATTGGAGTGCTAATCCTGAGGGACTAGAGCTGGTCACAGGACCCAAAACAACATTGCAATGTGTTCCTTCCAGCAACTGCCACTTATAGACAGGGAGGTCAACTTGCATGCCCTTTATAGCATTTACCGACTCAACAGGGTGTGGTTGATTCTCACCCAAAAGCACTACTTATTGTCTCAGAGAGTAAACTGGGCATGACATTCTCTAAACAAAAGAAAATCCAAAAATAAAAAACAACAGCTGCTCCAGATGAGAAGGAATCAGTTAATGAACTCCAGAAGTACGAAGAATCAGAGGGAAAGGACACCCCCAAAGGAGAACACCAGCTATCTAGCAATGAATACCAATGAAAATCAGAATATTGAAATGACAGATGAGGAATTATGAACATGGACTATAAGGAAGGTAAATGAAATATAAGAGAAAATAGAAATCCAACACAAAGAAACCACAAAGACAATGCAGGAAATGAATGAAAAATTCACTGAATAAATTGAATTATGAAACAAAAATCAAACAGAACTTCTGGAAATAAAAAATTCCTTCAAGGAAATACAAAACATAGTGGAAAGCCTTAAGAATAAGTTAGATCAGGCAGAAGAAAGAATCTCAGAGCTTGAAGACAACACCTTTGAATTAAACAAGTCAGTCAAAGAGAGCAGAGAAATGAGAGAAATAAATAAAGCCAACAAGAAATATGGGATTATGTAAAGAGGCCTAACATAAGAATCATAGGCATCCTTGAGGGTGAAGAAGAAAATACATAAGAGATGGAAAAACCTATTAGAGGTAATAATTGGGGAAAATTTCCCTGGCCTTGCTAGAAATCTAGATATCAAGGTACAAGAAACTCAAAGAACTCCTGGGAGATTCATCACAAAGAGGCAAACACCACAACTCACAGTCATCTGGTAGACCAAAAAAAAAAAAACACACTAAAGAGGCACTCCTATGAGCCATAAAACAAAAGAACCAAGTAACTTACAAAAGAAAACCCATCAGACTACCTGCAGATATCCTACCTGACATTTTACAAGCCAAAAGGGATTGGGGCACCATTCTCAGTCTTCTCAACAGAATAATGGCCAGCCTAGAATATTGCATCTTGCAAAACTAAGTTGCTTATATGAGGTGGAAATGGAGACTTTCTCAGGCAAGCAAACATTGAAGGAATTTGTCAAGATAAGACCTGCCCTGCAGAAAGGACTCTGACCTGCATTATATATGGATCAGCATAAGACACCCACCAGTGTAAAATCACTGAAAAACTAAAGGTCAAAGCTCAGATACCATAATGGTTCAAGAGGTAAAACAGAGCAATAAAGTTCTACTCAACAGGATGAACAGAAATCCACACCCACTTATCAGTTCTTTCAATAAATGTGAATGGCTTGAAATCCCCATTCAAGAGATACAGGCTGGCTGAATATATATATATATATATATACATATATATATATATATATATATATATATATATATATATATATATGCCAAGTATCTGCTGTCTCCAAGAAACATATTGAACTCACAAGGACTCATTCAGACCCAAGGTGAAGGGATGGAAAACAATATTCCATGCAAACAAAAACCAAAAGAAAGCTGGTGTAGCTATTCTCATATAAGATAACATATATTTCAAAACAACAAAAATAAAGAAAGACAAAGATGGTCATTACATAGTAGTGAAGGGAACAATTCAACAAGAAGACATTACAATCCTAAATATTTATGCATCTAACACTGGTGCACCCAGATTCATACAGCAAACCCTATCTGACCTAAACAAATTGATAAACAACAGCATCATTAAGCTGGGGACTTCAACACCCCTCTGAGAGAAATGGACAGATCCTACAAGCAGAAAATAAGCAAAGAAACAATGGACTTAAACAGAACTGTAGAACAAATGGGCCTAACAGACATGTAAAGAACATTTTACCCCAAAACTACAGAATATACATACTTCTCATCAGTTAACAGAACATTCTCTAAGATTTATCACATCCTATGACACAAAACATGTCTTGACAAACATAAAAAAAAATAGAAATTATGTCATGTATCTTCTAAGATCACAGTGGAATAACATTTGAAATCAACCCAAACAGAAACACAGAACTCTACACAAGGACATGGAAATTAAACAACATACTGCTGAAAAATTCATGGGTCAAGAAGGAAATTGAAATGGAAATCAAAAGATTCTTCTAACTAAATGACAAAAGGGAGACAAGTTATCAAAATCTGTGGGAATCAGCAAGAGCAGTCCTAAGGGGAAAATTGATAACCATAAACACCTACATCCAAAAGACAGAAGGTTCGCAAATCAACAATCTAATGAATCATCTCAAGGAATTAGAAAAGGAAGAACAAACCAAACCCAAACCCAGCAGAAGAAAAGAAATAACTAAGTCAGAGCAGAACGAAATGAAATCTACAATAAAAGAATTACACAGATGATTAATGAAACAAAAAGTTGGTTCTTTGAAAATATGAACAAAATCAACAGTCCTCTAGGTTGAATAACCAGAATCAGAAAAGAAATACTCTAATAATCTCAGTCAGAAATAAATAAAGAGATATTACAAATGATGCCATAGAAATACAAAATATCCTCTCTGAATACTCTAAAAATCTCTATGCACATCAACTTGAAAATGTGGAGGAAATGGACAAATTCTTGGAAACACACAACTTCCCTAGGCTCAGTCAGGAAGAACTAGAACTACTGAACAGACCAATACCAAGTAACAAAATCAAAGCAGCAATAAAAAGCCTTCCAACAAAAAAAAGTCCCAAAGCAGATGGTTATATATCTGATGTTCACCAGACCTACAAAGAAGAACTGGTAGCTATTATTTCATAATATCAAGATGATGGAATTCTCCCCAGTTTTTTTCTATGAAGGCAATATCACCTTGATACCAAAGTCAGGAAAAAACACACCAAGAAAAGAAAACTGCAGATCAATATCCCTTATAAATATAGACTCAAAAATTCTCAATAAAATTCTAGCAAACTAAATTCAGCTGCACATCAAAAAATAAGCCACCATGACCAGGTGAGCTTAATCCCAGAGAGGTAAGGACAGTTCAACATACACAAATCTATAAATGTGATTCACCACATAAATAGAAGCAAAAACAAGTACAATATGATCCTCTCAATAGACAGAAAAAGGATTTGACTAAATCCAGCACCCTTTTATGATAAGAACTCTTAACAAAATAAGCATAGATGAAACATACCTCAATTTTATAAAAGCCATATATGACAAATGCATAGCCAACATCATACTGAAAGGAGAAAAACTGACAGCATTCCCCCTTAGAACTGGAACCATACAAGGTTGCATACTGTCACCACTTCTATTCAATATATTAATAGGACTGGAAGTCCTAGCCAGAGCAATCAAGCAAGAGAAGGAAATCAAGTGTATCCAAATGGAGAAAGAAGAGGTCAACTTTCACTCTTTGCTGCTGATATGATCTTATATGTAGAAAACCCCAGTGATTCTGCAGAGACTTCTGGAACTGAAAAATAAATTCAGCAAAATCTCAGGTTATGAAATCAATGTACATAAATCAATAGCATTATTACATGCCAACAATAGTCAAACTGAGAATCAAAGACTTAATAGCTTCTACAATAACAACAAAGAAAATAAAATACCAAGGAATATATTTATCCAAGGAGGTGAAAGACCTCTACAGGAAGAACTATTAAACATTGAGGAAGGAAATTTCAGAAGATGTAAACAAATGTAAAAACGTGTCATGCTCATGGATCAGCAGAATCAACACTGTTAAATGTCTATACTACCTAAAGTGGTTTACAGAATCAATGCAATCCCCATTAAATACCAATGCCATTTTTCACAGATCTAGAAAAAATAACTCTATGCTTCATATGGAACCAGGGAAGACCTCATATAGACAAAGCAACCTTAAGCAAAAAGAACAAATTGAGAGGTATCAAGTTACCAGACTTCAAGCTCTACTACAAGGATATAGTATCCAAAATAGCATGGTACTAGCACAAGAAAAGAGATGTACACCAATAGATCAGAACAGAGAACCCAGATATAATACTATCCTCATATTGCCATCTGATCTTTGACAAAGCAACAAAAACTTACACTGGAAAAAAGAATCTTTATTCAATGAATGGTCCTGGGAAAATTGGATAGCCACATGTAGGAGACTGAAACAGGATCCACACCTCTCAACACTCACAAAAATTAATTCATGATAGATAACAGATTTAAACCTAAGGCATGAAATAATAAGAATTCTGGAACAAAATGTTGGAAAAACTCTTACATATATCTACCTAGGCAAAGAATTTATGAAGAAGACCCCAAAGGCAACCACAGCAACCAGAAAAATAAATAAATGGGACATGATCAAATTAAAAATCTTCTGCACAGACAAGGAAACAATCAATAGAGTGAACAGACAGCATAAAGACTGGGAGAAAATATTTGCCTGTTATACATTTGATAAAGCACTAATAACTAGAATCTATAAAAAATCAAGCAAAACATCAAGAAAAAACAAAACAACCCCATCAAAAAGTAGGTAAAAGTCATGAACAGAAGAAAGATTCTCAGAGAAGAAAGACTAATGGCCAATACACATATGAAAAAGTTCTCAACGTCTCTAATCATCAGGGAAATGCAAATCAAAACCACAAAGAGATATCACCTAACCCCAGTGAGAATGGTATTTATCGAAAAGTCCCAAAACAGCAGATGCTGGTGTGGGTATGGAGAAAAAGGTTCACTTATACACTGTTGGTCAGACTGCAAACTAGTACAAGCCCTGTGGAAGGCAGTATGGAGATACCTCCAACAACTAAAAGTAGACCTAACATTTGATCCAGCAATACCACTCTTGGGCATTTACTCAAAGAAAAAAAAATCATTTTATAAAAAAGACACTTGCACTAAAATGTTTATGGCAGCAAATTCATAATCACAAAGATGTGGAATCAACCCAAGTGCCCATCAACATATGAGCGGATTAATAAAATGTGGTGTATATATATATATATATATATATATATATATATATATATATATATATATATACACACACCATGGAGTACTACTCAGCCATAAAAAAATAGAGAATACCTTTTGTAAAAATCTGGGTGAAACTGGAGACCATTCTAAGTGAAGTATTGCAAGAATGGAAAAAGAAACACCACATGTACTCACTATTAAACTGAAACTAATCAATGAACACTTATATGCACATATGGGAATAAAACTCAATGGAAGTCAAGCAGGTGGGAGGGGGAGGAGGGGTTGTGGAAATTCACACCTAATGGGTACAGTGCTCACTATCTGGGTGATAGTCCCACTTATAACATTAACTCAATCTCTACAAAAGCAATACATGTAAACAAAATGTTTGTACCTTCGTAATATTCTGAAATTAAAAAAAAAATAGCTAAGACACTTCCAAAAGAGTGGAATCAAATAGGACAGTGTACCTTCTCAGCTTTAAATATTTAACATAAGCATAGAGTAATCAAGATAGTTTGGTATTATCATACTTATAGACAAACAGATCAATGGAAGAAAAGAGAAAACCATAAAACTGATCTATGCATTTGAGAAATTTTTACATAGTCTATGAAAATAAATTTAGGTGGAAAATGACATAGCCCGTCATGAAAGGTATATTTTAAATTGGAAAATGCAAAAACCCCCACAACTTTATGATTCAGTGTAGAAAAGACACATGCAAATAGCACAAACTCTTAATGTAAAATATTCATAAATTAAATCCTATAAAAGTTAAACCTTCTTTACATCAAAAGATAAAATCTAAAGGTTATAAGTAAAAGGCAAACTACAAACTAGGTGAAGACATTTGCAAAATGTCCTATAATGTCTTATAAGTAACTCCTACGAATCAGTAAGAAGAAAATAGTGTGGCAAATACATTCAAGAAACTTCAATGCCCTACAACCTGAAAACATGCTTAACTTTCTTAGTAAGCAGGCTAACGCAAATTCAAATCAAAATGAGACACCATTTCAAGTCAAAAGTGATAAAAATTAAAGGAGACAATACCATGTGTTTGGGAGGATATGAAATAATAGTAACTCTCTCATCTCCTGGTGGGAGAACACTATATCAATTTCTTGGAAAATAATTTGGCATCACTTTGTGAAGCTCAAATTTCCTATATCTTGTAACTTGCAATTGTACTCCTAGGTATACTCCCCAGAGAAAAAAATCTTGGAAATGTACAAAAGAAGACATGTAAAACAATATTTACAATAACAACAATAACATCTGGAGTGATCCAAATGTCCATACACAGTAAAATGGATAAATAAAAAGTTATAGCTCTGTTGTACAATAAAATACTAATGAAAAAAATCATGAATGGCAATTCTTCATTTGTTGCATTTTTCCCCTGACATTTTGGATTATGGGGAGTATTAATGCTCAAAATACTTTCAGTATAGTAGCTATTTTACAATAGTAGGATAAATTGAAAAAGTTATGTAAGTCAATGGGCATACCTTAACATTATATGTTAGTTTCTATAGTAATTTTGAGCATTAAACCTTAAAAAGAGCCCAGCTATAGCAGCTACAATATTATTTGTACCTAGGCTGGTGTGAATGTATGTTGTATAACATGATGGAGTCCCTTTGCCACACTATATGTTAGCTCCAGGAAATTCGCAGATGAATAAAGCAGCCCTTGCCCTTCAAGATCTTTCAGTGTAATGATGAAGACAAACTTTTAAACAAAATTTTAATAAGCTCTCATGGTATGATGATATGCAGGAGAAGCAGAGAGGAGCCAACTAACTCTGCCTGAAAGGATAAGTGAAATTTCGCAAGAACAACCTGATGAAATTGCATGGCTCCTGTGGGGAATGGAGAGTAACTGTGTGAAGCTGGTGAAAAAATACCTTGGCATGAAATATCTGCAAAAGTTGATGCAAGGGTAAACTGAAGTCAGATCAAGAAGGGTCTTGTTTATAATGCTAATAGGAATAGCATCCTGCAGAAGATGGTAAGTCATGAAAAGAGTTCAGGAAATGACAGGATAAGGTTTGTATTTTAGAAGGTTTTAGCAGTAGAATAGAGGTTATATTAAAAAGAGCTGTGACTCCCATGTATAAATTTCCTCTCCAGCATTTAGTCCCTCTTTAACTTAAATCTTTTTCTTATGAATTATTTATTCTGGCAGCAAATAACCATGAGAATGTAGGAAATATAGAACAAGGGACACTGAAATAATTACCTCCCTATGGAACTATCTGTGAAAATATAAAATCATATATCTGTATAACAATAATATTAATGTGAATATATAAAGAATGGAGTCTAAAGTCTAAAATAAAACTTCAAATTGAAATATATGTTAACATTTTCTTCTGAAATGAAGTCTGAAAGTCCATTTATCTGACTCTATTTCAAATACATACATTAATTTATTTAATATTTATATTTGTATTTATATATTTAAAACATATACCATATATAAATTTATTATAAATACATTAGAACATATAAATTATACATATTATATGGATAAATATATAAGTAAATGGCTAATATATGTTCTATCTCCAAGCTTATTATGATAAAACATTTTCTTAAGGCTTTATTAGATTTAATGATATAATTTTCACTAATTAAGATATTACCCTATACTTTTATACCCCATAATTAGCTTAACAACTTAATGGAAAATGAACAGAATACTATATGAATATGGAAAACTTAAAATATTCTTTAAATTTCACACCTACTTTGTTTAATAATAATCAAATTACTTCTGCACAAATAAAAGGTATATGCCCATAAAACAATTACTGTAAATTTTTGGATAATTGGAATACTCATTAAAACTATTTTTATCTAGAACAACCTAAAAAAGAAGTATGTCTGTTCAAAAATGCTGTATTTATTTTGAATTTGTTTAATAGTGAAAAAAATGACTTGCAAAAAATGATTAAGAAATCCAATGTTTTCAACTACTACCTTTTTGTCACAAAAAGTTGTCTTACCATTAAGTTCTTAATAATATAATAAATATTTATTAGTTTTATTTGTCTCAACCTGACATTTTTAATAATAAAACCATGAATAATTTTAGAACATATATATTGTACTATTCCAGTAGCATGCCACAATGGAGAAAATCAAATATGGTTCTTCCTTTAAAAAGTTCAGTTAACTGGTAGACTAAGGAGACCATCTTTGCCAAAACTTTTCTATTTTAGCATAAACTATAGTATAACTTGAACAATCAATATTAAGCAGAGGAATTATTATGCAAAAGTAGATATGTGGGAGAAAGATCTTAATATAAAACAGAGATTTTTAACCTTTGGGAGGAGTTAGACCTCTCTGGGAAGCTGAAAAAAATCATATACCTTAAGTACTTCCTATGAATATTTATATTGACCATATGTACAAATGGTTGCAAACAAGTTTTTCAGAATTTATGGAATATTTGAAGCCTGTTTGCAAATTTAAAACTTTCGACACACAAAGTAACAAACTATATAACAAGAGTGATAACTGATCTTCTGATAATTAAATATCACTACATTATTTCTGGAGTTTTGATTTAATTTCTCAGTCTCCCTCTTACCTAAGAAGTATTTTAATTTTCATATACTAGATCAAGTTCTAATTCCTCCATAAAATCATCTTTGATTGTTATTGTCCTCCAAACTTCAATGGCAATTGTCTGTACCATTCATATACCTTTTAGCCCACAGAAAATATTCAGTGTTTCTTACTTAATAAGCAAGCCTTAATAAGCCTCTTGGAAAAAGAACATGTGTATTAAAACAGGTTCCATTTATAGTGCCTAGCATAAGGTATGGCACATTCATAATGAGAATGAAGACATATTTATTAATATTCAAATCATTTTAATGTTCTTATTTTAAAAGGTAACTACATACATTTATGTAATCCCTAATATTATAAAGTTATCCCATTAAATATTTGTTTCCTGAGACCTCAGTCTGTATAATTTGCAGTCTATTGACTTGTATCAGATCATAATATTAGCATTTTGGTGTGTTCTTATACTTCTTTTAGTTTGTGCGCATTTACTCAATCTCCCAGGTACGTTGATGAAGTCTGAAAGCAGAGAGTATATGTTTCAAAGCCAATGGGAACCAGATGGTATCACTGAAATATATAGTAGCCATTTTTCTTGATTATAGCACTTTCCCCTATTCTGTTTTCAAAAGGCTAAATGGAAATGACCTCGTAAGACAGAGAGATATTTACCTTTATGTGTTGTACGCATTCCAGGGAATCAATGAGAAATAAAATGTTGAGAGATGCATACTTTTTCCTTTAACCTATCTTCAATTGGCTACTATTCCTAATGATTATTTTCAATTAGTTAATTATTTAGAGACATCCATTGTTGGAGGAATGAATTCACTATTTGATGTAATTTAAAATTCCTCAGTGAAATGAAAAAGAGTTTTCCATATAAATAGTCACCTCCAAATTAGTATGTTTTGTGCTCTGTGGTAGAAATGTTCCCAATTATGACCCAGGATATTATAGATAATCTACAGTCTTAGTGAATTTGCACTCAAAATTAAAGTATAGAAAAAAAAATGGTACTGTGGTAAAACAAGTTTAGTAATACATTTTAAATATTTAGCTCTTTAGCCTCAGGTTTATTCTTGTTACATACAGCAGGTCAGGAAAATTGATGTACCAGTGGCTCCCCAGATCCTGTTCTTTTCTTATGGCTAAGGCAATCAGTAGCAACCGGCATCTGTTATTTATGTGATATTCATCACTGATAATCAGAAATCTTCTATTAACCCAAACTGCTATTTGCCAAATGTCCCTTCCCCAATACCTCATTTTGCAGATCAGAAGAAAGTCTATATTTTCATTTGTCCTAGAAGCTAAATAATTTCCCTTATTTATTTATTCATGATATATATTAAATAACTATTTAACCATCCATCTCCTCGTCTCCTAGGAAAATTTAAATCCATCATTTTAATAAAATCAGTGATAAACTTTCCTGAAAAAAAATAGAAATACACTTATAGTACTCATGGCTTAATACAAACTAGGGTTCTCTATATTTTGTAAAGCTGGGGACGTGCTATGATATTCACTCACAAGAGCTGCCAAAGGGGATACAAAAACGAAAGGGGAAACTTGAAATAGACCACTTCTCCATGCTGACAATGGTCAGAGGTTTAAAGTTACGCAAGGCTTTCTTACTATTGATAAAGCTTTCAAATCTAGTCATCTTTCAATTATTTAGGGACTGATTATACAATCTGTGACCCATCCCTTTAGTTTCTCCTCTTCCTCCTCTGATCTCTCCTCTTTGGCTATTTCCTTAAACATGGGCCCCTTTAATACTAAATGAGTGAAAGAAAACAGAAAAGAAGCCAAAACAGCAAAAGTTGGTAGCTATGATCAGTACTGCATAAGGGATTTCAGTTGTGCTCATATGTTTTTGTATTTTCAATTTTTTGTTATTCCATTTCCATATTTCACATTCCACATCATCTCACCCCATCCCTACCCCTAATAATTATCTTCACACAGGATATTCAAATTTTCTTTTATATCAAGTATGTACATTTCTTCTTTCAGTTTTTTTTTCCTATAATATTAAAAAAAAAAAGGAAGTCATAACTTTTGGTGAAAGCAGTAGTTATCAAAGGCATTCTAAAATAGAATCAAAATTATCTTTTAAAACGTAAATTAACCCTTTCTGTGGAAAAGAATGTTTAAGCTTGAATGACTTATAACGTGTAACTTTTATACTAAATTCAGGGTAACACAAACCTTAGTGTATAAAATATATAATTATAATTAACATTTGAGGGAGTTTTACAGTTTTCAAAGAATTACAGTTTTCAAAGAATGTTCATGTCATTATCTCCTCTTGGTCCTCACGAAAACCTTAAGATTTTGTGGATGAGAAAAACTGTAATTGGGAAATTTTAAATAAATTCTCTAATTCCACATGACCAGGAATTATCAGAGTCAGACTTCACACTCAAGACTTCGATTAACATATCTACAGATATATAATAGTATAGAAAAGAACAGTGTGTGTGTTCCATCCTATGTTTCTGAAGCTACATAGCTTTTACTCACCAGTTTCATTGGCCAAGATCTTAGACACTGCAGTTCCTTCCTTGAGGCATCCATAGTAGCTTGACACATGGGACATTAAATTCCCTGTGCTCTGAATGATGTATATGGAATTCCATAAATACACATTTCCTCAAATACATTTAAAAATATATATTAGTTATTTCCTGCATTATTCCCAGGTCTTTCACATGCGTTGTAAATTAAGTGAAGTTTTGTTGATTGTTATTGGAACTTGATTACCAAGTATAACAATATTTCCATGAGAAATGTGTATACGTTATTAAGTCAATTTAAATTTGGAAATTCATCCATTGGTTCATTTAGTAGAAAACTGTATATTCACCAGTGGAGAGTGGAATATGTTTCAAAACCACAGATAAAAAAAAGCTTAAGTCAACTTTGTTAATTTGGTTTTAATTTTCCAAAGCTGCAAAATTTCCCTATCTCAATTTAATTTTTCAAAGCTGGAAAATTTCCCTATATCTCAATTGATGAGTTTCTGAGCTAAAATCCATTGCTTCCTACAACCAGATTTCAATGCTTTCATCCTAAACAAGACAATATAAATAGCAATGAGTAGAAAAGTATCTATGCACTTAAAATATCACATTTAAATTAATTGTTTAACAGAAATCTTTGCAATTTAAGCACTCCGGCAGTCTCCCTGCTAATTCAAGGAGTCTTAATATGGTGGTGAACCATGATCTTTTGATAAAACAGAAAGAGAGGGTGGGGGGGAGAGAGAGACAAGTGATCTCAGAAAAGTGGAATTTAAATATTCTTTTAATACGCACAGTTGTATGCTTTGATATATACATTTGATAACTTCTTCCAAATACAAATGAAAGCTAGAAACAATACTGGGATATGTTTTATGCCTTAATGAAAGAAAGGCTTATTTCAAACACACTGCAACTTCATAAATATGCCAGTGTGGGTACAGAATGCAGCACTTAATTGTGAGACTCCAGAATAGAGAAGAGTTGATTGAAAACATTCTCAGTGGATCATTTCAGCCTCTTCTCACAATTCTCAGCCAAAGTCCCTTGATATAATTTATCGTGAGCTAAAGGAATAAAGCTGTATTAGTGATTGTCTATATTATTCTAATTTAAAAAGTAAATCTGTTTTTCAAAATCATCAAACTCATTTTAAAGCCAAATATAAGTGGTTTGGGGTCAATTACTATTTTCAATTATCCATGTTATGTCTTTTTTTCTGATCACATGAAGGGTGGAGGATGAGTATGATATGCTGATCTCATCCTCGCATCAAGAAATTTTGATTACAAATGACTCTCCAATGACGATGAATTGCAAAGTGGTTCAAAATATAATAGTTATTCAGTTCAGAACACTGAAATTGTTTTTTCAAAATTATTTGGAAAAACAGATGACCTAAAGTAAAAGAAAGTCTTTAAAGAGGTTTTAAAAACATTATTCTAAGTATTTTTATATACCTATGAAGCATACAAGTGAAAATGACTAAAAGATAGTTTCTGGTATATGATAATACACTTTTTTTAAAAAAAGATGCCCTTTTTGTCCAAAGGCTTGTATAGCCAACTATTGGAAGATGTGCATTTCATACACAAATATTATAATTAACAAAAAAGAATAAACTGGGAATAATTATTTTCCAGCAAATCCTTACAAAGCAGTGCCAGAGCTATGGGCATAACGTGATATAATACATGAAACAGTCATAATCTATGAGATCAAGTGACTTTAAGTATATTATTACATATAATGGAAAACTAGGAAACAATGTCAGATACACAATATGGAGTTTGAGAGCCATTCAGACTACTTTAATTGCTGAGATTAGTCCAAGTGAGTGAAAGTGAATAAAAAAATAAAATAATAGCAACAATAGTCACAAAGCTAATAAACACTAGTACAATTTATTGATTTGTTTTCCATGTGCTAGGAACTATGCTTAAATGATTTGTTTTATTTTATTTTAAGATTAATCCTCTGAATAAGATTTTATTATTTGAACTTTACAGATAAAGAGACTCTTTCTCAGAGTGCTTAAAGAACATTTTCAAAGTGATATATTCAGTAATATCTGAAGTTGGTCACAAAATTCGTCTTTAACATCGACAAACCATAATCTCTGCTCTACATTATATTGAAAATCCAGGAAATGAAGAGAAAGAAGTTAATGAAAATATATCCTTTGGCTCCTCCAGTAAATAAAAAAGAAGGTTGATTGACTGAAATATATCAACTATCTCCATTTTTCCCACAGTTTTTAATTAAAATAAGGTATCTATGTTACCATAAACACACAACAACCTCATTTCTAAGACACAGTTAAAATCCTAGAAACATTACTGACTCTACTAATTCCCCAAACATGTCCTAAATACTTCGACATTTACCCTAGTCTTGAAGATGCCTATGATGAAAACACCACTGTGAAAATCATTTATAATGGCAAACTTCTAATGGGAGATAGATGTGGGAGCAGTGATTTGGAAAATATTTGTCAAATCCTAAACCAAATTTTAAAAAAAACAGAAAAATGTATATTTGCACTTAATAATGGATGTCATACAAGTTTAGAGGACACAAGCTATGAAGTCAAATCAAACCAGCATGGAATTGCTTGCACACGTTTTATAGAAATGTGTGACCTTGGACAAGTTAATAACCTCTATTAACTTCTGCATTAGTTAGGGTGATACTAGTAGTTTAACAATTGAATCTGATATCCCAGACTTTTAACAAATCACAAGTTAATCATTCTCATTTAAAGTCCTAAGGTGCTCCTCATGGACAATATGTCCCTTCTCCAAGTTTAAATTCTGGGGCTTGGGTTCCTCCCGTCTTGTGGTTCTACTGTCTTCTACAAGTGGTGGCCATGGCTCAAGCCAGAGAAAGGAAAGGAGAATGCAAGAGAAAGTGAGGCAGGTTTTATGGGCCAGGCATAAAAATCAAGCACATTATTTTCATTCATAGTCCATTGGCAAGAACTCAGTCCTATTAACTTTATTTGCCACTTTTTAAGTAGAGTTTACTGAAAACGGCATTGTGAACTCTCAAGGAAGCTCTAACAATTTCTGCCACACCTTAATTTGTAAAATAAGGGGAAAAAACGTAATTCATAATGTTCTTTGTGAAAGAAATTGAGAAAATGCACAAATTTAGGAGAAATATTTCAATGTTATAAATATTTACTAAGGGGTAACCAGTGTTTGTTGTTTTATTAGTCCTCATCTACATCATTTTAGCAGCAAGCATGACCAATTTCTCAGAATAGAAATTCATTAAAAAACGGATGTTCCAAGAAGACTATAGCTGTTCTCTCCCCATCCCAGGCTGTTCCAGAGTCTACTCATCCATTCACTATAAAATATATTTACTATTCATGAGAAACCATGCTAATCTCTGGTGATAAAACAAAGGGTCAGGGCTGGTATATTTCCTCAGAAATACTACATTAGAGGAGGCAGAACACAGATGAGAAATTAAATAGTAATTTAAGAAAGATGAAAAAGATAAAGCAGATAGTGCACATAGCAGATTTCTTGGCATGTTATAAGCAATCAATAATAATAACGATGGTGACATAAGTGCAAGTAGCCATGATTACACTCCAAATCTATGAAACTAGCATATGAAATGAAATCAGGGAACAAATGCTAGAAGAAAGGGATGTGTGTGTATGTGTGTTTGTGTGTGTGTGTGTTGTGGTGAGACAGGTGCTAAAGGAAGAGCCAGGGAGGCATTCCTCCTGCTAAGAAGATGTAATAAGCAGAAGCACAAAGGCATTAAAAACAGAAGTAGCTTATACCTGAACCAGAAGCCTACAGTGATTGTGGGAACATACAGGTTTAGAATGTTTTGCATGATATTTTCAGGAGGTGGCTTTATTTCTATAAATAATGGAGAGTAATTTGAGAAGATGTAAGCAGAGAAGTAGCATTGCAAGATTTTTGCTTAAGCAGTGAGAAGAATGAGTTTGGAAAAATAAGGCTAACATAAACAAAGACCAGTTAGGGAACATATGCAATTCACCCAATGTAAGGCAATGAAGTTCTGAGCTAGAACAAGATTAGAAGGAAAGGAGAGGAAGGAATATAGATTACATTTAGGAAGTAAATTCAGCAAGATTTAGTAATAGATTGGATAGGTGAGCTGATAGAGAGAGTCTAACTTAAATGACTGGGTGGATGTTGTTGCTATCAAGATAGATAAAAAAAGAAGAGGGATCAGTCTATAAGGGCTGTGAAGAGTTCATCTTTTAACATAGTGCATTTGAGGCAACACACAGACCTTAATGTAGGAACATTAAGCAGGAAATTGCACGTGGAAGTCTGAAACAGAAAAGTAATCTAAGGTGAAATTATTTTGAAAATCATTATGATTTTACTAGTAGTGAAATCTTATTTCTTCTTGGTATTTACTTTAAAAAATGGTCTTAGCGCTTAACTGGTAGGAAAAGTGTTAAAAAAATAAAGTGGAAAAAACATAATTAGCCGTATCAAAGTCCTCAAATAAGGGAAGTAATGAAAAGAAGTGGAAACCAAACTTCTTAAGAAATGTTTTCATACATAGACACTAACCTGGTTTAAAACTATTCCCATTGTCTGTTTGCTGAGAGGGTACAAAAGCAGTGTCACCCCTACATTCCAGTAGCAATAAGCATATCTGGTACCTGATCATAATTTCTAAATGTCATTTTCCAATAAAAATAACTAGGGCTCCTGGGAGAAACTGCACATTCAAAGTTTGGGAAGAGAAAATACAAGATCCAGCTGGACCATTGTATAGTCCCAGAAAATAAGAAAGTGCTGAAAAACAAAGTTAGGGACATGTCAAATGGACACAGGAGCCAACCTAAAAGAGTTGGCTAAAGCTGAACCAATTTGAGGAACAAATTAAATGACAATAGTATTGAATTGAAACTCAACAGATATTTATGGGTCCACAGTCATGTAAACAAATGAATAAATGAATGAGATGGTAAAAATTTTCTTTACAGAAGAATGTCAAATAATAAATGTAGAAGAAATGAGGGAAATAGAAAAGTCCTTATTAGATTACCACAGTAATATTTGCTTCAGCCAAACTCCACTGAAGAATATTAAAATTAGTGGACTAATCTCTAAGGATAAACAGGATATTTGCATAGCCTAAAAGTATCTGCCCCCGCAAATACTTATTAATAAATGTGGTGATTTTAATTCATGTCCACAAAATCTTTGATATTCCTCCCTACAGATAGTAGAGATTAATTTCTATCCCCTGAAGTATAGGCAGTATTTTGTGACTTGCTTCTAATGAAAAGAGTATGAAAAAGAAATAATAACTACAGTAGAGAAATCTGGCAAATACCACCTAATCAAGTGATAAAGGTTAAAATCACTAATGATAAGTCATGTTCATGCCACCTACTTCTGATAAGATGCAAGGAGAAGACCATTTCACCTCAATGGCATTCTTCCTAAAAAAAATCTGTAACTCGAGTTTCATTAAATAGAAAAGAATAATTTTTACAAAATACCGGCCCAGTTTTCTTCAACATCAAGGTTGCAAAAAAACAAGGAAACATTGAGCATCATATATCCCTAAAGAGGCATGACAACTAACTGTGATGCGGATCCTGGATTTAACCCTACAACAGGATGGGGATATTAGTAAGAAAACTGGTAAAATCTGAAAGCCTGTAGTGTAGTTAATAGTGTCATAATAATGTATGATATATCAAAATTAATTTCTTAGTTTTGATAAATGTACCATATTTATGTAAGATGTTAACATTTGGGGAAGCTGAGTAAAATTTATATAGGCACTCTATATGCTATTTTACAACTCTTCCATAAATCTAAAATTGTTTCAAAATAAAGTTTTTTTAATTCTCCCACTGCTATCAGAAGACAAATATCTAAAAAACATTAAGAAATCAAGCTATTTTAGGTTTTTAAATATATGTATATGATTATTATATCAAGGCTAATTCTCTGTTATATAAATTAATTTTACAGTCAAAAGAGAGGAAGGATTAGAAACATAAACACACACAAAAAACAACCAAGGAAATTTCAGCAAAATTTCATTAGCCCACCTCAGATGTTTGAGTAGAATGAGAGAAAATCATTAGTTCATTCAAACTTTCTCCCCATAATATTGTTACTTTTCAGGTGTCCTTGTAGTTTCTCTATGTGAAACGTCTACAGTACCCTATCTAACAAACCAAATAAAGAATGCATAATGATCTTCATTTATTCAGTCTATTATTTATTGAGCATCTCTTCTGTGCCAGGCATTATTATAGATGGTTGGAATACATCATTTCTAATTTGGAACAGATAATACATAGCACCTAACTCAATCCCCTGATTATTCATATGAGGAAATTTGAGGTTTCAGATTTCAATGACTTAACCAAGATCACAGAGTAAGTTAATGACAAAAGTGTACTAGAAACCAATTTCTTTTTCAGCAACTTTCTTCTCAATCAAAATAATGATTCCAGGTTGAAGAGAGACACTGGGAAAGTTGTAAAATATGTTTGTTTTCTTTGTGATTAGGAAACACTTCTCCAGCCTCAAAGGGTAATTTGAGCTCATGATAATGATTTATTCAAAAAGCTCTTGCTTCTAGCAATCTTTATTCCAGGAACTTGAAACTCACACTGTTTAATCTCCAGAAAATCCTTGTTAGGTAAGTTTCATAATTGTTCTACTTCTTTTTTTCCCCCCAGAAGTGGAAAGTTAGGCTTTGAAAGGTTGAATGCTTTTCTGAGCTCATTTAATGAGATAGTGACAAAGCTGAAAATAGAAGTCTCCCAATTTCTCATGTTTGCCTTATTTCACCTTATGTTATCACACTGAATTAAAATCTATTTTTCTGTAGTACTCTCACTATTAGGGAAAGGTGTCCTGAATCATTGTAAAGTGTGGGAGATGAAGAGAAGACTCTAAGGGAGTATTATTGTATGCTTATGAAACACACAACGTAGACCTCATGAAACATTTTACATTCAAAGGACTTTTACACTGATTTCCTATGATGGCCAGGTTTCTTAGTTTCTCTGAACCTGAGTTTCCTTATCTGTGAAAGGGATAAATAATACCTACCTTCATAGTTATTATGTGGATTATTTACCATAATGCATATAAAGTGCTAGCATTTTATCTGAATATGCATAAAGTTTTCATTCCATTCCTCCAACCATGTTAGCCTCATAAGTCAAATTTAAAATGAGATAATTGAGAAAAATTATTTGTAGAACTAGGTCTATATTACTACAGTAAAGAGAAAATTAAATGTCTGATAAATAAATGTTCTGATAACATTTTGAGTATCCCATTTGCAGACCTTGCACTCACAAAACATAATTAATCTCACAATTTGAATCTTTGGCCTACAAAAATCAAATATATATTATTTTGTTAATATAAGTGGATTTTTTAATGAACAGTTTAACCTAATATAAGCATTTGATTGTTAACATTTGATTAACCTGAAGAGAAAAAAAAAATGTTTCATTTACCATTTACTAAAATTCACGAATGAAGAACAATTATAGAAGACCTTAAAATTAATTCTGTTTCGTTCTTTCAAGTGTATGGAATAAATTATTCCAGAATCTTTACATATATGATAATTTCATATTTTTCTTAACATTCATATTTTGTAACAGTGATAGCCTTGTTCTTAGGTATGTTAAACAGCCCTTTCAACTTTTAAAAAATTAATTTATTTGGAAATAGTGTATTTTTCATAGATAATGGAGGGGGAAATTAAAATGATTAGTCATTAATTCCAAAATCTTCCATTCATTTTGTTTTATTGTATTTTATTTCATACCACATTTTTTAAAACAAATGTGTGGCTCAATTTTGCGTATATCTAAATTTTCTAAAGATAAAAGAAAGGAAATAATGAAGCAATAAAGAAAAGCCATGTGAAAGGATTTTTTTTTTAAAAAAAGATATTTCAGTGAGTGCTGTGGGTCATTCTGTGGATGAAATAAATGCTTCACAAACGGTTGGCATGATGAAAGATAAAAGGTGCTAATCATCTTTTATAATTTCAGAATTCACCATTAAAATCTAGCTGTGCCCATATTTAGGCACTCACATTTTCCTAATTTTAAAAAATGCACCTGTAGCAGAAATTTTTCTCCAAAAAGACAGAGCCAGCTGGAGAGAGAGACAATTAAGGCTGATTGGATGACTCAGCAATAAAAATAGGAAGCTAGCTGGATGAGAAAGGATGAGCTACAGGGAAACAGATTGTCAGGGCGGGGGTCCTTTGAAAGAAAGAACAAGAAATGAAAAGAAGTCCATCAACATGGACAAGGGAACTGAGGTTAAACTTTTCAGCTAATGACAAAGCCATTCCTAAAATTAAAGAGTAGACAAAAGAACATTTTATTCATAGTCAAACTGTGAATAAGTTTATAGAATTGTCAACATCTATTATGCTTTAATAAGTAGTCAATATAGCAACAATGATACCAAATCAGGAGTCTGGCATTATGAAAAGACACCTAGGCCTTTCTTCCATGAGTGATAGTGCTCTGCTCCTTCCTGCATCAGGAACTAATGCCTTGCTCTTTTGCGAGGAACATAGCTTCTTCCTCTTCCTCTTGCTAATTCCTCACAGGACTCAAAATCCCACTGGCCTCAGAATTACACTTAGCCAGAGAAAATTTATTTTATCCTTCAGATTGGGTCAGCCTCCTGCCACTTTTCAAATACTGTCTCCTCCTTCTGAGTACAGAACCCAAGAATACATGTATTTAATTTTCATATTTTTAACATTCAACTCCTATGCTAAACTGTAAGAGCCATAAAAGGAGAACTGTGTCTGTCTTTGATGTTGAACAGGCACTCAGTAAATATTCATTGCAGAATGAATGAATCCTGGATAGAGAATAAGGAGGCTGAGATGCAATTTTCACTGCCACTAATCAGTTTCATTTATTTTGAATGAGTTCACTTTGCCTCTTCACGTCTTCGTTTCCCCTCAGATCACTTCCACCTCAAAGTGTCTAAGTTTTAATAAATAGGTTATCCAATATTCTTTTCTTAATTTCAACATGAGATTCCCAAGGAACTTTAATTTCAAGGACTACAGGAATATTTTTCCCAATTCTCTCCCCATTCTCTATTATTTCTGCAGCTGGGTAAAAGTAATTCTTCTTTTCAGGTAGGAGAACATCTCCTAGTGATTGAAGTGAAGAATCCTTACTACTGTAATTCAAAAGAGCGATGAGATTATTTAACTATTTGTACAACAAATAATGAATATAAATCTACTAAATCTCAGAAATTGTTTTAGGTGAAGAGGTCAAAACAATAATGAAATAAAGTCTCAGCTCTCCTAGAGCATTTGTTCCCAGTGTAGGGGAGAAAGACAAATTAATGTATAACCTATGAAGTTGTGGTAACTGCTATGTAGAAAAAATAACACAGAACAGGATGTATGAAAACTGATGGGGAGAGGATTATTTCATATGCGTAGTCAAGGAAGATGAGAATGCACATGCTCCTTCCTCCATCCTCGGGTTCCTGACCAAAATATTATCCTTGGTTGTCCTCATGGAATTGCCTGATCTGGTAATATGGAGGTATTCAAGGTAGTAGTGATTACATGTTAGTACTAAATAAGCACTTACTTGCATGTACAATTAATGAAGGTTTACCTTTTCCTGCAGTATTTGCAAACATAAGGCACTGCACCCCAGTCCTCAGGCTTGCCTTATTGTCCATATCTTTCTGACACTTCATACTACTATCCTCTGCAAACTTAGTACCTACACATATTACAGGATGTACATATTTAATTCATAATGCTGTTGTTAATTAGATAAGAAATGGGTAAATCATTAAGAACTCTAAATTTTAACCCATAAAATCATACCATCCATAGCATTCTCAGATGGGAAGATGAAAAATTGTAAAAGAAGAAAACAAAACCTAAAGTTTTAGGGAGTCCAAAACGGACATGGAAAACATGTAACAATAATATGTTAATAAAATGTATCAATGCAGTGCAAATAAAATAAAGCTGCAAAATTACACAGAGCTAAGCCTTGATCTCAGGGTACACCATAAAATTTATTTTGTTACAAAACACCTAAACAAGATAAAAAACTTTTCAATGCATTATTAGGCCACTATTTTGATCAATATCTATTATTATCTCTCTGATATTATTTACATAGAAGCCATATTTACAACAAAAATAAGATAATTTGGTGTGACACAGGCAAAAGTTTTGTGCTCATAATTTATAAAATTTCTTCTATGTGCCAGCCACTGTGTTTAGGTGGTCTTGGACTCTTTACCAAGACACTAGATCACTCAGTCCTTATAACATTCCCATGAGTTGTCTGTTATTGCCCCTACTGTATAGAAAGGGAAATAGAGACTTAGCAAGGTTACAGAGTTCATAAGCAGCAGAAATAAAATTTCAACCTAATCATGTGTATGTCAACCACACCACACTGCTGTCACTTATCAATTCTATGATACTTGTGAAAGACTATTGAAGTCAATTGTGAATAAACAACTAATAATGCTTCTTTGTTGAAAATAATTATATGACTATCTAGACCAGCAGTTCTGAATATTGATGTGGAAATCACTGAAAGACCACAGTCAGTAGTGTGCTGCTTCCAGGAAACATCCTTCAACAATCACTCCTGAGTGCTCACCATGTGGGAGGTACTATCAGGGCACTGAGAATTCAATACTAATCAATTATGAACCAGCTAACATCCCAATGGAGACACAGAGAGTAGCAAAGCAGTAAACACATGAACAAAACAATTCTAAGTGCCAAGAAGCAAAGACTCATGGTGATATGAACGTGAATGTAGAGGAATAGCAACTTTAGGTAAAAGTGTTCAGGAAATATCAATCTGAGAAGGTAACATCTTGAGCTAAGACTGGTGAGAAAGAGAAAACAACCAATGCATTTTAAGGAAAGACCAAGCTTCAAGGAATGGAAATAAGTATAATGAAGCTAGTGAATGGTCTGTAGAAGGGAAGTATGGATATAAGCTAAGTTTGGAGGGGTAAGCAGCGACCAGATCATTCAGGGTCTTCGCCATGTTAAGATGTTTAGACTTTATTGTTAGCCAATAGAAGGTTTTAATCAAAGAATTCAGAGAGTCACAAGACCCAATCTAAAAATATGTATATATATATACACACACACATATATTTATATAAACAATCTCACAGAGAATTTATAGTGTTTATATATACATATATAGACAGAGATGATTGATTTTCATACATATATAACATCTGTATATATATATATATCATGTGTATATGTGTATCTATACATATCATGTGTGTGTATGTATGTGTGTGTGCATATATATGTATATATATCTAACTGGGTCCATTCATTTGCCTGCACTTCTATTCCAACTATAATGCT
Source organism: Varecia variegata (assembly GCA_028533085.1). Taxonomy (NCBI): domain Eukaryota; kingdom Metazoa; phylum Chordata; class Mammalia; order Primates; family Lemuridae; genus Varecia; species Varecia variegata. The sequence goes on along the minus strand of CM052439.1, from coordinate 148,844,744 downwards.
CAAAGTCAAACTCTTAAGAGCTGAGGCTGAATAAGATGACTATGCCTTAAGGCAGGAAGAAATACAATTCTGTAATTCTGGTAATTCTGATTTCATCTTGTTCATTCTGTCTAGATGACAGGTTTCTTTTTGGTAACTGACATTGAAATGTAGAACCTGCAAAATCAGCCATTTATCATTCCAAGTCACTAGAAGGCTTCCTATCTAAATAGCAAGAATGTCGCCTCTTACTAAGTCACACATGTCATTTTTTTCTTCAGAATAATTTTGATATGATTGCATATGATCAGTTTGCATCATGTGAGAAAGATGTACAGTATTCTCTCTTATTGTCTCGGTGATTTGTGTTATACTGAATCGTCACTCCAAATTCTCCTCTGTGGACCAGAGACAGCCATGGTGAGGTTTTTTCACTCATCTAGGGAAGCAAGAAAGGTTTTCATTGACTGTTGATTATGGCCTCTTACATTTCTAGTGTAACACAAAACTATAATAATAGTAGATAGCAGATTTTTTAATGTTACTTATTGTCAAACTTAAAAGCTAACATGTCTATTTTGCACCACACATTTTGAGACAAAAATAATTTTCTTCTTTATGAAATATAATCTAAGAACCCCCCAATTTAAGGTATACATTCAAGATAGATAGAGCCTATCATGGGTATTTTTGTCCATGAATATAAAGCCTAACTTTAGGTAAAATAGACATGAAGAGAAATAAACATTTACTTATTTGAGTGGCGGGGCATTGTCCATGAGCTTGTGTACTAGAGAAATGTTATAACATAATCCCATATGTGGTATTTATTACAAGAATAATCACCCTATGGTTTCAGAAACCATTCACAACAAAAATGTCAGTAATAATCTCAATTTATTTGTGAAATTTTAGATACCTTTACTTAAATATAACAAATTTTATTTATGAACTTCATAAAAGTATAGAAGCAAAATGAATAATATATGGATTGCCACACCAGAGTAGAAAACTGGAAAATTAGCAGCATTTTGGACCCTTCTCTCTACAAAAATCACTAATACACTGGTAGCATAAATATGAAATGAAATGCCAAAAATTTGTGTTTTCACACATGGTTCTTTACTTCTCTTGGTGAAATAGAAGTTGGACCTGTCAAGGTAGAGTGTGCTTGGAGTTGAACTTAAAAAAAAAAATTGAACAAATTAGTGCCTCTTTAATATCACTGAGTATTTCACATGGTATACATGCTTCCATGTCATCAAAAATCTGAACACAAGCCTTGCCCTGCTTACTAAGAATACTCATTATGATTATAGCTTTATTACCTAAGTTGTTAACCCATTCATAAGGCTCTCAAGAAATCACCTACTTTGAAAAATAAATCACAAAAGGAAAAGTAAAGATAGAACAAAAGCTACAAAACAAGTGGACAAAGCTTTTCTGAATATCTTTAGACACTTTGATAAATAGGAGCATATTATTAATTATGCAACTCTGGATAAAATGTTTATTAGTAGAAAAAAATATTAAATATTAAATGTAAATGATTTGAGTATTCCAATTAAAATGCAGAGATTGTCAGATTGGATGGATAAATAAAAGTAAGACTCAAGTATATGCTGCCTACAGGAAACTCACTTTAAATACATAAGTTGAAAATAAAATATGAAAAGTGATATACTACACAATTATTAATTAAATATAGAGTGGCTATATTAATATCCAGCAAAGCAGATATTGGAGGTAAAGAGGGTCATTTTATAGTGATAAAGGAAGCAATTTATCAAGAGGACATAACAATCCTAACTATGAATTAAACTAAGCATAGATTCAAAGTACAGATAGTAAAAACTGATAGAACTGAAAGAAGAAATGAACAAACCCAAAATTAGAGCTTAGCATTTTAATAACCCACTTTTAAGAACTGCTGGATCAAGCAATCTTAAAATCAGAAAAAATATAGAAGATTTGAATAACACTATTAATTGACTGAATTTGATCTAATTGGACATTATAGAACATTCCAATCAATAACAGCAGAAAATATTTTTTCTTTTAGTGAGTATACAACATTCACTAAGATAGACCATATTCTGGGAAATAAAGTGAGTCTTCATAAATTGTCAGAAAGCATAAACTCAAAGATGATTCTAATATTAAATATTAGATATTATATAGATAATAGTAATAATATTTATTAATAGTCTAAGAATCCTAAGTAGTTTATGTTTAAGTACTTTTTAAGTATGAATTATTTGAAAATAAAGTCCAAACAAAGTAATACATTTTGAGAAAAATGAATATATTGTGAGCCACACTTAAGATCTGGTATTTAATGCTTGCATTTCAAGTGTTCTCAAGATTTCATGTACAATAAGTTTTCCTTGTAAAAGAATTATTCTGATTATATCATACATGCAGAACACTTGTACTCTATTTGATTGAAGAAAGATCTCAAAATTAAGCATTGTAATTCTTTTTAGTGTGAAAGTTAGGAAATTAAATTATGCAAATATTCATCTACAATTAATAAATTGTTAAACTCACACTAAATCTAATGTTTAAAGCCTGGAAATTGGTACTTCCATTAATGGAGTGATTTAAATTCCTATTAAGGTTGAATTCACTTATAAAAACTAAGTAAAATAAAGATTACTTTATAATTGATACACTCAAGAGACAGCTCTGATTGAGAAAGTCACCCAGGGTAAGTGCCAGTTCCCTCAGCTTTCTAACCAGTTTGTCAGCATTGGAAGATCATATGGTAGCAGTGTCCCATTGACACTCTAATGCCTCCTCTCTTGTCTAAATTATAGCGCATGCCACTGAATGAGGTCCCTGCCTCAATTCTTACCTGCCTCTTTCCCAAACCATGTGTATGCTTTCTTTCCAGTCATATTTAAGCAGAGAGGGAGCAAGTCCTACTTGTTAAGATTCTGGATCATGTTGTGTAAATTGAAATCCTGGCATTGTTATTTGCTAGCTGTGCAGCTTGGGCAAGTTGTTAATCTCTCTGTGCTTCAGCTTCTTCCTCTGTTTACCGTGATAATGATACTATCTAGCTCATAAATCCATTATGGGCTTAAGTAAATTAATATTTTTATTAATTTTAAGTGTTTAGAATACCATGTGGCTCCCTAGTAAATACTATATGATTGTTAAATATAGCATGGTGTTATCTAAAACCTTTCAAAAGTTTTTAGCTGTCCTCAGAACAAGGTCTATACTCTTTAATTTGACTTTCAAAATACCAACTTATCTTTCCAACTTCATCTCTGTATACCTAAGCTATATGAACTTAAGTTTCTCGAAAACCCTCTTATTTGTCTTTTTACTTAAGAAATATTTCCTTGGCTACTATGTCTTTCCTTTGCTTTTTCCATAAGTCCTACTCATAAGTCTCAGTTCAGATATCACTTTCCACCAGAAGCCTTCCCTAGACTCCAAAACCATTATATATCCTCACAGAGAATTTCCTCCATCATAGCACACTATATTTAACTTCTTGTATAACTCATATTACTAAACTGTAGGCCATGTAAGAACAGAAACTATTTTTGTGTACATTGGTAATCCATATGTGTAGCATATAGTATGAATCCTATATATATTTATTCAACATAAACAAGAAAGAATGAGTTAATGAATAAGTCAATGATACAGTTGACTGTATTGCAGAAAACTGGAGCACATTTCCTTCATCATGACCTCATTATCTAGCTAGAAGATTATCTGGGACCTTCCATGAGAGGAAAACAAAGAGATCAAGCTAATCTGTGATTTTATTTTGGATACAAGTTTAATAAAAGTTAGCGACAGGTCACGTTGGTGATCTATTTGGGACACATTCTGTCTCCATCTCTCATCTATTGCAACTACTGAAGTAATGCTATTAAGCAAATAGCTTCAGTTCTCTGCATTCCAGTTACCTGGGTTACCTGTTAGAATCATTCTTCTTGACTTTCTCGCAGCTGGGTGAGGCTGTGTAATATTTTGGCCAAAAAGTTATAAGTGGCACGTATCACTTCTAAGTCAGATCATTTAATTGGCTGTCAAGACCCTACAGAGATATCTCCCCATCAAAATGACTGGCAATGGTCGTGATGGTAGTGGCTTAGTCAGTCTGCATGCAGGTGTGAGGTAACAAAGAGCAAGGCTGCTAGCCCACCTTTGATGGTTATATAGTGGGAGCAATGTATTGATTGCCCTTTGCTATGAGAAGCTACTAAGATATTTTAACCTACATGGTAACACTTCCAACACTGAAAAACAATTTATCTCTAGGAAATGATTAACAACTTACAGACCACACACTGGGGAATGTTGATCAAGCTTTCTAAAAACTCTTAGAGTAAGAAGAAAACACTCCAAGGAAACCCTCCGTCAAATTCCGTGACATCTTGATTTTATTTTGCAGCCTCAAGTCTGCAACAATAGCATGTTCTGCATAACCAAGCTGTGAGGAAACTATTTTGATTATTTCTGTGGAAAAATTGAACTATTTTTTTCTTTTAGGAAAATTTTAATAGCATAATTTGGGAGAATATGTTTCTGGAATAATTATTATAAAATTATAGCACATTATAGTTGTATTTTTTCTAACCTGAAGCATTTACTTTCCATGTCAAATAAAATAACTGAACAAAATAAATTATAAACCAGAGATTTTATTGGGTACAAAGGAAAATAATTAATCTGATGTGTTTGGTTTTTCAAGTTTAGTAAGATATTTTGCCAATTTGGAAGTGTTCTATTTTGAATTTAATCATCTCCTTAATTGCTTTTATTTTTTATACAAATATTATTTTTTTCTGTTTTGGAAGGCAGAAACAAAATGATAAGTCAATAGCTGAAAAGATAAAATTAATGATTCTCCAACAGAAAGGTGAATCACACCAGTTTCTTTACCCTCAATACTCCATCCTTCAGTTCAAGGAACAATGGAATATATAGTAACCGAGGTCCCTGAAACAGGACTTCTTTGACCCTATGCTAAGGCTACATAGTGTGCCCGTGTGTGTGTGTGTGTGTGTGTGTGTGTGTGTGTGCGTGTCCTGGTAAGGGAATTATATTTATTTTTTGCAGTTATAAAAAATGACTAAAATATCGTGCTGACACTCTTTGTTTGCAAATCTTCTAATGGAAACGTGGCAGAGGAGAAGGTCAAGGGAAAGAATTTCACTTCCATGAATCTTCTGATCTCTCACTTCTTGGAAAATAGGTATTGTTATATAACCTGAGATTCTGGGTAATTTCATTGCCTGTTGCTTCTCCCAACAAGAATGGCAATGGCAACAAAAATAAAAACAACATCAATAAACAGTTCTACCATTGAAGGGACATTTTAGAACACCTTTTTGTGGAAGGAATGCATTGGTTTTGCGGGTGGAATCTATCAACGCATGGATTCTCTGGGCATAGTTTCAGCAATAGCTACAGTAGCCACAGCTGTTAGGATGTCAGAAATGACTCCATGCGAGAACAGAAGCTGGGCAGTAAAAAGAAAATGAATAATATACTTATGTGGAAAATGAGACAAATTAAATATTTTGGATGGGTCTGCTGTTTTCATAACTACAGAATAACTGATCTGTTATTGGTCACTCAGGTCCCTAAATGCAGCTTACTTTTTTGATATCTGTGACACATTCCTAATTGTCTACTTAGTAATTGTGATAACACATTTTCTGATTAGGAATCTCCTGTTTAAGAGCATCCATACTATAGGAAAGAGAGAAAGAGAGAAAAAGAGAGAGAGAAACTAGTTCTTTTATTTTTGATGAATTCTTTGACTGAATGCAGAGTTTGTAAGACTGTCTATGAAATTAAAATATATTGTTCCTTCTTCATAAAAAGATTTCTACATTTATGGATCTTTCATGAATTTGTATGATTTGAATCAAATCAATGTTTCATATTCTAGTGTGAGGAAGTCATTTTGCAATCTCTTTAATATTATTTTAAATAAAATTATTCTCTCTGATTGTAAAACTCATCACATCTCACATTTTAGTTAAGTATGGCATATCACAGTCCTTTTTTGTTTCAACTGACTAATCAAAGGTGGTAATCATACGACCCAACCACCACTACCCCCACTACTGTTCCCTGAGGACCCTTTATGAATCAATTGCAGAGGTCTTTTCAACTGAGCTTAGATGTAGTTTTAGAATCATTCTTGAAATCTTCGATTCAACAATTCATAATAGATAGAAATTCACATGTATCTGTTATGATTATTGATTTCCTTTTCTAACTACTCCACTAAAATACAAAATCCCTTTTAGCAGTTGTTTATTATTCATCTTTGTATTTGGATAGTATAGCTCAATATATGATGTACATATAGCTAATTAATATATGTTATATGATTGATTAAAGCCTGTATTTGATGATAATATTTGCACACGAGGAGTCAAGAAAATATTTCACTATGTAGTCTCTTATTTCTATTTTGTATAGCTGTTATATAATTACATATACAATGTTTAGCTGGTTGCATAAAATCGTACATTTAAGAAATGTGGTACTAAACAGAATTCTCCAAAAACAGTATCATTTTGCTGCAACATGTGCTCACTGAAATAATTTTTCTTTCATCTGAAGCCATAGTGTCATCTAATTTCAAGCTATTGGAAATTTTTGGAACATGTGAAATAATGATTCACATAAATGAGACGAAGGATGGAGGATTTAGTTGGTAAAATTCCCAGTAACACTTAGAAACAGTGAAACATTCCTCTTTGACATTAGGCAAATACTAGTAATGTGGCAGCAGGGAAAGATTTCAGCAAAACTGTGAAATAAAAATCTTTTATTGCTTGTTGGTGCCCTCCTATCTTCTTTGCCAGCCAATCTAAATTTCCCACATCTCAGTAGAAACTCCTTCTCATAAAAAATCACGTTCTCTCATTCACTCAGATTGTAACATCCATATTCATGCACTTGTCCTGTTTTGCTGTTGTTGAAATAAATTTTATTTTATTGACTCTAAGTGAAGACACAAAAATGAAGTTCTGTTTTACAAATAATATCTAGCATTGCTTATACTGGACTTTGTATATTATTTTTCTTTCTTTTTTGCATTTATTAGAATTGCTATATCACTTATTTTATTTTTTAGATTTTAAAATATTAAGGGGGTACAAATGTTTTTTGTTACATGGATACCTTTTATAATACTTAAATTGGAGATGTTAGTGTGCCTATCACCCAAACAGTTTTACTTCTTATCCTCTAGTATAAAGAATTAGTCTTAGCTACCTGTCAACCAACAGCTAGCTAAGATATTATCTATTAATAGTAATAGTTTAAAGTACATTTGAAGTTTTTTAGGATACTCTTAAAGATGAGAAAACCTTGAAACTTAAATGAATCATTCTCCAATGGTGAAATTTTACTCATTAATGTCATAATTCCTAAGAAACGTTTGAGAGCAGAAAACTAGTCACTTAGAACTTCAAGAATCTATTACTAATAACCTGGCCTTGCAGCCAGGAGAGTGAATACAAATACTACTTTGGAATCCATAATGTTCTAATATTATTCTAAACTTAATAATTTATGTGAGCCTAAAATATTACAAATATAGAACTTCTTCAATAACTCTTTCCCAACACATTTTTTTTTTACTATTCTTTGCTCATTGTTGTTACAATAAAATGGTTTCACTTGTATAACAAATGCATGCCAGAGGAAGAAAGAGAAGCAATCTTTAATAGATTAAGGATTACCTAAATTTATATTTCCCTGAATTTCAGACTACATACAAATGGGGAGACTTTTTTTTAATTGTACAGTAGTATCAAAACCTATGAATTTAAATCCTTGGTATTTATTGTCAGTCAATTGGAAAAAGTTGTTCTGAACGTTTATCCTTCTCCTTGATATCATGGAAATGATTATTTTCAACAGTGGAGAACTGCTTCTCACACTAAGATAATGTCACACCTACAAAGTTAGTTGATCTCCTAAACATTACTGTTAGGTACTCTAAGGTAGTTACAGCTCCTGGATTCTAAATTTCAAAGCACACACTGCCAAAATCTAAATTCTGTTTTTTACTCTCCAGTATGATCTAGTATATTAAAGAAGGAGGAAATTTCATTCTTTCATAGATTCTGTGAAAGAATCAGTGAATTAACTTGACAGGCTAATTATATCTTATATTAATACACTCTTTGGACTTTCAATTTTAGAGTTCACGAGGCACTTTTGTGTGTATTTTCCCTTTGATTATTAAAAAAAAGACATATCAACCAAGAAGAAGCCATCATCCATATTTTAAAAATGAGAGAAAAGTGTCTGGAAATGACTTGCGTAAGGTACTCCTGACTTTCATCTCAGTTCTGAATCCCTTTGTTTTATACATTCATCCAACTGATATCTCTACAACAACAAAACCAGCAAATTGAGATAGTAAGCATGTTATCATAAATATTCCCCCATGATCAATCTCAATGGGAAACTCTTTCTTATTACACCACTCCTGACTTAGACAGGATTATCTCAAAGTATTCATAGCCATTATTCCCTTATTCCACAACTGCTTTAAATTATCAGGATCCCTGAGACTAATCTTCAGAATATTTACTCAATGTCTACTTTCACTTTAAGATGTAATAAGAAAAAGAATTTTTCTGCCTTAAAAAACTGGCCTAAATGGCAGACTTAACTCAAAATAGCCACTAGAATTATATAACCAACCAAATGTATTTCCTTTTCACACTAAGACACGACTCTTCAAATACAAAATCTAAAGTGCACACATCAGCAAGACAGAAAGAGAAATCGAAGTAGGTCTTTCTCAGCCACTACTCAGTGCAATTGAAGGGTTCTAATTTTATTTATTCTTGAGGTTTCATAACATAGTTATAATGCCTTGTAAAAGTGACTTTCTGTGACAATTGATGGTATATTTCAATTATTATGCTTTGCCCAATTAAATTTGAATCAACTATTTCTTTTGAAATGATGCAGACATAATCTTGTTTTCTAAAGTATTTCAAATTAATAAAAACAGTGTTAACATATCAGATTAGAGTGAAAGACTGATTTGTTAGAAACTGACAGTTAAAAATTATACATTTTCCCTTTATTATTAGATAAATATATTTAATATTTCCTTCAGAGATGAGTTTAATTTCACCTCACTATTCATAACAACAAATATCTTTGGGTGCTACTGTACCACTTTCCAATGTACATCATGTCCCATCACACCCTCCTTGTTTGTAGACAGGTGCATGGTGTACAAGACCAACCGAAGTGACCTGTTCAATTGAGATAATTACTGGGATCATTAAAGTAACATGTTTATTATTAAATACTTTGGCAATTGAAGCAGACTTCAAGTTTAAACCAGAAGCACATCACAAATTGTGTCTGCAATATTCATGAACCAATGGCATTACCAACTTTCACTCTAATATGCATAAGTGAGTCTAAAATAGCAGTAGTTACATATCGTTTCTGCACACACAACGAAAGGAAAAACTAAGACATATATTCAGAAACTTTGCATAAATTTAAGACTAAATATATTTTGTCCTAAATTAGCCTGATTCATTTGCAGCTTCAATTTTCCACTTGGTATATTTTGGGCAGAGAATTAATGCATAAAAACATTTATAATGCTTCCAATATTTGAAAGGGCAGTAAGCAAATGTACAAGGAAGAACCAACAATTCAGCTCCCTTTTGAGGTTTTCACATTTTAAATCAGTAGAAACATTTGTAATAATTATAACTTACATTGCTATGAACTTCTTAGTTTCAAAGTATATTCAACAATAACATCTCGTTTGAGCCTCAAATGCTATGAGGGGGACAGAAAATTATCATTATTCCCATTCTATCAATGAGGAACTTGATAGATTTTTTTCCATGATTTCTAAATTCCCTTGGAATATTTCTCATGCTTATTCACTTGGAAGGATATGTACTTTCACACTTAGCTTTGAAAGTGGCCACACTTAGCATGCTTTCCCTAGAACCTCTCTTTCACCTTTTACTATAAAGCTCATATACAATGTCTCTCTTTTGCTTGTCTTTTCTACACCATACAAGCTTCTGATATTGGATTTGAGACACTACTGTTTTGTTTTTCAGCTTGTTTATATGTTTGGTTTTCCTACTGAATTGAAGTTCCCTTGAGGGCATAACTGAACACATTTAGCAAGTATTTTGTGCCCAATTATTTCCCTGTCACTATGATAAGAGCTGAAAATGCAAGAAAGGTATGGTCTCTGCCTTTCTATGGTTTAATATATATTTTAAAGACATAGTTTAAGAGAAATTACAAAAGTAACGAATGATAGAAAGCAAAAGCACAAGGGGCTATGCCAGATCCACTGCAGATGAAACTAATTGTGTTTGAGAGACTAGTTCATCGCACCTCAAGAAAGCAATGCTTAAGTTAAAATGTGATGCATAAGTTGGGGTTGGTGAAATGAACAGTTTTAAGAAAAATGAACAACACATATAAAAGATTTAAAATGATGTATTTTACAAACTAAGGGGGTTAAGCACAGTTAAAAATAATGAGCAATTGTTTCGCAGGGTAAAGTGAGACAATTTGGCCAGAATCAGATTTCAAAGGGCCTTGAATACTGGATTTTATCCTGATGGTAATGAAAAGTTATAGACATATTTTCAGCAGGTAAATGATACAACAGTCACTTTTCAAAAAGTCCCACTTTTGAGTCCCTGGGAAAGTATGCAAGGGTGAATTTTAAAATACAGTTATGAATCTAATATAGAAATCCAAATGAGAGACAATCAAAGTTGGCTTGCACTAGGATGGTGAGAAGAGGATCAAGTGAAGAAGTAATAGGATTCAAACCACACTCGAGAAGTAGAATCAACGGAATTTGGTTATTGCTAGCCGTGGAGATTGAAAGAGAAGGAGAAATCAAGGATACCTTTTAAATTTCTGACTTGAACAACAGAAAAAAGGAGGAGATATAAAGGAAAAATGAACAGATTGATCTGAGGAGCTCATGAGATATCTCTGCAGAGATGTCACTCAGTCTTTTGGACATTGAGGCAATAGGGTACATAATTCTGAAACTTTGAATTTTAATCTGGTTATTATCAATACAAAGCTATGGAATTATAGAAATACGTGCAAAAGAACACAGACTGGGCCAAGGACAGGGCATTAAGATAACCAAATATTTTAATCTTAAAATAAGATGCCTGAACATTTCAAATTGAATCTTACATTGAGACATTAAACTGAGATTTCCATGTCAAAAGCATTGGGATTATACAGATCTGCTGCAGAACACTGACCAAAGAACAGTCATAAAATGAGGTCTCACCCCTAACACACATATGTGTACACCCACACACACCTTGTTAGTATCTTCTTAATTGTCTTAACATTTCATATCCAAATAGATCTTATCATATTGTACCTTAAAACTTCAGAGTATCTGTTAAAATATCACATTCAAAATTGCAAGATATAATACTGAAAACAATTCAAAGTGCTAACAAATCTTTAGAGAAGGAACTTAAAACTCTTTGTTTAATCTGAGAAGAAAGTATAGATGGAGAATTTTTACATATATGAATATCCATAGTTGTCTATTTTTTCAGGAAAAAATTAGCCAAGCAATTAGGTGATTCTAAAAGAGTGTAAACGAATAATTTCAAAGACGACAGTTTGGTATTTTAGAACATAGAACCCTGAAGTAACTTAAACAATAGAGGACACCTAGTGGTCTTTAGCAGAATCAATATTTGCCTGCAGAAAATATCAGGCAATTCACACATGTGTAAGAATATTGGTGTTAATAGATGTGCTAATCTGTGACAGATGTCACCATGAACATTATAAGTATTATAGATATATCAATTTAATTTAAATATTTCAAATAATTTCCATATATCTCATGTCATTTGAATTTCACAACTGTTCAATTGCCTGTAGCCATAAATAAGTCATTTTATGTGATTTTCCCAAGATTAAATAGAAAATAAAGGCACAGTTGTAATAAACACCCATATATACTAAGTTCTAGTATAGGATCCATTCCACACCACCAAAAAAATCAAACCTCCAATATAACTGATATTTAAATTGTACAATACTATAAAATAGACTTCAGAAAAAGCCTTATCATATTTTATTGATTGATACAAACATTTCATGGCAAGAGTACTTGGCAAAGATAAACGTCTTTTTAACTGTCTAAAAAGTTAGTGCTTGACACTAACTATATACAAAAAAATGCAAGTAAGAGATAAATCTCTCTACTAACTGGTGTTATTAGGTCTATCCACAGCAACCTCCAAACCTCTTCACTCTATAGCATTCTGAAACATAAACCTCCTGCCTAAAATGCCTCAATGACAGCTTATTGGGTAAGTCCATCATTAGCACAAATTTCAGTTTACATATCCAAATTCACCCTGGAGATGCACAACTGTGCTAGACTACTTGTGTTTTATTGGAATATACTCCTCTGCCTGGTCCATTTTTTTCAGTTTGGTAATCCAAACTCCATCTTCAAAGCTCAGATCAAGTATCTCTGAAGGCCTCTTCTCATGCTAAAGAAACTGTGTTGTTCACTCTCTTCTTTATGCCACTACTTACCATACCATCTGTGATTATTTGCTCACAAGACTGCTTTTGCTACAAAACTGGCATCTGCCTTGTATTCTTATTTGCAGCATCTGCAGATAGAGACTACTAAGAAAATACTAGGAAGTGAAGAATGAATACTGCCTTATAATTATTTAATGGATTGAGAACATGGAAGATTGTCATGTATTTAGTGGATAGGCATGCTTTGATTTTTTATCATGTTTTGAATATGCACTAGTATACAAGAATATTCAAGGACAAAAGTTGACACAGACTCTTCCCTATAGATGCCTACAGCCAGAAAAAGGAAAGGAAAATAGTGCATGTAATTTAGCATTAGTAATCATTAACAAATGGATGCAGTCATGAACAAATTCATGCAGAGCCAGTAAAATTTTTCAGTGTAAAGGTATCAACTATTACAGTAGAGTCCATCACTGTAAAATACTTCCTGGAGATGAGTTTGAGTCTGATTTTTAAAGGAGGGACAGAAAAAGAAAGGATTTCCAAATCTGAGGTATAGCACAAGCAAAATTACAGAAGCAGAAAGAATCATTCCCTACAAGAAGCATTCTAAAACTTAAGAAAAAAAAAGAAAGAAAGAAAGAAAAGAGTTGTTGGGTCTAAATACAAAGGGACAATGGTGAGGCCGGGGAACGGTGTGCTAGAGAGCCTTGAAGGCACAAGCAAAGAAACACAGATTTGATGTGATAGGCAATAGGGAGCTTCTCTAAGTTCTAGTACAGGGCAGGTTTAGGAAAACACTGCTGTTTGCTTATGGCAAGCCTTAAAATCCTAAGTGTTGTTTTTTTTTTTTTTTAAATGAAAGTAGTTAGAACATGTATTTTATATTTATAGATAGGCAATTTATAGCAAGAGTTAGTTTCTACTCTAAACCAATTTGAATACTAAAATTAACCAGAGACAGAAACTGTGGTCTGCATTAACTCCCCATGGAATAAATTTCCTTATTAATGCTGTATTGTTAAATATAATTTGTATATATTAATAAAACTATCTCTAAGACATATAAAAATCTAATATTGGTTTCTAGATGAGCATTGTGATGTTCAAGATGTATTATTTATCTGCAATTACTACAGACATATAAAGAGATCAAAATCATAAGTCCCCTTTTCTGCCTCAAAATGTATTTAATTAATTGGGATATGTCATAAACCTACTCAAGGGAGTTTGAGAGGATAGGACATGAGGAATAAAAAAGAGAATATTATGGTTATATATGCCAAAGCCATGGTTATTATACAAGCATGTATTTCCCACATTATTTTACATTGACCATGAAGAATTTACACATTACCTATGACATTGAATACTACAAACAGATAATCATTACAGAGTATTATTTCTCTTTTCAATTACTATTTCCTAAATCTCTAAAAATTTCAAAGGTCATCTCCCTCTGATAAAATGACTGAGATTAGCAGCTGCAAAGGAACTCTTCACCTCTACACACTGAATAATCTCCTATTTACTGAGCTTTTAATCTACCCTTTATCTCTTCAGTGGCTTGTGATTGTCACATACTCCATTTAATTTCCAAGGATTTCCTCACCGTATGTCTCTTTTAGGAGGATCATACAGAATTGGTTCCCCTTGTGATAGGTTATGAAATAGCAATCTGGCTGGGATCACTGTCTTTACTTGAAATACAACAATAACAACAATGCAGAATTAAAAGCATATTAAAAAGAAAAATACAAGAATAGGAAAGATTCACCACAGTTTTCTGAAGATTAAAAGAAAAGGAATTTTCTAGCCTGATTTATCTAAATTGCCTCAAATTTTTCACCTCACCTGACTATATTATATATATATAGTTTCAGTATAGTGTCAGAGAGCTCTATTTTTGCATCCTAAAGTCATTGATCTTATAATTGGCTTGTGAAAACAACCTCCCTCCTGATTTTTTAACACCATGTGTTTCATAAATTAGTTACCCAAATCAGCTGTTTCCTCCTGTACTAACCACTAATTCAACTTTAGTAATGATAGTAACTTAGGTGCTAAGTTTTAAAGTTTCTGTATCTCATTCATAATATTTCGCTAATACATCTGTCTTCAGGGCTTCTTGTTGCTTTTCAGTTGAACTAATTCAGTACAGAAAAAAAATGTATTGTTGAAGATGGAAGCAATTTCCTATAGAAGGCAGCAGCTTTCCTCGGGAATGATTCATTTAGAACAGTGGCAGCTTCCAGACTTCACACATAACTTCCCCAAATTTGCTGAATTTAGCATTAGCCAGCTTGGTACTAAAACACTCAGAACCAAAGACATGTGGGTGAACACACATCTTCCTCTGCATTCTTATTTCAAAAGCTCACAGAGCTACTTCTGATTTATTTGTTGTATCTCCACTTGTAAACACATCCTGGTGGCATTTATAAAAATCAGGTAGAAATTTGCCAGTTTGGAAACGATTCAAGTTTCTTTGTGACTATGGTTAGAATCATGTAGATGATGGAATGATAAATTTGTATTAAATTCTGGATTATGACTTGATATGTTTCTTCTCTACTTAAGAGTATTACTAACAGGCATTAAATATCTATGAAACATGATATTATATGGGGATATCATATAATCAAGAAAACATTCTTTACCTAAATGAGCTTGTGGATCACTTATTACCAAGGTCATTCATTTATTTATAAGAAGGATCTTGCCAACTCACAACTCTGGCCTGAATGTGTTTGGTTACCTAATGTCTGTGAGTGCATATTAAATTGCATTTTACAATAATGATGGCAGCAAGCCGATGCTCCTGAATTATATCATGGCATCTTTAAAACACCATCATGTTACACAGATCTAGGTGCCTGTGACTACTGCCAGGAGCCAGAGGACATCAGTGTTAACGAGTGTCCTCTTCTATGACCACATGGCCTGCCATTTTATCTGATCGGATGCCATCTGTTCACCCTGCTGCCATTCTCTAGGGTAACTGGGTTAAAACTACAAGACATTAAAAATAGTCACATTGCTTACTGTATTTTTAATTGACTGGATATTTATATCAGTGACTTTTCTCTCATAGGCTATTTATTAAAATCGTTTTTGTGGCCTTGTTTTAAGAGGTAACTATTTAACCCTGTTATGTTGCCTGGATCACAGTCTTAGTTAAGAACAGTTTAAACAATCTATAAAATGGTGGCATATTCACATATTCATAATTAAAAGAGTACATGTTATAGTAAGAACCCATATAGTCTTGAGGTTAAGAGTACCGGTTCCCAAGTCAGATTGCCAAGGTTAGAATCCCAGCTTCCCCTTTTACTAGTTCTATGAATCTGGGCAAGTTACTTTGCTGTATTTAATTGTCCTCAACTGTAAAATGATGACAATAATTGTATCTACGTCATTGGATTGTTAGGAAGATTCAGTGAGCTAATCTTTGTAAAAAATCAAATATATGACTTGACATACAATAAACCCTCAATAAATATTAGCAATTATCAAGAATCATCATAGTTTGGTATTAATCTCAAATTATTATGAAAAAGCTTTGAGAACTGAACATTTATTCCATTTTAGATGGAATGTGCTATATAGAGAAACATTACAAGATGAATCCAATTTCTCAAATGTACTTCACTTGATTTTAAATATATTCCATATCCATATTTTAAGAATGATCCATTTTTATGCCTTTTCATCAGTATATTATGCAGTGTTTTATTATTGCATGTCATTTCCTGAAATCCTGTGAACCAAAATGTCATTGACAAGCACATACAAAAACACTGCTACAGCCTCACAGAAAGCAAACAGAACTTCTATTTTATGACTTGTTTAAAAAGATAATTTATCTTATAAATGCTAAAAAGCATTTCTGAAGGGAGTAAAGAAATAATGCATAGCCAGTATACTGCTTTCATTATTGCTGGTTTAGGTACTCTAAAGGCCTTTTTGACTCTCATTTTTATGCAGACAATAAAACTCAGGTTATAATTAATACAAAAATCTAGATTTAGGAGAAAAGAAAGGCAAAAAGGTTAATATGCAGACTTTAGAATTAGAGGACATAAACTCCTTTGCCTGATGATGGTACATTTAACTCAGATCTTTAGAAACTCAGTTAGCTGAGCCCTTTTAGGTTCCACCCACTGCCTAAGAATAACCGATGCCCTATTCAGCAAAGTACAGGCCTGATTGGCCAGATTCACTCCATTTATTCACTGCACTATTTGTGTTTTCTATGTACTAATTTCCCTCCTGGATATGCTGTTTTTCACTATTATGAAATGAACTAATAGGGAGAAACTATAATAAATAACTATAGGCAAGGTATAACAAAGAGCAACATTATTATGCTAAAATCAAAGTTTTTATATGTAAAACTTGGAAAGAAACACTGTGTTTTATCCAAACATAAATTCACAAAATTTCAATATTAGAGGAAACATATACTACACTACCTCAGAGAACTAATGTTATATTAGATTAGGAATCAGACCCTTGTTGAAGATGATATTGGATGTACTCATTTTAGATTAAAAATCCCCAAGGTGAGAGAGGGGTTACATTGATTAGGATAAAAAATTATTGATTGAAGTGGATCTGTTAAAAAATAAATAAATTAGCATAAAATGATTATTTTATACACTAGTTTTTTTAGTTGATTCAAATCTAATATTTGGTCATCTTTTTAATATAAAAATATAACATTCATTAAAAAAGAATCAAATTATTCTACTTGAATTTCATAAACTCATTACACACAGCACAGTTGTTCATTTTGAAACAGTCATAATTAACAACCTCATGATACAGTGGCTTTAAAAAAGAAAAAGTTATGTCTTACCTCTTCCCACTGATGTATGTATCTAATTAACCTTGAAAGTCGTAATAAACGCAAGAGACTGAGAATTTTTGTAAACCTCACAATGCGAAGTGCCCTGGCTGTCTTGTAAACTTCGGAATCCATTCCTTTTTCTACAATAAGAAAGATATAATCCACTGGGATGGAGGAGATGAAGTCAACCACAAACCAGCTTTTTAAATAATTCATCTTGATCACTTTAGGGTCCAGGATGATTTCAGAACTGTCTTCATTGACAGTCCCAGTCCTAAAATTCATGATCAGGTCCAACAGGAAAACTGTATCCGATGCCACATTGAAAACAATCCATGGTGTTGTTGTTTGCTCTGTAAAGAATGTGATTCCAACTGGTATGATGACCAGATTTCCAACCATCATTATAAGCATTATTAAATCCCAATAAAACCTACAACAAATAAAAAAATCAGATTTTAAAATGTAGAAAATAACCAGCCTATTTTCCCCCCATAAAAATTATTACTGATATATGGTTAGATATATAAGTAAAAGAACAAAGAAATGGTTTTATAAAAAATATAACTTCTTCAATGTTTGTAAATTTAACTCTAAGTAAAATTAATGTATTCCTAAGCCAAGGCATTATGATTATAGAATTCTAAAAATTATTTTATGTAAAGCATTATGCAAATAAAATTCAAGAACATCCATGCCCCCACTTAGCTAGTAAAGAGGAAAAAAGCCACCTGCCTTATAGTTAATACAAAATATAGATGGAAACAAGGAAGAAGTATAAAAGATCTATAAGACTGCCTTTGGGAAGACTCTTTGGAGGTGTTTTGAAATATTTTATATGTCAACTTATCAATCATAGACTTGAATAAACAGTAATAAAAATGGTACTCCCAAAAGTCTGGTGCTATAAACGTATCTCTAGAAGCACAGATTAGGTTAGCCATAGATTCTAGAATAACCTGCAGCTTTGCAGAACTCCAAACACTTATGCTTTATTCTTCTTTTATGTGAAATAAGAAAACTAATTTTTGTCTGATGATGAAAAGAATTTAACAGATTCTACTCCAGATTTGAAACTAGAATTTACCTAAAATTAATGTTTTTGTCACTACTTTACTGAATAACTACTTTAAATACATTGCCATTATTTTTCCACACAATTCTTTCTTTAAAATTTCAAATCTAATTTTGAACATGCCTGTGATTACTGCCTTCTGAAACATTCTTATCTCAACTTACATTAAAATTGAAATAAAACCAGGAACTTCATTCCAGATTTATATAACTTAACTAAATTAACCAGAGATGACTATAATGTTATTTTCATGAGAGTTCTTTCATAGTCTATTGGCACTGCTATTAACCAGCTAATAACAGACTATTTATAGTTGTTACACTATATACTTATAAAAATGAAAAATAAAATCAAGTAACACAACTGTATAATCATGAAATAGTCTCTGGAAACATGACTTACTTTATCTTAGTCATACGTATACTCTTCTGGTAGTTTTGTTGTATAGATAATATAAAATTCCATAATAAAAACTTCTGTTAACCAAGATATTTTTGTTTTACATTAATTCACCTACTTAGACTATTTGAGCTACATTTTGGTAAGGTATACATTTGCATAAACTTTTCAATAAATAATCCCTAATTATAAATGACTATTGGAATAAAAGTAGTAGTATAAGAAAAAACTATAGTAGGCCCTCTCACCCCTTGTCTCCAGACCCAGGATGGTGTAAATGAAAAATGTTTGTAATTTTGAAGATTTCACCAGTATTTCTATGAAAAATTACCTGTACATTTATAAACATGTATATAAATACCCATGTCAGACAACATGCACTGGCAATTCAAATGAAACCTTTTTTTTCTCCTCTTCAAGGGAAATGCAAAATGTGCTCTTTAATACACTAAGGACAGAGGAAAGACATAAAGGAGATGCAGTATTGTATTAGCTGTTTCACAAAGAAATGACATCACTGAACTCTAAAATGAAATCATGTGTACTCTGAGGATTTTTCACTTCTGGACACTCTTATCAAGTCTCCTCTGTGAGCTTCTCTCTCTACTCTCCCCTTGAAGGCTGCTGCCCCTGGGTGTCACACATAGCCCTTTTATCTTCTATTCAACACAAGCCCTTGAGGCAATATTAAATCCTCATCAAACTCTTTAATGATTAATTTGTAACCAATGACTCCAAAAGCTTTATCCATGTCCATTCCTGTCTTCTAAGCCTCCGGAACCTCATGATCAGCTGCCTGTTAAATCTCTCTCCTGGCATATCTCACAGTCATCTTGAACAGCATGTCTAAGCTCAAATTCATAATCTCCCACGTACATTCCTCACATGTTCTTTATCTCAGGGGATGGAACAACTCTATATGTGATTTGCAAGCCGGAAACCTTAGAGCCATCCTAGATAACTCCTGGCCTTAAATCTACCCAATCCCATATACAATGAATCACCAAGGCTGTTTAGTTCTAATGCCTAAAGATCTGTTGTATTCATCCATTTGCCTCTTACAATTCCCACTGCAGCTGTCATTCAGAAATTCTTACCAAGTGTTTAATTTGGAGACAAGTTACTTAAATTCTTTAATCCTAAATTTCCTTGTCTGTAAAATGAAGATTCTTATAGAACCAAATGTACAGGATTTTGTGGATTAAATGAAATGATATATGCAAATCACAAAGCCTGGTATATAATAAACTGTGGCACACAATGCTGGTGGTCTAGTCAATATGCAATTACCTACTCCACTTACCAAAAGAAATCCAATTTTGTGAAAAGCACTCAGGAGCCCATTGAAAAATATTCACTTCTACAGACATCCTTATATTTCTGTCATTAAGATAGAAGTGTTTATTGAAGGAAAACTAATATTCCATCCTTCTAAGTCAATAGAGATGAAAATATGAAGTTCCATCCATTCTTTATTATAATAATAATGTTTATCACACCATAGATTTTTATTACCAGTACTTAATATGGTCTGAAGCCATTTGATATCTCAATATCAATATGAAGCTCCATTAAACCCTACAATTTCCTTTTAAAGTATCATTGACTCCATTTTATATATATAAACACAAATCTTGTGATAGACTTGCATAATATTACACTGTCTTTGGATAACACAGATTCATTCCTTAGGTAGCCAAAGTAAATACAGTAATCACCTACTCTAGAAGTATGGTATAACTTCTGTTTTTTAAAGCAACAAATGTATTCCTGAAAACTGACCTCATGAGAATCTCTAACTTGACTAATTGCCCATGAATTTCTCTTCGGACTCTTTGCTCCAAAAATTTCTCTTGGATATCTAATCTCTTTCTCTTCCTTAACTCTCAATTTCTATGTCTTACACATTTACTACCAATTTGTCATTCCTATTGATCCCCTCTTTCCATTCCTGCTGTTATCTCTCTGGTTCAGACAGAGCTACCTTTTGAGTAAAATTCCTCATGAGTCTCCCACCTATTCTTTCTAATATTCTACCCACTAGTTCCAAAGCAACCCACCTAACATGTAACTTGCCAGGTCAAAAACTAGCAATTTCTCTCTCGGTTAAGTAAAAGTAACTTTATACGGTTGTCAAGGCATTCCATGATATGGCATCCTTGTCCCTTCCCAGCCCCTTCTTTTTGGAATATATGACAAGCATCCCGTATGTCAGGCAAGGGTGGAACTTGTTCATGTTTTGCTACCATGCCTACCTAGGTACAGGTACAGGAGAGATGGTTACTTCTGTGTAACCTATCATTCTACCCATTAGCATTCTATCTATCCTTCAAATCCCATTCTGGAAGGAGTTTCTTAGTGTTCTTGTTTTTGTTTTAATAGACTTTGTTTTTTAGAGTAGTTTTAGTTTCACAGCAAAATTGAGCTAAGAGTACAGACATTCCTCATATACACCCTCTGCCCCTCCACATGCAAAGCTTCACCCCATTATCAACAACTCCCACCACAGAAGATAATTTGTGACAACAGATAAACCTACATTGACACATCATTATCACTCAGAGTCCATAGTTTACATTAGGGCTCACTGTTGGTGTGGGCATTCTATGGGTTGGGCAAATTTATAGTGACGTGTGCATACATAAGTAGTTTTACTGGCCTAAATATCCTCTGTTCCCCTTCCCCTCATTTCTTAGATTATTTTTTACAATTCCCAGAGTAACATATATTTGCAGTATGCTTTCTATTTTATTTTTTCTTTTGTTACTAATGATTTGTCTTTGTTTCCTCCATCATTACTGGATTTAACTTCTTTGAAGTTCAAAACTGTATCTTGTCTTCTATTTATCTACTGCTGTAATGTAGTCAGTATCTAAGATAGCAAATGCTAAGAATATATACTGATTTAATGTTTAATGAAAACATACACTTTAATTAGGATATTTAAAGAAAACTTTTTATAATAAGACAAAGAGTCATTAACGCAATACACAATATGTCTTAATTTATCCTTTATATGAATCTGGGTTTTCACTCAGTGAAGGTTTTCTTTTCTTATAATAGGATACATTAAAATAAATAAAAATAGGATACAAAGAAAGTTTTTAGGTTCACACAGCCAGCAACAAAAAAGAGTTTTTAATTTGACACCTGATTTGGTATATTATAAAATCCATTCACTTCTACTCATCCTGCCCCAGAGAAACAGTATTTATAAAAGATCCTGGTTGGACTTTGAAGGCAGACCAAAGTTAAAATCCTAGCTCCACTAGCTGGATGATTCAGGGCAGGGTATTCAACTTTCATGAACTTTAATTTTCTTCTACTACCCTTAGAGGTGCTCCACAAGCAGACTGCATGCAATGGTGTATGCAAAGTGTTGAGTATAGAACCTGTTATATAGAAGGCAGACAAAAGTCAAGACCCAAAATGGCAGCCTCAGAGTTCTGTCTTATATTGAAATCTCTGTAGTATCCTGAATACTACAGTTCTCCATAAAACATAATATTTACATTGCTAGGATTCTTTGCTTATTTCTTCATCTTTATAATAAATCTCCATCAACTCAAGAGGGTGAGGGAAGAACCTATTACATATAAAGTTCCTTTCTCTGAAATACTAATAAAGTAGAGAGGACACATACTGGAAAACCAATAGCCTTGATAATTACAGCAAAGTAATAATCTAGGTAATTATTTTACCTTATTACTAGAAATGGATTAAATAGGCTAAACAAAATAGTATTTCCAATTATAATTAATACATTATTACTAATAAATATAATTTTAATTACTAATAAAATAATTTGCATAGACCAATTACATTTTATTTATTTACATTGGTAAATAAACCATTTCCCCCTATAGGCTTTTAGTAGAAAGAAAGTGGCATTATAAAGATTAGTCCATAATATTAAACCAGGAAGAATTCAAAATTCAGTCATGCTTTTTTCTCTACCCATATGCATCCCTCTCAGGCTTGTGGTAAACACAATTGCCCCTCTTTCCCACCAAGGATTTCCCACTGTCCTTGAGGTTCCCCTGCCTCAGCTCCTTATATATCTGCTCTAGCTGAAATAATCTGATATCAGACATTTCTAAAGTCTTAA
>CM052439.1:148799334-148811971 GCA_028533085.1 Varecia variegata | reverse complement strand
CATCCACCCGCCTCGGCCTCCCAGAGTGCTAGGATTACAGGCGTGAGCCACCGCGCCCGGCCGAGATGAGTTTTTTCATGAAAATTCAATGTATCATAAGATTCACTTTTAGGCATTAATACATATTTACATAATTATGTCATTAGGCTAGATTTCAATAACTTAAGCCAAGGGAGGGCAAGTCATTATGTAATTATGTCAATCAGTATGAAATATTATATTTGAATAGTTCACCTAAGTATAGTGTTATTGGCATATTTTTCACTTCTATCCAACAATTGTATTTCATTTAAAAATATTATGATCTTTTTCACTTTATACAGACATGACAAGTGTAAATAAATGAATTAAAAAGACTAAAGTAAAAGGGACAACATGATCAATTTAGATGACAATTAATAGAAAATAGATAAACTGGTTGGAAATTCAGGAGAAAGGGCAACTACTTCAGTTAGTTTGAGGACTAGAGGAAGCTGCAGAGAAGTGACATTTGGCTAATCCAGTTAAGTAGTAGAATTTTGATAGATGAAGATGATGATAGGGCTATAGAGAGCATTTCAGATGAGAGAAAAATGGATTAGGAAAGACCCAGAGAAAGTAGATTCAGAAACTGTATCTTTAACATCTAACTTAATTCTGGCAGATAGAAAGTACTGCAAATATATAATATTTGTTGTATTAATGAATGATTAAATGTTTGAATTATCATGCAAGCTTTGGAAGATCACATGATGCAATTAGATGTTGACTGTGACTGTGTCAAGACTCATAAAGGTAATTTTGGTTACTGATAATGCTATTATTCTCTGCCCACCCGTGAGTTATCTAGAATGACTATCTCCACTAAAAAACTTGCATTCAAACTGCAGAATCCTGGCTTAAAAATTAATTGAGTTATTATAAATTTTTGATGAGAATATTTGCTCAGAAAATATAATTATAATTTCTCACATGTGATACTATAGATACTTCAATAGCTATTGTAACAGCTGAATTTTGAAAACATGCATATTGATTTTCTTAGAAGATGTAAATTTACTCAAAGATTTATTTTTGATTTTACATAAAATGTATATAATGACTGCATTCATCTTTATGTGCATGGCTTAGTTCTTCATTCAACAAGAAAGTCAGCAGCAGTAACACTAGGTTAAAAATCACATGCATAAAAGTGAAATGAATGATAAATATAAGTGTGAATGGCTGGAAAATTGATCTAAGCAGATGTTTAGTTTTCCTAAACCCAGCCAATAATGACTACTAAACTTTGTGACAAATTCCTAAAAATGAAGTTTAAGATAAAAAATAAAACACATATGCCTGGAAGGGAGAGAGAAGGGGTTGATGAGGCTAGATCTGACAGGTAGAATTTGGATAGGCACATGAAGGGGGGCAGGAGGAATAAACTATGCCAACATGTGAAGAGCTGTGTAGTATTTGAGAGGCTTAGCAGAAATCAACACTAGCAGAGCAAAGAGTGCATTCTGGAGAGAAGTTTGAAATAGGGTAGGATAGGTACAATGGTGTTTCATTACGAATGAATTTACAATCAATCAATACAATTTGGAATTCATATGGAATACAATAGAAAACTTTAGAAAATATTGAACAGCTGAGTGGCATAATAAAATATGACTTTTTTGTTTTGGAAATTTCTCTGAAAGCAATGTGAATGAGAACTTGGCATAGAAGTTCAGTTAGAAGGAAGAATTCAGTTAGAAGGAAGTATGGTAGTATAACATGGTTAGGATGGTGAGGGTCTAACTAGGTTGGGGACTATGGGAATGGAAGAGAAAGGAAAGAAGTTCTACTTTCTACCAACAACTAGTGTAGACATGGAAGGAAAGATAGAGAAGATATTTCTAAGATTCAGAGAATAAAGGTGTTAAAGGTGATGCCAGATACAGAAATGGATTATTAGGAAGATCTGGTTTTATGGCAAGATTTGATTCATTTTTGGACATGTTCATTTTGAGGAAGCTGAAAGAACATTCAGGTGGCTGTGTTCTGTCACAGATGAAAACACGAGTCCAAACAGTAGGAAGAGTGGTGGTCAGGAGTGGAGATGCTGGTTTAGGAATCATGTGAGTAAAGGTGATATGAGGGATGGGTAGAGGGGGAACAAAAGGAATAGAGGTTAACAATAGAGAGCAGAAAGTTCAGCATTAAAGAAGCACAAGAAATACTCAAAAATAGTTTAAAAACGATGCTCAAAATTTGCAGAATGTAGATAAAGAATAAATTTTTGGATTGATCATGCAAAGATAGGTTATCATTACAAAATAAATGGTAGTTTCATAGTG
The DNA here is from genome assembly GCA_028533085.1 of Varecia variegata. Taxonomy (NCBI): domain Eukaryota; kingdom Metazoa; phylum Chordata; class Mammalia; order Primates; family Lemuridae; genus Varecia; species Varecia variegata. The sequence continues at coordinate 148,809,668 of CM052439.1, read as the reverse complement.
TGAACAAATTACAAACAGTTAGCAACAGTTTGTGCAGAAGTACTATAGACTATGTGTTAACAGGGCTGTTAACAAAGGAAAGGCAAAGATTGGAAGGTCCTAGGAAGCCTTTGAGAGTAAGTGAGATTTTCTTATTCTTTCATTTATGTAAATGAGTTTATAGTGTTTCCCATCCCCTTCTGTGGTTGGGAATGAGGGGAGGTGTACATTTGTTTTCTACTTTTAAAGACTAGTGGAAACCTGGTCATATTTGAAGATTGATAGTATAGAAACTATTAATTAAAAAACTGAATGTAAAGAGTAAAAATATGGAAAATATAGTCACAGATGAAGGGGAAAAATGGGACATAGACCAAAGTGGAGAAATTTACTTTGAATCATAGATGTGATATATCTTCCACACAGACTGAAGAAAAAGAAGAAAAGGTAAATTTAGGAACAAAGACCCCCCAAAAAATCTGAATCTCCCAATGGTGCATGATTGGAACTTTTATTTTTTCTCAATAATTAAAACAGTGAATTTCCACAGTCTAAATCCAAATCATTTCATATGGTTTGGGGGTTAAATCACTGAAGCTAGGAGAGAATATTAATTCCTAGATCAGTCCCTGTGCTTCTTTACAATATTGCTTCCAAAGGATCATATAAACATAGCAGTGCATTTTCCTTAAGGGATGTAAGCATTAGTCTTCACTCTGGAGGCTGTTAAGGAAATCATGTGAATTAGCAAATATGATATATTTTGGACCATGTATTTTAACAGGAATAATTTCTTTTTCTTAATTTTTTTTATTTCAGCATATTACGAGGGTACAATGTTTAGGTTACATATATTGCCTTTGCCTACCTGAGTCAGAGCTTCAAGCATGTCCATCCCCCAGATGGTGCACACCACACCCATTAGGTGTGTAAGTACCCATCCTCTCCTCCCCCTCCCATCTGCCCAACACTTGATGAATGTTATTACTATATGTGCACTTAAGTGTTGATCAGTTAATTCCAATTAGATGGTGAGTACATGTAGTGCTTGTTTTTCCATTCTTGTGATACTTCTCTTAGTAAAATGGGCTCCAGCTCTATCCTGGATAATACAAGAGGTGCTATATCACCATTGTCTTTTGTGGCTGAGTAGAACATGAATAAGGAATAATTTATTAAATTATCATTCCCCTACACTATTTAAATGTAAGGAAGCCTCCATTTACTCTGCTGTAACTTACAAACATAAATTTCTCTAATGTTCAAAATACAATGAACATAAACTCTATTACTTCAGTTTATGTCTACTGGGAAAAAATATACTTTTTCAGGAAATGATTAAGTCCTTCTTTCAATGCACGTTTTTCAAAAGGTGTGAGCAACACATATACTAATATAATTCTATAATGCAATAAATTACAATTGATTTCTCTAAAATAAGATTTCCTTCAAAATCAGTTTTTACTCAAAAAATGCTAAGCAAATCACATTTTACAAAACAGATTGAAACAAATATTCCTAAATCTCAGTTGCTTTATGATAGCAACTGATACATATGGATAATACAAAAAACTTAATGACCCTAAATTACATTTTAAATCATATGATCAAATTATTTTTAATATAACACCAAGAGCTTTAATTCCCTGAAGAGTGGCAAAACACCAATTAAGTGCATTATCAGTCAGAAAACTCAAACCCATTCCTCAGTCATTTCAGTGAAAACAAGTTCATTTTCCACATATGTTCCTTAATAGCCCCCACTACCCTTTCCTACTGTTCTATCATCGTCATCATCTATATTGTACTCTCTACTTGAAATGCCTGTTCCCACCTCTGTATCTCCACCACCCAAATGTCACCTCTTATTAAGGTCCAGCTCAAATGCCACTTTCCTCCATTAGCTCTCTGTTACCTTCCAGTTTGAAGTAATCACTCTGTCCTATTAACCCTAATGTTTATTACCAGCAAATCATATTCAGAATGCATTAGATTATCTGACATGTTATATGATAACATACTATTAAAGTACCTTATATAATTACTTCATCCCTCACCCCCACACCTCCACTAGACTATACGATTCTTGAGAGCAAGGTTCATGTCTTATCCTTCTTCAAAGCTATTTCAGCAACTAGTACATGGATTTATATATAGTTACAACTCAATATTTATATGTTGAGTAAATGTTGATAAGTGATGACATCAATTTGATGACTACTAATCCTTTGATTACTTTCAGTAATCAAAGGTATGGATAGTTATAGTTCAATCGCAAAGCTTTGTATAAAGTGTTCCACTATAAACAACAGTTAAATATCAAGACTGTGTCTTTTATGAGACTGACATGGTTCTGTTCTAAGTTACCATTAATATAAATTGAGTCAGAGTGTCAGAAAACCTGGGGATTTTCTCTTTGCAAAGTCACTAAATATAAGTTAGGAGATAATAGAGTTACCTTTTTTTTAAGCTGGTTTAAAGCTATAATTCACGTAAGAAAGATATTCACTCCAAGAGAGTGGTCAAATCCTTTAGTTAAAACCTACATCATTTTCAAATGCTTTCTCTCCTGAATTTCCTCCTGGTTCAGCCTCTTGAGTAGCTGAGACTACAGGTGCACCCCCCACCCATGCCCAGCTAATTTTTAAATTTTTCATAGAGGCAAGGTCTCTTTATGTTGACCAGGCTGGTCTCAAACTCCTGGCCTAAAGCTATCCTCCTGTCTTGGCCTCCCAGAATACTGGGATTACAGACATGAGCCACCATGCCTGTCCATCTCCTGATTTCAACAATGTCACAGAGAAATGGGAGAGAAGGAGAAAAAGAAAAGAGAAAATGTTGTGAAAAATAAATTAGTCAATACTGCATCTACATTTGTAAAGTGATTTCACTACTGCAATGTCTTTGAGAAGTCAAAAAATACCATGGGAAGTGTATATTACTAAATTTGTGCCTACAAAACTAAATGTTAGCATACTACCAAGCCACATATCTGCTGTGCATAAAGAAAGTGTATTTGTACAAGAAATGCGAGAAGTTGTTTTATTCTACTCATTCATCTACTGAATTTTGTTTTTTTAAAGTAACATTATTATTAGCATCATCATCATTAATTTCAAAGGCTAGAAATGATAGTAAAAGCTTTCTTAGGCCTCCGTTGAGTCTGAATAGTGAGAAGGATGTTTTCAGAGGTCACTTTTCTACAATAAATATATTGCTAGTATTTATAGTTATATTGCTAATATTCATTATCAGGCTATAAGTAAATATATTATCAACCCAGTTTGCAATTAAAGAACTGAATTACATCAAGTAATTAAAAAGTGGTTGTGGAATTAAGTCAAAATAACTGACTAAAGTAGATTTATTTTGCCTGTAAGTATTGCTGTGGTCTAAGCATTTGGAACACAAGGTTTCCATATTAAATAATGCAGAAATGCAAGTTGTGTCACAAAAAAATAAAATACATTATGCAAAATTCCATATTTTTCACTGGAAAGTCTTATAGCTTTAGCTATATTCTGCTCTGGGTCTCTTGATTGCTGAAAGACTTTTCTGATTATACTTCTTTTTAAAATAAATCTTTGTTTTAGAATAGTCCTAAATTTACAGAAAATAACAAAAATAGTACAGAATTCCCTCACTTAGTTTTCCCTATTGTTACTTATTATATTAGTCATAAATAACAAACAAATATTGATACATTATTATTAATTAAAGTTCATACTTTACTCAGATGTCCTAATTTTTTACCTAATATCTTTTTTCTGTTCCAGGATCCTATCCACTATACCACATTACAGTTTAGTTGCATGTTTCCTTAGCTCCTCGTGGTTGTGACAGTTTCTCAGAATATTCTTGTTTTTGATGACCTTGACAGTTTTGGGGAGTACTGGTCATGTATTTTTGTAAAATGTCCCTCAAAATTTGGATTTGTCAGATGTTTTTCTCATGATTAGACTGGGATTATGGATTTCAGGGAGGAAGACCACAGAGGTAGAGATCACACCATGTCAAGAGTACATACTATCAACATGACTTATCACTATTAATCTTCATCACCTAGCTGTGGTGGTGCTGATCAAGTTTCTCAACTCATTCTTTGAAAGAAATCACTGTTGGCAGTCCACAGTTAAGGAATGGGAAGTTACAGTCCACTTCCTTGAAGGTAGAATATCTACACAAATTATTGGGAAATTTTCTCCCCCATTTATTTATCAATGCAATCAGTTTATATCAGTATGGTCTCATGGATGCTTATTTTACTTTGGGTTGTAATTCAATACTACTTTATTATTTATTTGCTCAATTTGTTCCTTCTTTGGCCACTGGAAGCTCTTTAGATTATCTTTTCAAATTCCGCCCAAGCATCCCTACTCATCAGTGGCTTTTTCAAGTGGCACAATTCTTTGCTATATCAGCATCACAAGTGGGTGACAAAGAAATGTGTTTGTCTTCAAATAAAGTTTTCTATAGCTACAATCAACTGTTAAGACATTCTAAAATAGATCCCTTAAGCAATGGTCACAAACTTGTCCTTATGGTCTCTACCACAAGGAAGGAACAGTAGAATCATTTTTGTACTAACCTTTATTTCATTATTCATGATTTCATTATGGACATATATATGCCCTTAGATTATTTCCGGTCATTTATTAATTTCATATGTTAAGTGACTTTTAATGTTAAAGAAAAATCATTTTTCTTCTTTGACAAAAGAACATACCAAGACATTTCATTAATAAGTGAAAACCTATTAGTTATATTCAGTTTTCCATGGGATAGTTATGGTTTAAATTTTAATATTAAAATGCTAATTTTCATTGACTTTTAGATAATACATATAAATAAGTATGCCTTTAATTAAGTAGCCTGTTATGAATTTTGTAAATTAGCTCTTTGAGATAAATAACCATTTTAAATTATAATTTAAAGCTATTTTATGAGGAAAATATAGAAGTCTACATTTTTAAAGTACCACAGAACTCTCTAAGAAGGCAACAAGCAAAACTACTTAATAAAGGAATAATGACTAAAAAAAGGGAAACATTCATTTTACAAAGAATATATTTCTAAACTGAAAATCTTCTCTCTACATATATACAATATTTGTTTATAATTCTATGTTAAGTTTACATTATGAACTCTAACAAAGTTTACAAAGATAAAATAGAGAATACTTATTTTGTGAGTTATATGAGTACTAATCTAGTGCATTTTATTAGATATAACTTAACAAATTTTGTGTCCTCTCCTATCTCTTAATTTAATATTAAGTATATTTTTGGTCATTATATGTAGATCAGAAAATGTTACCAGCTGACAAGATATTTCAATATCATGAGTGCTGAATGTTTTATTAATATATATTAGAGTATAATAAAAATACCTGTGGGATTTAAAATAAGAAAATACTAAGTAAATGTATTTTCAATAAGATATGCATGGATATAAAAGCACTTACTATATCTTGTATATTGATGGCACATAACATCAGGATTCTCAAACAATTATTGCTACTTGGAAAATATGAATAAGTGGCAATATACTTTTCTGGAAAATATGATTTCATAAACTTGCTGGAACCAGTACTGTCACTACTACTCTGAATTTTATCAGCTGTATCTTGGGAGAAGCCTACTGCCACATATTCCCAGACAATGTGTAACACTGATCTCATATAGAGTCTGATGCTAGCTTGGCTCCTGATTCAGATGTGGCAAGAAATCAATTTTAGTCGCTTACGATATCTTAGGACAGCCAAGTCCTCTCTCTCACTCTGTCTGCTAGTCACATTATGTCTATTAACCACCCAAACACTTTTTGGATGTTCCTTTCCCAAACACACTAGATCTCACAGTGGATCACCTAGACAGCAGTTATTATTTAGCCCCACTGAGTCACTAGTGATCACTCATTAAAACCCATCCACCAGCTAAATCCACATGTGGATTGAGGCTACCACCTAAATTCTCTCTATACATAAAGGGATGCTGAACTGTTAGAGAAAAATGACCCAGTCATGCCAAAGATGGCACTATAATTTTATGTTCTTCAACCTGAGGCCCATTTGTCATATTCAACTGTTATCTTTTGACCTTTCCTTGGATCATCCCAAAGTATTAAATCAGCCTTAGCTTCAGGAAGAGCCAAGTAAGCCTAATATAATTTAAGGGTCATCTCTATACAGTTCCCATCACCAACCTACATCCATGCAATTTGCTTGCTTCCTTCCACTGTGAATAATTTCATTTCTACCAAAAACTTATAGCAACAAAATTTGACAAAGTCATTTCAGTGTGAATATACTTCACTCTAAATACCATCAATAAATGGTTAATGTCAAATCCTTTTCTGTTTTAATTAAGAAGCTCAAGAATGAAAAGGGAAAATGCTATAGGGAAACAGCAGTGAACAAACCACAGATTAACACACTTCACAACTTTGCCAAGACTCAGTCCTGTTGGTTATTAATTGGATCAAGACAAATAAGGAGCAGTCCACTCTAGTTGTGTGCATGCATCCTGCTTCACATGATTTATAAAGTATGTGGGTGCATGTATGTGTATGTGAGTATTTCTACATGGCTGGACTTCATACAAACAAGCTTTATTCCCAGAAGATCTTGTTTTTCTTTTGAGACATCACTTTATTTCAAATATTCATATATACTTTATCAATTAGCTTTTCCAGTATAATCTGCTTTGTTGTCATGAATATTGTCTATGAATTCTTCAGGAAAACAACCAGATTTTTAATATACAATCTATGATTACATAAAGATCAATATAGGTATAACTTGCTCTAGAAAAGTACACATACATGCATAAGCAAATCTATATATACCTTATAGTTTTATTGATCCATCAAATACATTAGAGGTCACATATTAAATAAAATAAAGGATAGCTACAATTGTATTATTATTAAATAAAATATTTTTTGATTTGTATTTCTCTAAAAGAATGTCAGAAGAAAAATATTTTTACATGTTCAGATCAAGATATATTTGGAGCATGTCTTGGAACAAGATTCTTAGGCCACTTAGATAAACAGAAGTGGGAGGGAACAAAACCAAAAGGAGGTAGAAGATATAAATGCTCTGGAAGGAATCTGAAAAACACAGAGAAAAGAATAGAATGGCTAAAATAACCACAGAATATTTGCAGTGTCAAGATAATGGAATATAAATTATAAATAAATTCTAAGTGAATGCAAAGTAAAGGAATGGTCAATTATGTGCTGAAAGATTTGTGAAAAATCTGAACCTTGAATGGGAATATATTTAAATACAATCATGACAGAGGAAAGATGAGCAAAGGCTCAGATGACACATTATGGAAGAAACGGATATTCAATATGATCCTTGAGAGCTTCTTAACTATTATCTATCAGCTATCTATATATCTATCCATCAACTTATCTATTGATCGTCAGTCTATATATCCTACGTATCCAACTAATACTGTTGGGAAATGACTCAAAATGTTATTAGCAGTTGATTCATTACAACTGTCATTTGTCAGGTGGTTAGCTCTGTCCTCACACATGTCTGAAACTACTGGTTACATAGCTAATTCATTTGTCTTTGAATTCTAAGTTCAATTGCCACATTTTCACAGGGGCTTTTCCTAACTCACAGGAATAGACTAAACCCCTAGCTCTATCTTTCCATATGTTAACCCGTAGTGTTCTTTGTTAATGGTGATCAACTCTCATTACTTGTTTCCTGTATGTCTTTCACACAAAAAATAGAGGTGATGACTTCTTCAATGCTCTACCCTGGGTCTAGCTCAGCAGTTGGCACATTATTAGGTGATTAATAATTTGTATTGAATTAAATTGCATAGCTGTGGAGCCTCAGTGAATTTCATAGAGCTCTGCCTCCTGAATTCCCTTGCAAATAGTCTGGCTCTGATTTAGTATTATCAGTTTAATTCTGTAAACTACTATTGTTTCTAAAGCTTAATCCCTAAGAATAGATAATTAGGTAGGGTTGTCTCTTTAGCTTTTAATTTTCATTTTGTCATTAAATACTTACAAGTATTTAATATATGCAAATGTAGAGATACATGAAAGACCATAGTATGTATGTTCAGAAACAAGCAAAATGTAGCAGGAACAATGTGGTGTTGGTTTGGAAGACAGAAGTGTAGCCACACTAGAAGCCAACGGATGAGTTATAATAGTAAAAGTATTAATAGAAAGGAAGAGGATCTGACTCATGGTAGTATTGATGAACAGGAGGAGACAGATTTAGGAGATATTTAAGAGATAGAATAAGGAAGGCAAAGTGACTGCTGTTTGTGTGTGTCTGTGTATGCATGTGCACCCGTGGCCATGCTTGTGCACCAGAGGCTGAATGTCAGCAGCTCCCTAGGATAGTAATGAGATGCAGGGTTAAGTGTCATTGATAATTACTCAATCCTTAAGAACACATAAGCTGGAAAGCAGATTTGGCCATCAGGTCAAAGGTCACAAAACAAATTAAAGGGGTAGTTGAATATGTGTCTGATCCTGAGGAATATGGCCTGGGCGGAACAGATCAGGGAATAATTAGCACAGGGTAACAGTTCAAGTCATAGTAATGGATGACATTTCCCATGGAGAATATGTACAGTGAGAAGAGAAGAGGCTTTAAAGATAGACATTGAAGTCTACCAACATTCGAGCTAAAGGTAAAAGAATTGGAGCCTGAGAAGGAATTTGAGAAGCCATGGGGAGGAAGGTAGGAAGATAATTGGAGACAAGAGTCAGAGAAGTCAAGAAGGATTGTCAAGTACCACTAAGGGGTTAAATTAAACAAATTCTGGAAAGTGTTTACTAGATTTAGAAACAAGGAGGTTAAATGACATTTACAAGATTTATTGTTTATTTATTTGGTTTGTTTCATTACATTCTGTTTTTCTGTTTTGTTTGTATTTTCAAGGAATGGAAATACAGTTGAATGGAAAGCCAGTTAATACAGGGTTAAGGAGTGATAAGTGAGAAAGAGAGAGTGAATGTACGTTCCTCTTTTCTAAAGTCTGTGAAGGTAAAGGATAAACTATGGAAGTAGCAAACATAACTGAGAGCCAAGGGTTGGTTTTGTTTTGTTTAAATTAAAATGTTTTGGGCATGTTTCTTATAGAGAAAGAATTTAAATTTACCCACGTTAGTGAGGATAAATGATGTAATATATTTTTAAATTATCCATTATAACATGAAATTCTGATCTTGAAGATTGGTGATAACATCACCTACCTAATTTTTCCAAGAAGTTAAAAATAAAATTATTTTTAAACAGACAAGTTTCAGCAGGATTTTCCCTAATTCTCTAGTATGTCTGTTTTCTTTCTAATTCTGTTAGAGATTCAGGTTCCTCAGGTTATTTCTATAGCTTTATAGTACCAGTAAGTAATAGTTACTTTTGAAATTGTTTTTGGACACAGTGATTCCCTTAGGTGAAATATCCAGCTGTCAGACCTCAGGAAACCAGAAGGAATGGTCCCAGAGTTACAACAGTACTGTAGTTATGAGGGAATTTCTTGGGCATCTGCCACATTAAACTTCATGCATTGTTTCTTGCCTTTTTTAGTTGTCTTTTCTCCAGTAGAAACAAAGTCTAATAATAACTCTCCTAAATTTTCCCAAGCAATTGCAATCCATTATTATTCTGATAAACTATAATATATAAGCTATCTAATACACAGCATTTATAGTGGTAGATTGCAACCTTATGGCAAACATTGACCTTTTTGTGTAATAACTAGGTCTCTCCTCAGTAATATTTATGGCTAAAGTTTGAGAACCTCTATTTCCATACACCTCTCAATGACTTCATCATGAGCACAGCTCCTCATTGCTATTTTCATTTAAATAGTCTGCTCATTTTTGTATGTAAGTGCTACTATTCAAAAGTATACATAAAAGCATAATGAAAGAAAATTAAAAGTATTTTTAGGAAGAATGTTTTCATTGGTTCTTGCATTTTCTGGAGTTTTAAATTTAAGTGTAGCCAAAAGAAGTTTTGCTCCTTTTTTACATGCCTGCCTGGTGAAGAACATTTCCATTTTCAAGATTTACCCTTAACTCTCTTTTGGAAAAACAAATGAGCACCTGAAATAATTAGGTTTTGACACATAGGATCTAATCCAACACAATGAACTAGAAATGAAGCTCCCAGAAAATTGTAGCCAATCTTTGGCTAATAATGCACCATTTCCCCCTTAAGAGTATCAGCTAAATAACCAGAATTCATATAGCCAGAACAAAAATATATATAATATCTAAAAGAATATTTTTTATAAATTCTGAGAAAAAGACTGAATCATTGGATCAGGATATGAGTGAATTCCTCTGGGACAAAGCATAAA
>CM052439.1:148755415-148799234 GCA_028533085.1 Varecia variegata | reverse complement strand
AATAACACAAATTGGGTGTCAGACAGATGTGGGGGGTGGGGGGAGGGGATGAGTGTATACCTACATAATGAGTGCGATGTGCACTGTCTGGGGAATGGACACGCTTGAAGCTCTGACTAGGGGGGGGAGGCCATAGGCAATATACATAACCTAAAATTTTGTACCCCCACAATAAGCTGAAATAAAAAAAAATCTCAGTTTCTCTACTGAAAAGCTATTGTCATGACCACCTAACCTCTCCATTGTTTGGTTTTCTAAGCTGCAATAGGAGGCAAACAATACCTGTCATAGGGTTGCTCTTAGGGCTCAGTAAGATAACATGAATAAAGATATTTAGAATAGTGTGTGGCACATAGTTAGAACGTAGTAAGTAATACTGCATTTTGATCACCTTTTATAGACTATCTCACTGTGTTGCTCTTCTTATGTGTGACCAGTAAAACATTTCAACAGCAAATCTTTCTCCCATTACATTAATATAAAAGTAACTATGACAGATAGTGATTAAAATCTCTATTTATTATGGGCATTAAAGTCAACATAGAAGCATTCATTTCAATGAAAATAATAGACATAATTTTAGGCACACAGATAGCATATTTTGTGAACTTCATTCTAGCGCAAATGAAATAATGGAACCTCCTCATGTCTAGTTGTTGATTATGAAAGGAATTTGAATGTGTGTGTGTTAAGCTGGTTTAAATAACTGATAAAAAATAAAAGTGAAAAGTACAAAAGTAGATATTTTTAAAGTCACATTTAATGAAATTATATTTCTAGGAAGGAATACTATTTTCAAATGTCACTACTTTCTAAGTATTACCCTTATATGACTGTATTTCCTAGTCATTAAATGTTTATAGCAATGTGGTCATACTAGCCGTGACACTGATTTAAGAACACGTTTTGGTCATTACTATCTCTTGCTGTTTGCCTGCAGTGAGCTCTCACATAATTAGGGCTGAATGCACTGCACTTTTAAAATTAAACCAAGCCTCTGGGAAAGAATCATGGAAATAGATGGTTAAAGGACACCCAGGCAATTAACAAGCATGATAAAGTTAAAAATTGAAGATAGGAAAGTAGGTTAAGAGCGTTTCTCTCTCTTTCCAACATGATTTGTTAATACAGAAGGAATATATATCAGTTTTATTTTACACAAGAAAGAGATACAAAGGCAGTGCACATTTCAGTCAATAACTAAATTCCTTTGCCATCTTCCAGTGGATTCTTCTCCATTTTAAGTGTACAATTCTGAAATAATTCTCCTGAAAATACTTTATGCTTTCTGGAATCATAATGGTGTAACAAGGAGCTAATAATGAATTGCTTTTGAATAAATATTATATATAAAATATTTTTCATCTGTGATGGTTTACAAAAAAGAATAGTAAAAAAAATCTGAATTTTAGCTTGGAATTCTATAAATATTATAGAATTAAAGCATCATAATTTTCCCTACTGGTATACTATTTTGTACAATTTCCCTATTAAAATTTTGTTCCCTCTGTTAAAGGTATATGCTTGTGTGCCTGTTTCATTTACTAGACTAAAAGCCTCTTCAAAGGCTGTAAGTTTGTTTCATTCTTTTCTGTGTCTAAAGTACCTAAGAGTCCTTGAAAACACACTCACCACTCAGTAAATATTTAATGAATGAGCAAATTCATGTCAATAATCTTATATCTTTTAGATAAGCCACTATTAGTTCTTTACTTATGCTTGAATATTAATCATTAACAGAACAAAAAACATGATAAAAGAGAATTTAATACTTATTAAATATTGGCTATATGTCAGGCACCCTTTGCATATCATTTTTTTATCACAACATCTTTAAGGGATAGACATGATATTCTCAAATTTTATAGTTTAGCTTCAAAGAGATTGAGTATCTCCTGTTTCAAAACAGCAAATGAATGGGTGGGGGGAAAACAGGTATGAATTTATTAGGTTTCTTTTATTCCACTACATAATACCTCCTTTCTATCTGACTACATTAACCAAATAATAAAAACATTTGCATCTTAAAATGTTGTAGCCAAGAGAGTTTCATTCTTCGTCAAGGAGGGAAAATCCATTCAAATCAAATTAAAAGAGTTAAGATTCTAACTGTTTTGAGACTATGTCTGGGTCATTTGGCCTGCATAAAGTTACCTTAAGTTGCTTTGCCTTAGCATTATTAGGGTTTTGTTGCAAATACAAATCAGATCTGTGGGTAAAACAGAGTAATATTGTGCTGTTCTTTCATTACAGTCTGATCTTTCTTTTTCAAATTAAGATATCTTCCTTTTCAATGTGATGCTCAAAGTCTAGATGCATTAATTAAATAGCAGTGATAAAATCATGATTTTTCTAATTATATTATGATCTTTTCATGTATTAGCTGAAATAATTTTATAAAGACACACTTTTCCTGTTCAATTTGGTTACACACTGGTTCAGATCATAAGGAAAAGGTACCTTCACTAGGTGATCATTTTTTACATCATTATGAACTCAGATTAAAACATCCCATGGGTTTGAATTCATTGAAATTCATATCCTTTTTGAAGTCTGTCCTTGGCTTCTTCAAGTAGGCATCTGATTTTTTTTTTTTTTTTTTTTTGCTATTTCCCTGGTGGTCTTTGATAACTTTCTTAATATCTGGTATGTCAATATCTGGTATGTCAAGTTGTTCCATGCTCTTATCGTACATTTCCTGCCCCAGACCTGGGATCAGCCATTTCTCTTCTTCAAATTCATGCAGATCTCTTGTGTGAATCCCATCTCTGTTTCAGCTGCTGCTCCAGTCAATTCTTGTTGGCTACATGGAAGGCTCGCCTATTCTGAGATCTGTCAGATGCCCTTGCTTACCATCGCTTCCCTCCTCCTACAAAGAGGTTCAAAAAACACAGGTCTTGCAGTTGTGGAAGGTTTTTGCCAACTTACTTATCTTTTAGGTTCTTTGGGATAGTTTTGCTGTAAGAGTTGTGTGTGGTTTTTCATTTGTTTATTTGGTTTGGGTTTTGGTCTAGCTATTTGCTCTGTTTATTAGGCACAAAAACTAAGCTGCCACTATCACTACTATCATTTCAGCCTCAAGCTCCCTTTGCTTTTAAAAATTATGTCAACTTAAATTTTCATTTATCAATATCTATGATATCCCTTTTATTAACTTCAGACAAAGACCAACTTAACAGCACTCATTCAGGAAATTTTTGGTTGGAATTTTTCTTTACTGTAAATTTTGTGAACAAAATAAAAGAACTGGTTACCACAAAGTTGAAATTCAAAATTAATCCTCTTTCGAAATATTGACTCTTTTTTTTTTTATTAATTAAACCTGGGAGGACGCAGCACTAATTTCTTATCTCTGTACAACAGTGTTTTAAATGTGCACTGTTATGTCAAATAACACTATCTGGCAAAGTGAAAACAATAGATGATACAAACCAGAAAGTAATGTCATTCTTTCTAAATGTTATTGCCCAAAGGGATACATTCTCTACTTCATTTTGATTAAGACAGCATTGATCCCAAAGGCAATGACATTTAAATAGTTTATATAGGGCTGTAAAAGAAGAGCCATCTCAAGTGCAATGGATTGAATGCTTTTGTCTCCCCAAAATTTGTATGTTGAAATCCTAACCCCAGGAATGGTGGTGTGGGGAAGTGATTAGGTCATGAAGATAGAGCTGTCATGAATGGGTTTGGTGCTCTTATAAAAGAGACCCCAAGAGATTGATTATTCACCCCTTCTACCTTGAGAGGTTACAGTGAAAAGACAGCCATCTGTGACAAGCAGGCTCTCACCTCACAGCAAATCTACCAGCATCTTGATCTTGGACATCTCAGCCTCCAGATTGTGAGAAATAAATTTCTGTTTATAATCTACACAGTCTATGCTATTTTGTTATAGCAGCCCAAACAAACTAAGATAAGATATCCTCCCTCTCTCTCTCTCTCTCTCTATATATATACATACACACACACAGACACACACACACACTTGTGCGTATTTTATCTATATAATTCTATATAAAGATAAAATACACATCTCTCAAAATATAAAATTTTTAAAGCTACCTGAAAGCAAGCATTATAGTAAATAAAATTAATAGAAGTATGCATATATGCTATTTTAAATGGCTTCAAATCTTATTACTTTTAAAAGCATGTTCCTGTGAAGGGATTAAAAAGCAGATTAGACTAAAATATGGGTTTTTTGTGGGGAATATAGGGAAAAAGACAATCTGGCTGTTGGAAATTATACATCAATCCAAGATTGAGCATAATGTTGTGAAAAGTCTGTTCACTTATTCAAATTTATTAAATGCTTACCTCATGCCACGCATACTTCTAGACCCGGGAGTGCAGTAGCTAAAACAGTAAAAAATCCTCACCCTAGTGGGTCTAGATGAGGGGTGATAAATAATACTCAAAGTAAATAAACAAACATTTAATATGATAAATTATGATAAGTTCTATGAAGAAAAGCAAGGCAGAAACATGGGAAACAACTGATAACCAGGAGTTTAGGACAGGGTTGAAATTTTACTGAGGTTTTGTTTATAATTATTTACTATTATGAAAAATACCATAGGACTCATCCTTATTTCCATGTGTTTGCAAACATCATAGTTTTCCTTTAATATAACTTACCAGCCTATACATTTTCAAGAATTTTTTTATGTAAGGTCAAATTGACTTTTAGAAAAGTTGCAAAAATTTATGCAGCTTTTGGAGTCATATGGCAGCAAGCTTTTCCCACAGCAGTATTATTAAATAATTCACTGATATTTTTCTAGGAATTCTGATTTCAATTATTTTTACCATTTATAAATTTGAACCTAGCTTTGGACTTAACTTTGCTGAAAACTGATAAATATGAATTTTACTCAATTATTTTAGTTCATTAACACTATTTTTCTAATTTCAAATTAGGGTATACAGTTTATGTTTTTGGTTTTTGTCAGTGGTATTTTTCCCATTATATGTCGTAATCATTATTGTTGATATGTAGGAAAGATACTGGTGTGTGTATGTGTGTATGTGTATGTGTGTGTGTGTGTATATATATATGTGTGTGTATGTGTGTATATATATACTTTTATATGAAAGCAAACATCTCACTGAACTTTACAGTTAACTCTAACATTTATTCATTGAATGAACAAACTCTTTGAGGCAGATAAACATCATTTACAAAAAAATAATTTAGCCTCCTCTCACCCAAGAATATTTCTAGTTATAATTCAGTACCTCATTGTACTGACTGACCCATCCATAACAAATCTTCTCTATACAATCCCTCCTGACTATGTATCTAGCCTCAAAACTAAACTACTTCATTGACAGGGAATACTCTCCCTTTCAAGGCAAGTATTTATAGCCTCACCTCTAATTTTTAAATGGCTTGTCCAAGTACAACCCTCTATCCTTGCTTCTTTCATTGATAGTTTTCAGTGACTCTATTTCTGCATTACAATATTATTAATAGATAGTTATTATTATTAATAGATAGTTCAAAAATATCTTAGCTTGGGGTCCAAAAATAAATTGCTTGAAGGGAACAACAAACCTCTTGAAATTATGAACAAATATTGTAAATATATTCATTTTTCCAGGGCAGGGGGGCCACAGATTTAATTGATTCATAAAGTATTCTATGAACCCAGAAGCCTAAGAGTCACTAACACAAATGGATAACCATGAATGATTAAAACAACTAAAAATTATATCCAACAGAATTCTGGTATTATTTATATTGTGCAATATTTATACACAACCATAACCTGGTGCTTATAGCATATATTTCTGCTATATTATATATTAAATATATATCTGAATCCCAGACAATACCTGTGTCTCCAATCTTCATTCTAATTCACTTACATACTTACATGATTACATGATTATTCAACATAAATACAAAATTTATTGTTCAGAACAAGGATGCTCTTATAAAATTATTTAAACAACTAATGACTCTTCTGTAGGAAAAATAAAGAACAATTGTGTACCATATGAAAACTAATCATACAACTTTCAATATTCATTTTTTCAGTATGTGCTCATGTCCCTCAAATCAAGGTTGTCTAATTTTTTTAAAAAGTGCATTGTCTTTAAAAAAAATAACAAGGCTAAAACATTCTGCAAGGACTATAAGTGACATCTGCTCTAGAAATGATATAAGAAAGATTTAAAAAAACATTCTGTCAAAGCTGAAACATTTCTCAAATTCTTAAGTTATATTTCTAAATAACCATTTTTCAAAGACTGTCAAATTTGACAATGCAAAGAAAATGAAAGAATCCATGAGGTTATGACTCATCTTACTTGGCTCATATATAATATTTAACTGATTTGGGATAAGATGCCAAATAGTTTATGCCATTTTCTGATGAAAACGAAGATGAACAGAAAGTAGTACATGCAACACAATGTCATTAGAATTTTCCCTAAATGCTATTTCCAATTGTTCAATACTGTAGCATTCTATACCACGGAGAAGATAAAATTTTATATCTGGAAAATTTTGCAGAAAGTGAGTGTATTAGAAGTTATCCAATGCTAATTACCTCACAAGTAGACCTATTTCTCATAACACATATAAAACATGCCATTACACATCAGGACTTCTGCTGCCCAGACTTCCATGAAGGTAAAAAACAAACAGCAACACACCATTTACATGGCCCTTCCTTCACACGTGCATTTTCTTAAAGAATTCTGAAGGTTGTCAGAGTACGTACTTACAGAATATTTTATTTTCTCCAATGATTCACTTAACTTGTGTTTTAATTTTACTTTCATAATAATAACTAATACTTAAATATCATTAAGTAAAGAGAAAAATTTATAAGAATTACATATATAAAAATGCGTATAAATATATGGCATATATAGTGTATATATATAACACCACATATACATATAAAATATTTATCTTCTCAACAACCCCATGAGATACATATCTTATTATTTCCCTCATTTTATAATTGAGGAAATTAAGGCCCAGTTACTAAGGTGGTGGAGGTGTGATTCTAACCCAACAGTTCTTAACAAAACTATATGTCACCTCAAAATAATATATGCCCATAGTCTTTTTTAAAAGTAAAGCATAATTAAAGAATTGTAGGAAGAACATATTAGCCTCACCCCATTCCCTTCACTCTACACATCCACTTTTCAAAGTCAACCACCCTAATTGTTTCATTTGGCATTTAATTTATATTTCAAAGAAAAATCAACTTATCAACTTTAAACACTATCCATTAGATTCCAATTATGGAAGATTAGGACTTAGCTTCCTTATACCACCAAAGCCACATTTACCTTTCTCTTGCCCTCCCAGAGTAATTGCACCACAATCTTTGCTTAAATCACTCAACCATATTTACCTTATTATGACCAAATAAACATTATTCACTGCCAAACCAAGCAAGACACTGTGATTTTATTCCCTTTCCTATATACCTTTAGATCATTCTGGTATTAGTAAAGGTCCATTATCTAATTGCACCCAACGTACTCCTCAAATATTTATATGAAAGTTACAGATATTTTGTTCTAAATGATCTGTGAAAGCCCTGTTAACAATACTTTTCAAATGTTGATATCCATCCATTTTTTTTTTCCTACCCTGAAGGCCTTCCTTTAGAGCCCTCACTTTTCCTGCAGCAGTCTAGACTGGTTTCCTTCAAGGCAAGCTACTCAGGCTACTCCTAAGACTTCCTATCAAGGTTCTTCTGTGTTAGATCTCATTTCCTATCTCTATGTCTTCACGTAGTTTGGTATAATTTCTTGTTTTGCTAGAGCACATCATCCAGTAAGTTTCTAATAAAGGGTACATCATGGGTGGTTAATATTAGAGTTCTTGAATTCCAAATTTCTTTATTTAATCTTCATATTATGGCAAGGTATAGAATTCTTTTAGAAATCACTTTCTATCAGAATTTTGTAGACTTTGTTATACTGTCATTAACTTGAAGCATCCTTGCCATTTCTCTATATGTAACTTTCTCCTTGGAATGTTTTATTAATAGTATTTTTTTTTTCTCATTCAGTGGTGTTCTGAAGCTTTTGCATGATGATCCTTGGTGGAGTCTCTCTCTTTCATGGTGCTGAGCACTCTGTGAATCTCTAAGAACAAACAATTCATTTGCTGCTCTCTGGAATATTTTGCTTAAAATGGATCTGCTGATTTCAATATGTCCATTTTCACTCTTTGTTCTTATTCAGGAATTCCTTTTGGTAGATTTTGACCTTATGAATTAATCCTTTATTTTGCTATATTTCTTTATATTTTCCATTCCCTTTTCTGTTTCTGCTCTGAGAGACCTCCTATACTTTATTTGCTAACTCATTCCATTCAATAGCTGTTTCTTAATCTCTTGCTATTCTTTTCCTAGCATATTATTCTTATTTTATAGATAAAATATCTTTCTGAATATTTCATTTAAAGAGTATGTTTTTAATAATTCCTTTTATTCCAGGCCTCTGGACTTTCTTTTTCTGTTTGATTTAGTCTTTCTATTTTAAGAGACTTTTCCCAAAAGTCTGGTAATCTTTTGTTTTCAGTTCACATTAAGCAATGCAATACAAAAAAATATATAATTACAGCCTCTATGCACATACATGGGAATTTTTGCAGACTGATTAAGTAATAAATATGATTTTTTTTATTGGAAGATGTCAAAATGTCTCTCATTGGAAGTATTTTTCTCTAGTTTCTTGCCTGGAGAGAAATGACCTGGCTCCAAACATTTTAATGTCAGCATGGAGAGTTTTGTATTCACTATGGAAACCCTTATTTAATCTTGTTTTCAGTAGGGCTTTCCCAGAACTATTTCTTAACTGGCACCTCTAAGTCCTGAGCTCTTCTGTGTTTCAATGAGTAAAGGATTGCGGAAGTAGAATAATTTCTCCATTAGCTTTCTGTTTTCCAAAATGTTTTAGGGATCTATATCCTCTGCAGTCTCCACTTTCATCTACTTATCATTGTGTCTGTGTTTTTTCATATTATTCTGGAGTGGCTTCAAGAAGGAGGAAGTATAAATGATTAGGTTTAATACATCATGTTTCCCTGAAGGTTTGGAGAATTATTTATACTGGTAGCCTTGTTTCTTATCGGGTAAAAGAGTTGGAATGATGGAATTAAATTCAAAAGAACTGAATTCCTGGCCCAGTTCTTACTATCTATCTATATCACTATATTCATGCTACATAACTTATCTGAAGTTTCATTTATCCATCTGTATTTTAGGCAGGGAAATGTAATAGCTGGGGCACACACTTGCAGTGGCAGGGGGAAGGGGATGCCAGGTGTTGCTGTAGGGAAAAAAAGAGATTGCAATGCTTTCATCTGGATATAGTAACTCTAAGATTAAATGTGCGTATGAACTGGTTGGATGCTAATTCCTTGTACCTTCATTCAATAAATATTTATTTAAAAATCTGTTATGTTGACCCAGCAATCTCACTCCTAAGAGGAATAAAAACACTTCTGCACAAAAAATGGTACAAAAATATAAATATCAGCAGCATCCACAATAGCTGAAAAGCAGAAAAAACCCAGATGTCCAATATCTGATAAATGGATAAAGGGGGTATATTCATAGAATTAAATGTTATTAAGTAGTGGTAGGAATAAAGTATTGATACATGTTATAACATGGATGAACCTTTAAAAAATCATTATGCTAAGTTAAAGAAGCCAATACCAAAAGACTATATATTGTATAATTCTACTGATATGAAATGTCCAGAATTTTTAAAAATCTATATAGACAGAAAGTAGATTAGTGGTTGCTTAAGTCTCAGGGAGGAGGGGGGAGGGAAGAGATAAAAGTAAGTGCTAATGGGTAGAGGATTTCCTTTTGAGATGATTAAAATGTTCTAAAATTGATTGTGGTTATGGTTACACAACTCTGAACTTACTAAAAAACATGGAATTGTAGAATTTAAATGAGTGAATTATATGGTATATGAATTGTATCTCAAAAAAGCTGTTAAAAATAAAACATCTAAAAATATTGGCCCAAAAAAGTCTATTATGTGCATTTTTACAACATTGGGAATGTAAAACTAAATAAGATTGATGAGGTAGCAAAGTTGAAATTCTAGGGAAGGGAAATACATAAAAATAATTATAAATTCTGATGAACAAGAGGCCTACATAGAAAATAAGATGATCATTACATTACAGTTATGGCCTAGATAGAAAATAAAATGAGTGTGATCCCAATGATTAAACTGAAATATAAATGATGAGTAGAAACTAGCTATGTGGAGGGATAAAAACTGAAAAGAAAATTTCAAGTAGTGGAGTTAAATGTGACATTAAAATCTCTGTGGCAGGAGAGAACGCAGCTTGTTCTAGGAGCTGAAAATTTACCTAAGTGGTTGAAACAGTGCTGGATTGAATAGCACGTGTAGAAGTTGCATAGATAGGTTGAAATTACGCAGGGTCTTGCAGCTCACATCTGTCAAATATATTCTAAGAGTAATAGAAAGCCAGAAATTGGTTTTAAACAGAGTAATAATATTATTATATTTGCTTTTTTAGATCACTCTTTCCACTCTATGACGAATGGAATGG
The DNA here is from genome assembly GCA_028533085.1 of Varecia variegata. Lineage (NCBI taxonomy): Eukaryota > Metazoa > Chordata > Mammalia > Primates > Lemuridae > Varecia > Varecia variegata. The sequence continues at coordinate 148,788,652 of CM052439.1, read as the reverse complement.
AGGACACTTTAAACTTTCTGTTCTATTTTTCTACTTTTTTATTTTTATTTCAGGATATTATGGGGGTACAAACATTTTGATTACATGTCATGACTGTGACTTTCTTAACAGCAAACTCAACCTTGGGAAGTCTACATTACTCTTGTCATTTTAACAAGTATCTCAACTGGCAGCAGTATTAATTGGTAAATCAGTAATGCATAGAAGCTCTAAAATGTTCCTAGCCAGTAATTTCATCACCTGAATTTTTCCCATAACATAATGAAGACTAATGCACAAAGATGTTTGTTGCAGCACTATTTATAATACTGAAGTACTGAAAACAAAGCTGAAAGTCCAAAATTTATAAATATTGCTAACTATGTGTTGTGTAGAATTAGCCTTATTTTTTAAGAGATACAGCTAATGCCTTGAAAACAAAATCGGATAAATAAGATTGGCAAGTTGTAAATCTAGGGCATGCATAATTTTGCTTTAACTGAGTGGTTAATTGTCAGGTAAAATAGAAAAATACTATGAGGAAATTAACCAATAAACTTGAAGGGTCATGAAATCAATTTTGTCAAAGTTGGCTGAAATGTATCAAATAAATGCTCAACTTAAAAATAATCAACTTCTCTCTATATATATGTTTACATATACATAATTGTATATAAATATCCCTTAAATAGTTTCGGTAACATATGCAACACACACACACACACACACACACAAATAGAATTAATAAGCCATGAAGGTTTAGTCTGCAAAAACAGAAAATTACAGAGTATACCAGGGATTCCCTGATTTTTTTTTTTCTGGAACATCAGTGGTAAGTTTTACATCAAGATGCCTTCACAAAGAAAATTATTTTTAGAAGAAAAGTACTTGTCTAACTAAAAAGTTTTTTCCTAGTGCATGCAGCTGTTTTTATTCATTACCACTACCTCTGCTTCTAAAATAGTGTCAAACTAGCTGATAGTTTGCTGCTTCTTTACACAAAATGATAAAATGAAAATTCATCACAGACTCTGAAAATTCCCAGTACTCTTCATATAGTGGTAATGATCTACCACAATTTGTGCTTTACTTACAAGAAACTCTATTTTAAAGTCCTCATCTTAAGCCCAATTTTTATCTCCAAGAAATGAAGTGAATTATTTGCTAAACATAAGAATTATCCTCAGAATGGCTAGAAGTTCACCTGAAAATCACATCAAATGTATTTTTCTGGTCTCATGTTCACATTAGGACACAGGTTCATTGAGTGAAATAATGCAGAATTATAAATACTATTTATATCACTTTTTGGTGGTGATGTCAATTTGTGGGTTTTGATAAAGCAGATATAGTTGAATTCAATTTTGTTAAATAAGCCTATGATAAAAATAAGTAATATATCTTTCTAATTATTGAACAGGCAAATTCATAAATACAAGTCCACATAATTAAATATGATTGATACAGTGCATTTGTCCACTGAGTCTCCTTTTATAGCAAGACCCCCAAAAGCGTTTTTAAAGAAAGTTTCTCAGAAAAGAAAGGAAAATGTTTTGTAATCTTGATATAGTGTATCACCATAATATCTATTAAATTCAATTAAATAGTGAAATATCTGCTAAAATTTAAAGTTATAAAATTTATAACTTACATGTATATGAAAAAGTATCTGAATAAATTCACACTTCCAAATTTTTCAAATAATTTCACTTTAATTGAGCCTAACAGTTGCTAGACCCCTTAAGAGAAACTTAATGGAATTTATAAGATATGAAAAGGTTCACCTAACATAACAGAAAATAAATAAATTCTTATGGTTAATTTTGGCTATGTTGATATGGAAAGCAAATAAAGAAGCATTGCTGGGATAATACAGAGTGCATTCTGCACAAAGATAACATAACAGTAGCCTAATTAGTCCTTAAACCCCAGAAGGTTGAATTGTTTTCTTGTGAGAAGCTCCTGGAGACAAATGTTCTCTTTATGACAAACTGTATAATGTGGGTGAAGCTTCCCTTCCCTAATGAACACATCAATGATCTCTGACACCAGCACAGTTGTGGGTGCAATCTGAGGCAGACATGGAAGTCCAGAAGTGGCAATATCTTAAGGAAATGACTCCTGTCTCTAGAGTCCTTGAGTACTTATGATATAGTAAGCTCACACTCACACTAATGATGAAAAGAAGCAGAAGAAATAAGAAGTCAAGATACAAAATCTCCTCCCTTTTAAGGAACAAGACATTGGCTGGCAATACATACATATGGAATAGGAGCGTTATTTTTAAAGGAGCCCTTGTGTAAACATGATCCAACACAATAATGTCAGAATCCTTAAAATGGCAAACAGCCTGGTGATAAATTCTTCCAAGATAAATTACTTGCATAATAAAAATAATCCACAAAAGTATTCTAAATATTCTTTCAATCCAAATTTGAATGATTATAACTACTAATTAGCTATAGAAGCACAATGCTTGGCCAGTGTCACTTTGTATTAAGTGAATGGAAAGTAAAATTTTATCTAGTTAATATATAATCACTATTCAGTTCAAATATTCATATTTAACTTCCAAATTAAATGTATGCATATGTTGTTCACATGAAATTCTGTAAGACTGAGACCATGCCCTCACTACACAAAGATCAGTGTAAATTCTTTTTACAGTAAGGATTCATATTTTCTCTAGTTTGGGTGCTTATATACCATGGTATAAACAAAAAAATGAGTTTTGTTTTGTGTTTTTACTAACTTCTCTAGCTTCCACCCAGTCATTTCTAATAGTATGCATAATATTGAACTCTTCTTTACTCCCTGAAGATTTCTAACATCATCCTCTCTTGAGAAAAAAGGGAAATACAGTGTCTCTGCCCTACTTACACTGGATGTAGGAGAAAACTACCTGCCAGACACAGCAATAGCACTCTTGGGCTCTGGAGGGTGAGAGAGATGCTAGCTAGCTAGCTCTCTGGAAGTCTCAGTGGGAGGACAGTGCTGCCCCTTTAGGGAAGTGGAAAGGAACCAGCCTAGAAATCATCCTGAGAAGGGAAACTAGAACAATAACCAAAGTCACAACGTGCTCTGGAGTAAGAACAGACAGAGTCAACTTCTATGGCCATGAAAAGGCATATGAAAATGTCAAGGAAAAAATCTTGGGATCTTCATTTCCAATATCTCCCCTTCTTCATGGAAATTATTCTTGTCACTTGCTCAGTTGCTAAATAATAAATGAACGTAAGTTTGGCATTTTAGGAATTGTAGCAAAGCACCTCCCTTAGAGTATCCTTCAGGAAAGGGCCTGAGGTGAACAGATCATAACCACAGACATTTCTAGAATCTCTTGAAGATTACTCACACATTGCTTTTCTTGCTGAATTGCCAGAATTTTGTCCTTCCTATTTTTGCTTTTTTCATTACATTATCTTGATATGTTACAGGTTTTGGAAAATCTTACATTGGTTTTGAGACCATACAAAAACATTAATGAAATAATAATAAGATGTCAATATTTCTGAATGTAAATAAGTGTATGATTACTTCTATAGTTTGTTTATGTCTGCTATTTTCTTTTGTACATTTATACAAGAGAAAATTAAATATTCCAAACTACTCCACACTGAAGTCTATTTAACATATTAGCTCACTTTTTAATCATTTCCCATTTATTTGAAATGCATCATCATCTAATTTCAATTTCTTCTTTTATTAAGTAACAATGTTTGTTTTTAAAGAGATATTTTGTCTCAGAGGACTTCCTTGGGAAAATATGGAGAATCGTTTAATTTCATGAATTTCATTCATTCAAAAGGTTTTGGCACATTATTCTAACTCCTGAAAGGTGGCCCTGTGTTTTTATTCAGTAAGTCAGAAAAAGTTTAGTTATTTTATATATGCTACCATTTTGAAAAGTATAGTCCGTTTCACATTTTTGAAGAAATAAAAATATTGTATGTAATCATTTAGTTGAGTGTGAATTTAAATAAACAAAGTTAAGCATTTTTTTAAATACTGAATCTCATATATATCTGGACATACCATGTTTATTTTTGTTATTAAGATTGAAGGCTGTTTATATGTAATTTTTCATTTAAAACTGTAATATGAGTTGTAACATATTTCCATTGGTGATTGAGGAAGAGATAGTATTTTACACTTAATTCTGATCTTTAAAATTCTAAAGAGCACTACAATCTTATGTATCTTAGAACAAGGTCATTTACAAATTTGCTTCCCTGAGTATCTTCCGAGTGGAGGAAACATGTTTGATTATTTAGGAAGTCCTTATAATATGAACATTCTCTCAATCAAACTCTCAAAGCTGTATGGATTATAAATGTCATTGGGTTTTTTAAGTTCTCCTTCTGACTTTGTTATGTGTTTTTGCAAATAATTACTTTAAAATTATACACTTTCTAAAATCCATTCACTCTATGCATAAATAACAGAGGCAACTGATTTCTGAGACAATAAATATCTCAGAGAAGGGGAAGACAGTCACTCCAAGCCTTTGTGTGGCGGGAGTATGGGTTTTCCACAGTTACTATTATTCAGAACTGTGGACAGCTCCCGTTACGGCTTGGAGTTGGCAATTTCCCCTAGTTTCTAAACACAACTCAAAGTAATGCTGCTTTTTATTGCTATATTTGTTTGCTGTTTAGTAGAAGCCTATTAAGACTGCTCAGTATGTGCACATACTCCTCTAGTTGATTCTTTTTTTGCTTTTCCGACTAGTTCAGTTAAAAAATAAATAAATAAATATCTCCCTGAGTTACTGGTTTTGAATTTTTAAACGGAAAGTCCTGCCTTGTTCAGAACTAATAAAACTCCGCGTGCACGCTAATAAGAGGATCTACTTCACGACCTTCATTTGACAATCGCTAAACACTCTTATAACCGAATGAATCATACTTGGGGGACAAATAAGATCAGAAAACGTCTTAATTGTAATTCTCCAAAGCAGAGTTCTCCAAATTGTACAATTCGCTACAATTTGGAGAACTGTAATTCTCCAAAGCTGACAGTTCTGCCCTTCTTTCCGAGCTGGGGAACGGGAAAGAGATTTTTTTAAAATAGACTTGTAGTCAAGGTCAAGAAAGGGTGTTGCTCTATTTCAGGAAGGGGGCTCTGGAAACGCCCCCTGTCTCTGTTTCAGGAACTCGAGGCTTCCTGTCAGGCTCCTGCCCAGCCTGGCAGCGCCCGGCTCCACTGAAACCTCCAGTTAGCGAATGTCCAAGCGCAAATTACCCTTCTTCAGCCTGCCTGCCACTATTTGGAAGAAATACAGTGAGGATACCCAGTGCCTATAAGCAGAAGAAAAACAGATTAACATTCCCCAGGGGCAAGATGGTCTGGAATAGCTAAGACGTGTGAGTCACTGTCTCCGGTAACACCATCTTCTCCTGAACCCCAGAAGCCTCTTTTTTCCCCTTGGGGAGGGATCCACGTCTTGAGGGAGCAGCGCGAGGAAGGATGTCTGCCTGCTTCCTTACACCCTCATCTCTGAAGTAAAAGTTTCCCTGGTACAACTTAGCATCCCCCCCATCCAGGGTCATCGTGGTCTCCATCCTTCCCCGGTATGTCCCCAAAGTTCAGAAGGCGAAGGAGAACCTGCCCCGGGTCCCGGGCAACAGCAACTCATCATTCGAGCCCCTCCTCGGGGGACACTAGCTGGAGAGGAGTGGAGCCTGATCAGCCCGAGTAGAGGCTGCCGGCAGCGCCACCCCCCGCCCGCCCGCCGAGTCCCCGGGGCGCCCCACTCCCAAGACCACGGAAGCTAGTTTGAGGGCGCGCCTGAAAGGAGGGTGGGGCGTCGACAGGGAGAGCTCACCTGAAATCACTGTACGGGTGAATAATCCAGAAGCCTGCAGTTTTAACCCTTTCCTGCTCCTTCTCCACCGCCTTCTGGCTCCCAAACATACGGAGGGAGAATTTGTTGACCCCGGGCTGCAGCATGGAGGTGAACTGCCTTTGCATGAAGCCGTACGGCCGCCGGGACCCCTCGGCGTCTTCGAAGCCCCCCGCCGGCTCCTCGCCGCCACCGCCACCGCCGTCCACCTTGAAGCACACGGAGTTGCCGTGCTCCTTCGCGCCGGCCCCGCAGCCCCCCGGCGGGGTACCCAGGCGCTTCTCGGCCCCGGCCGGCCCCGCGCCCGTCGCGGACGCCTTGGCTGGGAAGACGCTGTTGCCATCGTCCCGGCTGTTGGACGAAGAGTTGGGCTTGCCGCCTCCTTCCATGCCCAGAGGACGCGGCCAGCGACGGCGCGGGCTCCAGACCCGCCGGCCGCCCGGCGCCGGAGACACTAAGAAGCCAAGCGGGCAGGGGCCCGAGCCGGCTGCCGGCTAACCCGGCTGTCCGTCGAGGCGGCAGCGGCGGCGGCGCCTGCTGCTCCCGCCCGCGCCGCTGCTCGCTGCGCGCCTCGCTCCCGCCGCCGCCGCTGCCCTCAGTGGCTGCGCTCCCGGCTCCGGCGCGGCTGGTGCTGAGGCTGAGGCTGAGGCTGCCTCAGCGAGGCGAGGCGAGGCTCAAGTCAGCCCTCGCGCGCCAGCGCTTCCCCTCGGCTGCCCTCTGCTGGCCGGGAAGGGTCTCTCCCCGCCCGCACACCGCACACGCTCTCCCTCCTCTCGTGCTCCACTTCTGCCCAGCGTGACATTGAACTCGGGAGCCCTCGGAGACATCTATTTGTACATGTTGCGAGAGACCCGGTGTATGTTTGCACGAAATAGGGGGCAGAAAGAGAGAGCGCGCGCAAGAGAGACCAAGCCTGAGCCAGTGAGTGTGTGTTCGTCCAAAAGAAACAAACATCCTAAAACTCATGAAGACATTGACGCCTGTTTGAATGGCATTACAATTCAGAAAGGGAGGACAGGCTGACTCTACGTGCCGAAAATTTACATATAAAGCTAGATGCCCATTAGAAAATAAAGTTTAACAATGGAAAATAGAAAAGAGGGGTGTATGTGTGTGTGAGTTAGTGTGTGTGTATGTGTGTGCGTTTATTACGCGCGCTCAAGAGAAAGAGAGGCAGAGGGCAAAAGCTACTAGGCCTGTGTAATCCTGTGTAACCAGCTGCTTGGGGCTTTTCAGATTAAGGCTCTGCACCTGGGGAAGGACAACTGACCTCCTTGCACTTATCCCTGTTTATTCTTACAGTTCCTTAAGCAGAGGAAGGCATTTCTTTCTTACCAAAGGCACTCACTTCCACACACATGTGAGCGGGTCTATCGGCCACCAATACTGAGAGCAAATTGTGGGAGGGAGACCTCACCTGAGCTGAACTATCTTTTTAGATAAGTTATGTAATCAATAAAACACACTAAGAGGCATGTGCGCTGGTCTATATTTACCTGCACCATTGAAGGAAGTCAAGATGTCTTGGAATCTCGTCAGAATGTAATCACCATTTCAGATGAGGGTTGGGGGTTGGGGGAGTATTGGCAAGTGAAATTTATAAAGATGCTACCAATGCTGAGGAAAGCATTCTGTTTTCTCTTATTCCCGCTGTGTCTCCCAAACCCACTGGATTAGCTAAAGGAAGCAAAATGTGCTGCCAAACCCCACCAGTCACTCAGCAGGGCAGCCCCGGAGTCTGAAGAGCTTCAGGACTCCAGAATGTCCCGAAACATCTGTTTCAGATACAAGCATTGCCTTCCTGCCCACAGCCTCTTCAAGGGAAATCTTGTCCTGCCAAGAGTCCCTGATCCCCTGGGTTCCTGTCAGCCACATTTTGCAGAGAGGGGGTGGGCACCTCCAGGAGGGAATCTTTGTCAGCTGGCAACCAGTAGCCTATCATTAAAAAAAAAAAACCTGAGTGGGGCTAATTAAGGTGTTTCCCTAAAAACTTGAACAGTGATGAAGCCAATTAACAACGGGAGAGGCAAGGATAAAGATGAAGACAATTGGATGCCTTTATGAGGGGTTACGAGAGGCTGAGAAAGGAAGCAGAGAACAGAGAAAAAAGTGGAGAGAAGCAAAAACCAGAAGCCATTAGGCCTAACTCTGTTACAGTTCTGTAAGATTTCCCTTACCATTCTACTTACCATAGCCTATGCTAAATCTTTTTCAGTGAGCTATGTCCTGACTCAGACACCATCTGTTTTCAACTAATCAAAAACCAGAACCCTAAGAAATAAGTATAGATGGCCAAATTTTAATGGTAAGAGATAGGGCAAATGTGAACAATATAGGGTTCTGATCTATCAAAGTAGGGACCTTGGAAATCAAGAGGTCAGATGAGGATACCAGGTGCTGAGGGCAGAAGGAAGCCACCGGGATGGATAAAAACAAACATTGCCCAAAGCGCAGTTCTGCCCAAGAAAGGCCGGATTACTCAGGCAGCTTTTCTTTATTAGACTAAAGATGTTTCCCTACTTTTCTCCCATTCTGCATGCTTCCTCAATCCCTCTATTTTCAGTCATGAGTGTGACAATGTATATTTTAACATAAATTTTAAGTTTTATAATAATGTAAAAATATACCATCTAAAATGTTATGCTGAGTTGAAGTTTCTCTTTTTTTTTTTAGCCAATCCCTCTATTTGTTCTATTTTGACTTAATCTTAATCATGACCAGGCAGTTATTTTAGTAAAAGTTTTCTGAGTTTCAGTGTCTGCACTAAACTAATACAACAGAATCACTGAAAAACAGGGTCTCAAAATAGAAGTAAGAAATGTCTAAAAAGGATCACAAGTCATTGGTTGCTCCAAGTGCAGCTTTTAGGCCATATTTTACTCATTCTAATTCTCAAAAACTATATTATTTTTTGGATTTGAGAATGTGTATCTTATATCAGTGTATTAACTTAAAGTTGTCAGCAATATGAAAAGTCAAATTTCTTCACTTTTCAGAGTATTGATTTAAAGTTATTTAGAATTTGGACTTTGGATTCCTTTGGAAGAAAAATGGACTTGCAAGAAGAATGGGGCAAAGTGAAAGCAATAAAAGAATGAAAGCAATGAGAGAGAGACAGAATCCTTACTTAATCTTGAGAATAGTTTATTTTTAGCTTGTTTCTGTATCTGTTCATTGATAAACTATCTCATGCTAAAATCCACTGAGATAAATTTGAGTATTTTCTTCAAAATTATCTTAGAAATAGGACTACCATCATGTTTGACTCTCTGTCGTTAGATTTCCATGATGTCAATGTGCCTTGTATTTCAGAAGAATCTGATATCTGAGGACCCATCGGAGAATATCAGTTATGAATTCATTTCATGAGAATGTCTCTTAAGTAGTTGTAATTTGTGCTGCTCAGTATATACAAGGATTCTGCATCTTTTTAAATGTTCCCTGTTTCTTTTAATACTTTGCTTAAGATCAAATTGCAGACAGCAGCAGAAGATTAATATGAATCTAAAATAAAATCTCCATGCAGCAGACGCAAGCACATATGAAATGAGACAAAAAAGATAGATGGGTGACTTGAAGTTTGACAGTTTATTGGAATATTCTCAGTGAAACTTAAAGGTTTAAGGGCTAAAACATTTTAGCTCTCTTAGTAGAACAGAGGACTATGTTAAACACATATTTCACGTATAAGGAAATAAAGTCAGAAGGCATGTGTGTTGAAGAAGGCAATGGTAAGAAACAGTGCAAAAATAGTTCACTAAAGGCAACCTCACAGCTTTTCTGTGTCTAATGCACAGGCAAATTTGATTATCTATGTGGAAAGCAATGCCAACAGCATGGTTAATGTGAAACACTAGAGCTATTAAAGTCAGAACAAGATACTTATTCCCAGCATTTCTGTAATGCATGTTATTTTCAGTTGATAATATCATCTCCCTGAAAACCCAAAAGAATCAACTGCATAACCATCATAACTAATAATAGAATTTAGAAAGCTGGTATAAAGCAAGCATGGAAAAATTAGTATTTTTCCTAAGTGTCAACAATGACCATTAAGACAATATAGAGAACAATGATTTTTTTACAATCGCAACTAAAAAAGAAAACTACACAGCAATAAACTTAATAGGAAATGTCTAAGATCCAGTTTAAAAAACAATTTTAGTAAAAGTCATAAACCACATTTGAATAAATATGTTTTATAAATATATCCCCTGTCCATATGTAAATACTCAGTATTATGAAGATGGTGATTATTCCCAAATTAATTTTTAAGTTTGAAATAAAATTATGTGATTTACGTTATTAGTTTTTTTTATGAAGGGCAACTATGACAAAATGTTTTTAAAGTTCATTTGGATCAGTAAGTTAGTTTTTTAATAGTCAATGAGCTATGGATTAAAAAAGGAAAATAATGAAGGGGTTTCCAAACTATTAGAGGTGTTTAGGGTAGTACTGGGCACAGAAAGAAACAGATAAGTCAATGCCATGGGATAAAAACCAAAAACACACTCTAGTATTGATTACAGATCAAAATTGTCATTTCAGGTCAATGAGCACAGGACACATTGTGTAGCAAATGGTGCTAGAATAGTTAAGTAAATGTTCCAGGAAAAGGAAGGTAGAATATATTCTCATGTTATTTCCTAAAGTGAATTTCAGATGATTTAGTATTATTATAATGTAAAAACCAAAGTCATAGTAGTTTAAAATGTAGGTAAATGTTTACAAAAGCCAACAATGGGAAAGACTTTCAAATCATGAAAGTCATGAACCAGAAAGTATAAAATTCCTGTGTCAAAAATACCATAAGCATATTTAAAGACAAAGAGATAACTAAGGAATATGCAAAATATACACAAACAAATGATCTTTCATATATAAAGAGTTATTTATATAAGTGAAAGATTCTTTATATAAGGAAAAAGTTATATTTATTCTTGATTTGTAAATTTTATTTATAAAATATATATCTGTATAAACTCTTTATAAAGTTCTTATTTAAAGCAAAAAGTTTTTATATAAATACAATGCAAACATCCCAGAGGAAAAATAACCATGAATCAGGGGTTCAACAGAGAAGAAATTAAAGTTTTAAAAAATATATGGTAATATCTAAGAACACATGAAATAAAAGTTTTATAATTTAAAATAGCAATAAAATAAATTTTTCAATTTAAAATTTTTAATAAAAATAATAATAACCAATGTCAAGAAAAAGTGCCTGAAAAATAACATTAATTGTATAGTCAGGAGTGATACAATCCTTCATATCAGTAAATAAAAGAAACCTTTAACAATATGTATACCCTTATCTAATGCTTTGAATGTATTATAAGAAAATCAGCAGTGTACAAAAAGATATTTACTTAAGAATATTCATTAAAATTTATTTATCATTACAACAATTTGATGCAATGTTTTTATACGATTAGAATTATGTGAATTCAAGAAATGCAAATGTATAACTGTGTACTTGGATCAATATATGTTAATTTTTTGTATCTGTTACTTAATTTTGAAAAACAGAAAACTATGATTGTTAAGAGAACATACTGAATAGTATATTCTCAAAAGTTCCCATCATCCCTTTCTTAGACAGGCAAACACATAGACATCCACATTCACATACACTGGGAAAATCTGAGTACATACATGGAATTTCTACTACTGTACTGTTCTTCAGCTTGCTTTTGTTTTACATTTCAGAGTATAATACAATAAATCACAACAATTTTTCTTGCTATTTTAATTTGTACTCTATCATATGTATGTATATTAGTAGGTGTAATATATTTTATTAGTATCCTATTATTTGATTGGTAGCCTATTAATACAGATGTTTGAGATGTTTCTCATTTGTCCTATTTTCCATGTATACTATCATGCAATATACATCATGGTGTAGATTATTTCATGTGGATTGCACAAATAGAAATGTTACATAAAGTACAGTGAATTCCCAGTGGTATGAATACAGAGTCAAGTATTATGCCATTTTAAAAGATTGATATATATTAACTTTTCAGGATCTTTTTTCTATTGATCTATTTAAAAACTAATAAAAAATATTATAACTTTTTAATAGCTTTTTCTATGTTTCAATTTACAGTAGGAACAATTCCTACAGCCATATTACTCTTCTTGATTATATACATACAGATTAAACATGTTTATTTTTTCAGATACATGTAGAATTATATTTGACAGGTTTTGACACTTACCTTTGTAATTACATTGACATTGCATTGCATATAGAGATTATTTAAAAGAATTATTATCTTATAATATTGAGCATTTCTATACAAAACCAAAATAGATCTTTTTTCTTATTTCTCTTTAATTACACAAATACTAAATTATTTTTCCAAAATTTGAATGATACAAAATTAAAAAAGAGTAACCTGAAAGCATCTCATCAACTATTCCTCATTTTGCTGACAAATGTCTCTTTCCCGACTTTTTAGTATACATTCACATCTATGCCTATGTTGACTCTTATTATTTTATGTAGCTAATCTCTTAATATACACATTATACCATCACTTGTATTTAATATTTAAAAAATATATTTGGAGATAATACTATGACAGAATATTTTTTAATGCTTGCATTTGTTTTGTAAAATGTATTTACCATAATTTATTTAACATCTTCTTTACTAAAGGTTATTTGAGGCATTTTTTTCCTTTTGTGCTAATATGAGCAATGGTACAATTAATATCCTTCATATATTTTTGTGAACTTGTGAAAATAGATCTGGAGAAAAATACTGGAAGCAAACAGAATTACTAGATTAATGTATAAATTTACTTTTGATAGTAACTATCAAATTGCTCTCCAAAAGCCATATGACTATGTATTTTTACTTGGATTGCATGAGGTTATGTGTTTCATACACTTGCATAAACATTATACATTAACAATCTTTTCCAATTTAAGATGAGTGAGAAAAAGAGACCCATTGTAGTTTTAATTACATTTTCCAATTATTGATAAGAATGAACAGATTTCAATGTTCATTGGGTTTCTTACAGTTATTCATTCATAAGTTACCTATTTTTACTATTTGATTACATACAATTCATATATGTCTTATTTTAAATATATTTTATGTATGAAATATATCCAATGTATATCATTTTAGAGTAATTAATTCCATGAAAAGAAGAAGAAACAACATATAAAAGAATAATAATTTTGAGATGAGAATGAATACGTATTTAGTGTTTTTCACAACAATACTTTAATTTCTATGTCTGTTTGAAATATTCCTACAATTATTCTTAGTCCTCAAAACACTTGGCTACTTTTGTTCATATTTTCCCCATAGCTTGCCAAATTTTTTTAAACAACCCTATTGGAATTTTGCTTGAGATAAAATTAAATTAAATTAATGTAATAATTGGAGAATAATTAACATAGTTATAATCTTAAGTTAATAATACATCTTAAGGTATGTTAAATCTCTGCATCTATCTATCTAATCTGTGTATCTAAATACAATGTAATCTATTGTATAGTTTTTTCATACAAATATTGAAAATTTTTTTGTTTTTAGAAGCTTGTTGTAGGTATTTCATAGGTATGCGGATCTTTGTGAAAGATTCATTTATATTATTAGACTCTAGTTTGCTATTTGGGTTATAGAAAAATATTCTTTCGTTGATGGTCATGCATATGGCTATAGTAGAGAATTATTGGATTGTATCTTATTTTTATTTCCTTTTTTGTAGTCTATGTTAATAATCACGTTATCTACTAACTATATATATTTATTTATTTCCAATTTTTGTAACATATTTTTTCTTGACATACTACATTGGCAAAGATTGCCAATTAAAGACTGACTAGTAGTAGTTATAATGGTAGCTTCCACTATTGTCATACTGATGTTTAATATTAATAGTTCTGATATTATAGTGTTTGCTATAGGTTTCCAGTACATAGCTTTCATCATAGTAATATAGGTTTCCTCTTGCTAAGATTTTTAATGAAAAAATAACAAACTAATAAATGTTATCATTAATTTTACAGATATAAAGAAGATCCTATGTTACTTCTTTTAATGTTAATGTAATAAATTATGTTAATAAATGTGGCTAACAACTTTTTATTTATAAAGGTAAATTTTATATAGTCACATTAGACTATTAATTTAATATGTTGTGGAATGATGATAATGCTAATGGTGGCTATTTTTATTATTTCTTATTCTTGTGCAGTTTTGGCTATGCTAGCTTTTCATAGACTGATATCCAAAAGCTTTATTTTTTTCTCCTCTATAGTAGTTTATATTTCATATAAATCATATGTCTATCAAAGTTTGGGTAGAATTTATGTGTTCATTTAAGCATATCTTTGATGGCTTCTTGATAATTCTACAATTATGGGGTTATTTGATATTGCTCTCACTGAATTAAATTTCACAGTTTATATTATATCAGAACATTTTTCAATTCACCCAACCTTTTAAATGTACAAGAGTGAATTTGTATACTATATTCTCTTTAACAACAACAACAAAACTCCTCTCCGTGTCTGTAGCTTTGTTTTTTTTTTTTATTTCAAAATATTAAGGGGGTACAAATGTTTTTGGTTACATGGATCACTTTTGTAATGCTTGAGTCATGGCTATAAGTGTGCACATCACTCAAATCACATCCATTGTATCCATTAGGTAGGATTTTGCCCCTCCATTTCTCCCCATCTTCCCTGCTTGATTTCCACTCAGTTTCACTTCCCTCTGCGCACATGTATGCTCATCAGTTAGTTCCAATTTAATAGAAAGTACATGTGATGTTTGTTTTTCCACTCAAGATACTTCATTTAGGATAACGGTCTCCAGTTCCATCCAAATTGCTACATACTCCATGGTATACATATACCACATTTTGTTAATCCACTTATTTCATCTGTTTATTGAGTATGAATTAACTCAGGGAAAGATTTGCATTTGTAGTGCTTTTTCCTTGTAGGAGATTTTTCTGTTTTTATTATTTTGTTTTGAATTTATTTATTGGAAATGCATAATATTTTTTCTTACAAAAATTTAGAAACATTTACTTTATATATTCCTGGGAGGTCTTGAAATTTCTGGTGTGGAGACAGAGATATTTATCATTGGTCCCAGAATATTTTGTACTATTTCTTTAAAATTTATCATTTCTGCCACTTTAGAAGATATAGTTCTGAAGAGGAGGTGAATGAATGTTTTGTTTGCCCTCTTGAACCACTCCTTGCTATGACTTCTCATTTAATTTACTCTTGTTTTATTTCTTGCAGTAGAATTTCATGGCCTTGTTAATATAACTATTAAATGTGTTCTAGTTACACTATGATTTTTCCAAGTTATTTTGTATTTTGACTATTATTATGAATAGATTTACATCTAGTGTAACTTTTAACTAATATTTTAGGGTTATTTTTTATAAAATAAAATTTCATGGTTTCTTTTTTTATCTTAGTCTTTTAACTGGCTATCTTACTGAATTACTTTATTCATTAATTCATTCTTTCAAAAAAAACTCATTGGATACCTACTATGTACCAGATACTCTTAAGACAGGAGTTTAACAACAGACCAGAAAAGCAGGGAGGAAAAAATTATACTCTGCAGCATCCTATTTTTAGTTTATTTTACTTATAAGTAAAATTATAATTATATAATTAAGTGCAATTATATCATTTGCAGATAGTAAATATTTTGTCTTATTTATAGATATTTTATTTTGTTATCTTCTTAAAATTTATTGGTTTACAGATGGAAAAATATTCATTTAATACATCTGATAGTGGATATCCTCAGAATACTCCGAGTGTCTTAATATTAAATATTATGCTGACTATTTGAAAAAGATACATTTAAAGATATAAATACTGATTGTATTTTAAAGAAAAGTACACTAAGAGGTAAGAAACTTGTGTGTTAGTGTATTTTAACCAAGTATACATTTTAAATCTTATTGAATTCTTTTTTGACATCTATTGCACTATTTTAATGACATTAACAGTCATGGACCACTAAAATAAAAAAATTCCCTGATAAATTTCTATCTAGTTTAACATCCTTAGGCACAGATTTTAATCTCAAAGTGGAACACCTCTCCTCATTGTTATCGCTCCCTTTAACCTTTTGCTCAAATCCAACTAAAAGTCCCAGAGTTCTGGGGTCCATTTATAAGTTCTGGCAAAGTAAAAGGATAAAGAGTGGATCTCAAGAGAAAAAAATATATCTGACATGATCTTCAATTTAAAGTTCCTTTCTTCCTTCTTCTCCTTACTTTTTGCTCTATTTTATTTTCTGAATAGTGCTTATTCTTCCTGAAATCAACTCGGGTATTTATTTTTTTACTATTTCCTAATTTGACAGAAAGCACCACAAAAGCCAGACCTTCCTTATCATGTGCACCACTGAAGCACATAGAATAAAGCCCAGTACGAAATAGGGATTCTGTAAATATTTGTTGAAAGAATGAGTGAATGAAACAGTCTCCCCCAGGAATCCTCAAGCTTGCTCTAGAATCCCCTCCTCTATGCTCCCAGAGCATCATCAGATGTTTATTGTTACACATATCACTACAATAGCAAGTATCACAGTGTATTATAATTATTAATTTGCATCATTTACTTTAAAGTGTGAGTAACATTAGTTCTATTATATCAATAATTATTGACTTGCATATTTTATCCTAGAGTGTGTGTAATATTAGTTCTATAATTTCTATAATAATAATAGTACCAAGCTATACTGCACTGGGTCCTGTGCTCTGTGCTCCACAGATATCTCACTTAAACATCACCATTAGTTTTTAAGGTAAATATTGTCTCCATTTGATACTCTAGGGTAACTTATTAACATAAAAATTATACATAGCTTTTATGTGACAGACCTCCCTCTTACCATAGTCCGTGCGTGTCACTCCAAAGATGCCTGTATGCCTAACTAAAATGCAGTCTATTCGATTTTAGTAAGAAGCATACATGTATTTTCAAACTCACTTATTTCTTGACATTGAAAATTATTAAATGTTTACCAGATCAATTAATGAATGAACAATATGAAGAAGGGTTAATAATTGGTCAATACTGAACTGCTGAATTTTAATTTCCTTTTTAAAATTGTGTTCTCCTTTAACCTTTCACTTCCAAGGCCAAATCTCATGACTAATTGTCTCAGAAAGAGGGGGTGGGTACTGTCACCAACAAAGAGGCCATTGATCAATGTCGAGTCTAGAAGCTGACTTTCTCCTTTTCTTTAGCAAGAAGTTTCAGAGAAAGTCTGGAAATAAAATTGCATACAATTATAAATGAGGTTATTACTGTTTTGCCTCTGAATCAATTTAATTGCATAAATTGGGTTAATGGAGCTTAATTTTTGTGATTCTTTTTTTCCCTAGCAACTAACAAAACCCTACAGTTCAAAGCTCTGTTTATCTAGTTATTTTGTTTCCTCCCAATAGTGGCAATTACATTACACTTGTCCATTCTCACCCCCATTCTTCAGATTTTTGTAAACTTTTCAAATTTTAAAACATATAATCTCCAATTATGGATAAAGATTTTTTCTGAAAAAAAAAAAAGAATCTAGAGAATCCCACAAAAAGATAAAGCATTGACCTCACTGGAATTGAAGGATGAATTAAACATTCCTGTATTCTGAATTATTGGCATCCATTAAAGAAACTTTTCCATTTTCACAAAAATATATAAATATTTTAATACTGCAAGAGAGAGCCTTATGTTGATTTTTTAAATCTATAATCCTTTTCTTTGAAGTACACCCCTTTCCTAACTAAGTACATGAATTTAGAATCGGGCACCCATCGCAGGACCCTGCCAACCCTTCCCCATCACAAGTGTGGGTGCTGGATTCAAGCCTAGTCATGAAGGTTGTTCTCCCAGAATCCGAGCTCTTCAGTAGTTGAGAAAGTGGGCAGCTGCAGCTGAATTTTCCATGGTAACAATGTAGAGATGCAATCTGTAGTTTCTCCTACTGGAATTCCATTGAGCCACCCTCATTTGTGTCCTAGCATTCTTCTTTAAATTATGTGAAATTCTGTAATGTATTTTCTTCATTTGTCCCTCCTGATTCCAACTCTACCCCTCTCTTCCCTACTAGTGTCCAGAGGCTGAGCTCCATGAACTGTATCACCAGGGCTCCCAAATATTCTGACCAGTCTAGGCCAACGGGGGGACCAGGAAGAGTCAGAAGGGCAGGAGGAGAAATAGAACAGGGTTTTTATTTTCCTGGTCCCACTTCCCTTCCTTACCATGGCTCTGTCCTTGGCTGCCTTCCTCTATGGTCACAGCCCCTTCCCAGTGGCTATAGGTGTGGCCTGTTCAGTAATAATCTCCTCCCCCTTGATACTTTAGAAGTGGTAATGGCTTCCTGCTCTAGCTGGTTCCCATGTGGATGCTTCACTATCTTTCTTAGTCCCCTTAACTCTGTCAATATCCCTATAAACAACCCTTTCGTTAAAATATCTTCAATTTAATAATCTCTTGAGTATGCCATCTTTTCCTTGCCTGGACCTTGTCTGGTAAAATTTCCCAGAATATGTCTAAAACATTTTTTTGTCAAAGCTGGTATCTGTTTTCCACACCAAATGACCCACAGACCAAGCAATCAATTGATCTATCTTGCTGTCTATTCATATTCATAAAATTACTTATTTTTAATTATGTGTATATATGAAAATATTAACTAAATATATGTATACACTCCAATATGAGTTCTATAAAAATATCATTCAGCAGCACTTGTCTTCAGAGAAGTTTCTTCACCCATTCTATATTTTTAATTTAATCGTTGTAAAACAAAAGCATGTCTTTATCTTTGATTTCTCTGTTTCACTTCTACCTTACATTCATCAGCACTTCCTATTTTCTAATCATTCTGAATCTGACCACTTTTTACTACTGTTCAACTTCAAAATCTAAACTCAAACTCAATAGCCAGAGTGAGTCTTTTACAACAGAAGCCAGGCCAGGTCATTTCTCTAATCCCAATCCTCTCAGGGGATGACTGTCCCATTAAAAGCCACAGTCTTGACAGTGGGCTCCTAAACCCTGTTACCTCTCTGATCCCATTGCATATGTCACCTGCCCCCAAACTCTGCTCCTGTCACACAGACCTCTGTGCTCTTCTTCAAACTCACCAGGCATACATCCACCTCAGGACATAGCACATGCTACTGCTTCTACGCACAAAGTTTTTCTCTCACCTCAAACAGGTGTGTGCTTTCGGTAATCTCAGTAAAGCCTTCCCTGATCCCTTTATGTGGAAAAGACAACCCCTCTTATTGCCTCCTGTCTCTCTTCCCTGCTTTATTTTTTTCCCCTGCACTTTACATCAAGTGACACGCTCAATATTTTACCTCTTGACGTTTAGCTTATCTGTCTCGGCGCTAGAATGCAGGTCCCTAAGGCTTCATTCACTGCTATGCCTCTAGCACTTAGAACAATGGCTTCTAGTCTTATTCAACAAATATTTTGAATGAATGAAATTAATGAAATTAAATAAAACAAATGAAGGCACTTTTTGCCCCTCTACATAAGACATTCACAACAGAAAATAACCTATTATTTATTACTAATTATTTCAAGTTTTACTTTTACTACAACTGACTAAAGATTTAAGGGAATCCTCTGACCAGGTGAAAAAAAATTTCACAGAGTATTTCTCTTCTACCTTCATTTGCATTTTCTATGAAAATATTGGATGACAGAACTAGGCTTACGTCATGCAGTACCATCAAATATTAATGAAATTGTTAGTTTAATATTATAATTTAAAATTATTCAGGTGACTAGGTGAGAGAGAAATGACCCTGAATTTTAGGTTTAATAGTATAATTTTTATTTTTTTAGGAAAAAAGGAGAAGAGATATTTGCATATTATTACATGGAGACTAAACAAATTTTGTATTTTATTTTATGAAATAAAATCTCATTTATGAGCAATATCTTTTAAAATGTAACTTTCCAGTAGAAATCCAGTGGCTGTTTATTATGGCATGTATTAGAAGTTGATGGAGTTACTGGTAGATTATATTTGGGTCTTTAAGTGTATAATAACTAAATGCAAGGCCTTTATTAATGGCAGCCTGGGAGGTGGCTAAAGGATAGAAATCAGGCTATTCACCAGGTCCATTACTTATTAAACTACCTAGGAAACATAAGACTTGAAAATAAGCAAATTGATTATCCTAAGGGCAGTCCAAAGTGTCAGAAACACAGATTCAGAGATTATCATGGCTAGAAGTAGGTTTAGACAACGAGAGTCCTAGTCCTGGAGTTCAGTCAAAATAATTGATACTATAGTTTATGAATTCATGAAAAACCTTTTTTATTTCTGTGGCAGTGGATTGACTTTGGATGTGATAACACCAATTGAGAATGTTAGTAAGCAGTATTTATTAATAGAAAATTCATGAATGAGCCACTAGAGGTTCATTTATATAAAGAGTAAGAAGCTTCTTAAGAAAACTTGTATCAAGGAAAGTAGCCAGGCACCATAAACCTGACCACTGAATCAACCATAGGATAAAGAAGGATATGGTGATTTTGAGTGCAGTGTGGTGCCTGCTACTGGACGTCACCTCTGCCTATTCTCACGTATACCTGAGTCTCCAGGAGAGAGAAAATGAAAGAACTGTTTTACTAACATTTATAAAACATAAAGAAAAAGGATTATTGGCATCTTTATAACAAAGTGTAACACTAAAAGGGGAGGATTACTTTTGCTGGTCAACACTGACTCACAAATATTCATATATATACTTGCCACAGACACAGCACCAGGCAGGTTTGACAACACATTGGCTTCTCAGCATCACGACAGTCCCCACTAAAATGAAGTGGAGGCCGTAGAGTCTCATTGGAGATGCCTTGCCAATCATGCAGAGCCAACTCACTGCAAGATCTTTCATGCAGTAACACCACAGAGAGAGGGGATTCACTTGTGAGCACAAAGACAACACTCCTTGGAGACTCCCCAAAAATACAGTCAGAAGAGAAAGAGATAAGAAAAAAAGCAATGTTTAGTTATTTCTAAACGTAACTTCAGATTTACTCACTAGTTGCTAAAGAATACGGAAATTTTGTTTAGAGAAGGAGTAGCTTCCTTTCCTTCAAAATGAGGCCTACATGAAAATGATTCCCTATGTGAAGTTCTAGCAAGATTGGTATTTATCATTAACATTATTGAACATATGTATTTTTTGTCAAATGTGCATAAGTAAAGGTGTGCAAAAAAAAATCTGGTACAAAAGAATAGTGTGGCAATTCTGCTTTAAATTATTTCACTTAATTAAGAAGATAGTTATAACTCTCCTTCAAATGTGTATACACAGTCAAAACCCAGTAAGATATAAGTCAATCCTAGTTTATGTGGACTAATAGGAGAAGGCAGTTAAATAGTGAAATTGACTTTAGTGATATTTTATTAATACTTCTTGGCATCCACTTCCCATACCCAACAGCCTTCCAATTTCATTTTGAACAGTGGCCTCCCTGATTACGTCCTATCTTCCTGGCATACTACATTAATCTCTGTCCTCTCTTGTGAAATCTGAAATGAGTTGAAGGTTCTTATGAGACAAATCCCTCTTCTCAGCATTCTAGGAGAGCTAAGGGGTAGACATATAACCTGAGCATTTTCTCTTGTGGGATTTTGAATCCTGAGTAAAGCACTATAAGGATAGGGGGAAAAAAGCATGATTTTCCTTATGTATTCCAGCAATGGCACGTGGATGAGACTAGTAAGCCCTTCTTGCCTCAAAATACCCTGGAGCTACTTGATTTCTATACTCTCCAAGCTGGTTTCTTCTTCTGCTTTATCT
This sequence comes from Varecia variegata, assembly GCA_028533085.1. Lineage (NCBI taxonomy): Eukaryota > Metazoa > Chordata > Mammalia > Primates > Lemuridae > Varecia > Varecia variegata. The sequence goes on along the minus strand of CM052439.1, from coordinate 148,766,983 downwards.
TCAATCTTGTGAATTCTCCTTTTGCTTAAGTTAGTTTCTGTTGCTTATAATCAAATATCTTGACACATAAAGTGATACCAAAAGTGGGATGCAAATATAGGCCATTAGGGAGATACGGTGTATTTGAAATTAATTGTATTTCCTAGATAGAGGTAAAAGTAGCAAAACTTCCACTCATATCCCTATAATGGAACCTAGAAACTCACAGTACCAGGTGAAGTGGCAGAACAGCTAAGTGCTTGCTTGTGGTCACTTAGAACTGATTGTACATTGACAGCAAGATTCTGGAGAACCAGGTAACTATTGGTATGAAACAGCATAAGGCATTTTTCATTTATTGTTTTTGTAGCACTAGTTAAAATTGCTATCATTGACCTTTCATCACTAGAATATAAACTCTATGAGGGCAGAGACTTAGTCCATTTTGTTCACTACTCTAACTCTCTAAATAATTTAATTTAAGGACAATGAAATGGTATGCCTGCTGCTGATAATGTGCTGATTATTAAGCCATCATTTCTCAGTTTTAAACTGGCCCATTTATACTTGGCTCTGGGACTCTACAAACTATATTTCTCTTTTGCCAGTGAATTCAGCTTTTCCAGCACACACCAGTGGCTCTTCACCATGGCATTGGCAGTTCCTAGTAGCAGCAGTTTCCTCTAATTTGTAGATTTTCTATCTCCTATAACCTTCCCATTATGTCCTCTCAGAGATACTAGCACCAGTTGAAAAGGGTCCCTTTCTCAGAGATTAGAGTTCAGCATCATGAGAGGGTGAGGGAGAAGGTGGAAACCTCAGTCCTTGCTTTGCATGGTTCTAGGATGCATGGATCTTAGTTGTAACATCAAAAATATGAGTGTGACAAAGAACTGATTTAAGCCAGCACAATAGAGAATTCTAAGCCTCCCAGACAGGAGCCGGTTCACAAACCTCAAGCTCCATGAATGAAGAGGAGACTGTATACACTTTAGCAAGGACTAAATTATAGCACTTATTAAATAGTTTGGTGCTTGATACCCTGGGTTTGTCAGCTACCTTGCTTTTCTCCTCACCCACAGAATGGTTCCCCTCTTTTCTCTGCATTGTCCTTCACTGAGCCCTCTTCTTCTCTCCTGCTAATCATCTCCAAATAAACTCAATTCCTGGAGATTCAGACAACTCCTATTGTCATCTGGTCAGCATAGAGTTGATGGTAGAAAAGGGAAATCACAAACAGATTTCCATGATCTTGGTGAGGTCCAAGCTTCAGGTCACTTACACAATCCTGGGAGAACCCTAGCAGTGTGTCACTACATTTTTTACAATTTGTAAATATAAAATATTTTTATCTTCTTTTTCTCAAAGAAGTATAGTTATACTGTATAAGCTTCAAGGACCATCAAACCCAGATCTGCCTTGGAAGAGGTGATACATGAAGTTTTAAAACAAGTCCATAAATCAGGAGGTCTACTAAAACCATGAACATGATTATTTCCCAAGTTCTTATATGTTGCCAAAAGTCCCTGTTAGCCCAAGATGGTGGCTCATACTTATTGCCCCAACGTGCTCTTAGACTCAGAAATTGTCCTGAGTTTTTCAGTTTTTAAGTAAAGCATGGAACATATTTGATATTTACATTAGAATTATTTAGGAAGAGCTTGGTAGATCTGCCATGGCCTCATGTGTGTGAAACACATTATTCAGTAAATTGAGATTTTATTATAATGCATGGGAAAGTCTGCCAAATGACCAGAAGTAACTTGCATTTCTTTCTCCAGCACTTTTCAGAGATGATGCATCTAACACTTCGCTTTCAGGGTCAGCATGAAGGCATGTGCTCATAAAAAAGTCTCCTTGGGCATGGGAGATCAGGGATACCTAACCGTTTCAATCCCCAGTGAAAATGGAAGAAACAGACAATAATGTTTCTACTACCAACCACTTGGTGTACTAGTCAGTGTGCCATGGCTCATGATGGAACCTGCAAGGTACACAAAACCACGAAACTACAGTTGGTAAAGTCAGAATAGTAACATGCAAAATTTCTGTTATGACTGTGATGTTGTATACAAATGAAATTAAGAGGCCCTACAATACTGTAGTATCTAACATTTGGCAAAAAATACTAAGAAAACAATGAATTATAAAACATAAAGCATAATAGTGACAGCATGATGAGTTTTATCTTGTAAAACTAATGTAAAATGGTGCCCTGAGTAAGAGTGAAAATATAGTACCTTTGAAAATATTTGGGCAGAAATATTTACACATTGAACTGGGAAAATCCTCCACAAATAATTATTGCCAAAAATAACAATTATTTTACTTATTTTTAAAATTCACATAATCAATACAAATATTTTATACTATATACATATATGTTATTTATAATTTTTACAAGGAATTGTATTTTTGAAAATGAATTTGCCAGTCAATAAGTCAATGCACAAAAAATTAAGTAATTTTAATTTGTTTTGTTTATTCTTATTTCAGCACATTGTGGGAGTACAAAAGTAAAAGTGTCCAAGCTTGTAGTTTGATTATATGGTTGGCTAGAAACAGTCCTCCTCAGCAAAAGGCAGAAGGACCTCTGTAGACTCTAGACCTATACAATAAGCCTATGGTCCCCAATCCCCGGGCCATAGACCAGTACTGGTCCATAGCCTGTTAGGAACCTGGCCACACAGCAGGAAATGAGCAACAGGTAAGTGAGTGAAGCTTCATCTGTTTTTACAGCTGTATTTACAGCTGCTCCCCATCACTCACATCACCCACTGAGCTCCACCTCCTGTCAGATCAGTCACCGTCTCCCATCACCCCCCCCCATGGGACCATCTAGTTGCAGGAAAACAAGCTCAGGACTCCCGCTAATTCTGCATTATGGTGAGTTGGATAATTATTTCATTATATATTACAATGTAATAATAATAGAAATAAGGCACACAATAAATGTAATGAGTCTGAATCATCCCCAAACCATCCCCCCAACCCTGGTCTATGGAAAAATTGTCTTCAATGAAACCGGTCCCTGGTGCCAAAAAGGTTGGGGACCACTGGGATAAGCCATTCTGGTACGAATGGCCAAGCCTAGGCCCTAGAAGTCCTCCCAATGAAATTTTTAAATCAAAAAGTGCTGTATTTTATGTCAAGTCGCAGGAATTTGTGTTACTATTAATGCTTGAAAGATGCAGGGCTGTTGATTCCAATTTTACTCTAGTTTGTACAGAGCAGAAAAAGGATGAGTCTTAGAGAACAGTGGGAGATTATTGTAAGCTTACCCAGGTATGGTGATCCCATTTGCCGCTGATGTTCCAGTTGTGCTGTCCCAGCTGGAGTAAATCATTATAGCCTCTGGCATGCGGTATGCCCCTGGTAGCCTACTGAATATTTTCTTTACACTGTTCAATTTTAAATAGTCACCATATGTCCCAAGTAATTTGGTGTAATTTGTGCTAAACATTTGTCACATATTTCCATGTTCTGATATAATCTTTGTTAAATAAAGCAATTTTATAATTAAAATTTGCATGCATTATGAACTTAAAAAAACAGATTAATCAGGGAGCTATTATATTAGCATACCTGTAACATTAGATACACTCGTACAATTTATTTGACATCCATATACCCTAATATCATCTTATAATACTAATTTGAATCCTTCAGTGTTTAGCATGTTTAATATACTGTATTTTATGCTACTTTAAGTTAAATTGATTTTCTGGATGTTAGATGGTTGACTTCTTTTCTGGATGAAATTACCTATTGTCGTTCCAATTGCCATATCTTCCAATTCTCTGTCTCCATATTTATTTATATATTTTTTTCAGTGAGACAGAATGTGTGACAAGCATTTGTTTTCATGGTTTTAATTAGATTCAATACAAAAGTAGGAACAGCTGACTCAGATATTATCTTGTTAGTCTGATTTATGCTTTCATGAAATCATAGTGTGCTAGATGAAGACCTGTGTCCCAACTCAACAGGAATTATCATGGTATTTGTCTTTTCAAGTGGTATTGTTTAACTAAGGGCAAAGGAAGGCAGGCTTCCAAAGCTGTAGTGGCTGCCAGTAACCCCATGTGCACTTCTGAGGGGTAGTTCCTGCTGAGTATTTGCTGACAGACTTGGAACCGATTTACTGCATATATCAATTCAAATTTAGCTGCTTCAGAGATAAGAACATTTTAAAATAATACCATTCAGAGAGGAGGAGAGATCAAAGGAGACAGGAAGAGTGGGGGACATAAGAGAGTAAAAGGAGAGAAATTCCAGAGTAAGAGTAGGGAACTTTATTTTTTTCCTCTGTCAAGTTTTTTCATTTCACCATTCTATTACGTCACCAAAATCACGTTTACACAAAATGAGAATTAATAATTAGCAATATAATAAGAAACCCTAAAAATTAAATTTTTCCTAACTCTTTGGATAAAGTTGAATGCTGTTAATAACAAATACTGATTATCTCATGAAATTTTCAACATTAAGTACTAGCAATGTTCCAGGTCCGGAGTGGCTAATGCTGAACAAAAAAACGGTCACAGCTTCACTCCTTTCACCCATGTCTTTGGACACTACTAATAAATCATGGCATTATACTTTACTGAATCCTGCTATGGCCTTGAATGACATTTTTTTGACAGCACTCTGGGAAGACTACCAACTGGGTATAGGTATCAAACAATATAACGCTTATTTGCCCTCTTTCTTCTGCATGAAATATTAAACACAGAATGAAAGTGTCTCCTTTTTATCCACACTCTTATCCTCCTACTATCTCCGGTAAGTTTGTCACTAATTCATAAGTAGGTTAATAATAAGATACATATGAAAAGGAAAGAGGATTTTCACAAAGATACTTTGAGCACTCTTATAATACTGATTTAATTTCCGTTTTTTAGAAATCAAGCTAGTCTGTGATAAATAGTCCCACTTTACCACAGTACATAGCTCCTGCATCACAGGAAACTAACTAATTCTATTTCTTACCTTCTATTCATTAAAAAAAAATGTTTTTTATGCTTTGAGCTTCCTACAACAATCATAAAGAAACCAGATCATTTCAAATCATAATTTTATATTCATAAAACTGTCTCCAGAACTTCTTTCCACTGAAGAAGTCTCCCTTTGCCATGGTCTCTGTTGTTTATGGCATTTATTAAAGAATTGATATTTCTAAAATTGCAAAGTGTTTTATTCATTCTCTTTGTATTTACTAAATTCCAAAGTTAGAATAACTAGAGGTTACAGAGACTGGAGAGAGATGAGGAAGAACAATAATCTAGTCTTCTCCTTCCAGGCAAGTACGTGCCAGCAAATGGAAATCCTGTGTGAAATATAATCATATTGAACATATTATGCACTTTATACATACAAACCTGCCTGAGGTACTCAAGGAAGCTAGTGCTTCTAATTTTGTGTTGACTAGAGAACATGTTAAATAAATTACAGGCTATTAGAAGATACTGTGATTAAATCTGGTAGAAACCTAATAACCACTTCCCAAAGAAACAAAATTCAGAAATATTAAATTATTTCTTCCTTTTCCAATATTTGTACTTTAGGATATTCTGTGCCAAAATGGTATTTTGTGGAGAAACTTTCTCATCTACTCAGAATGCCTTATAGTAGGTATATAATCATGTCTGTGATGTTTTTCTGACTAAAAGAAAAATTCATAATTTATAAATTATTTATGATTTTATTACAATTAATGAATAACTTAATTCTTTCCATAAATAATCCAAAAAAGGAAAATTAATTTTATTTGTATATTTTGGTAATACTTGGTCCATCAGTCAGGCACATAATTTCTTTGTCACTTACAGATTTTCAGATAGTTGATACTTCATAGATACAAGCCCACCTGAAGAATGTAAGATGATATTGATGTAAACTCTGATAGCAAAATTTAACTAGAAACAAACTCTTATCATGTTTCTTACTTTGAGTCTTTTAATGTAAATTCATTTATAATAATGCTCCAATTATAAAATATTTTCTTTTTCCCACAAAATAATAAAAACACAGTTATTTCCACTTGTGGAGCTTGATCAACATTGAAATATTGTAGATTTAATCACCTCTGAAAGATAATTGTACTTAATGACACATTTCTTCTGGTGCATTTTTATTATTCTGTGGCCTAGTACAAAGATTTGAATTCCATGACTGTTTTTGATGAAATTGAATGATTTCTTCACATGAAATATTATAATACTACTACCAACTTATTTTTGTTCTTCCATTCTTCTACTTTCTCTTTCTCTTTTTATTCTCTGTTTTCTTCTCATTCCCAATTAATAGCTAAAGGGCAAGAATAATAACTATTGTTATGGAATGTGTACCATATCCCAACCACTGAACTTTTATATGTTATCTCCTTTAATCTTTGCAATAATTCTATGTTAGAGACAAGGTTCAGAGTCCATTTAATTATGCCAAATCCCATGAAGTAGTCAAAACAGGATTTTAAAAATCCCTTTCTACTTCAAGAAAGGAGTTGATTTAGAGCAGTGTGATAACTGGTTCCCAGTAGTATGTAGGTGTTTATTGACTTCAACAAAATCTCATAATGTAGGCAGACTCATATTTAAGAATGCTTATGTTCCAAAAGCTCATTGGTCAAGCCATTAGTTTAGAACTTGGAAAATAAAATGAGGCCATGCATACTATGCCAAGAGTAAATAAATGAGTAGGCCAATCTATTAAATTTACAATGTCACAAAAAAAATGGCATTAGCGGTCTCTTTGTCTCATTTCAATAGCATCATTCCACTCTCTTAAATAATATAAGTTATTCTTCTTCAGTGGAAAAGTGCTTTGTGAATTTCTGTTATTTTTCCCCTTGCTTAGTTTTAGGCAGTGAATAAATATGCTGATGCCATTGAATAAGATAAAATATATAAAATAATTTTTGAAATATTTGAGCATGATAAATGTGGTAGAAACTCCTAGTCTTTACATTTTATTACAAGGGAGGTTGATCTTGTTTATTGCTTTACTTCCCCCACTCTTTTTCTGATGCTCAAAATCTTTCTTAGTCACGGCTGCACATTAAGAACACTGCTCTTTGTCTGCACTCCCACGGTGCATTCTTGCTTTCTCTCCTCCTGCCCAAAGCACTCACAAACAATTTCCCCCTTGTAGTGTGTATGCTGCTTCTAACCCAAATCTAGTAGAATTTATAAATGCCGACAAAGCATGGGAGTGCTGGCAAGCTTAACATGATGACTGTGTTCTCCATTTTGTACAATTAGACTTTTAGATCTTTAAACACAGAAATTATGCTTTCTTTTGCAATATGGCTTGAAATATATGGTAACGAACAGTTTGAAGTGAGACAAAATGGATTAGATTCCATTAGCTCAGTTGATAGATGAGTGACTTTGTTCTTTACCCTCATCTATACAATTGGGAAGATAACACATATCTCCCAGGATTTTGGTAATGATTGGCTGAGAATAAGTTTAGGCCATATAAATACTGTAGGTCTCACAAAAATCTCACTCGATAAATGAGAGCTCCATTTGCACCTTCCCACTTCCTTCCTAATTGACTGTACATTTACAAAACTGTCTATCTTCCTAGCCACTTATATGTAATTATATATAATGATTCTGCAGTAACCAAAATAAGCCAGGAGGCTAAATGTAAAATCTCATATAGAAAGTTTTATATATGTATGTTTGTGTCATAGTACATTGGCAAATATAGTGTTTATAGGGGAATGACTGAATTTAGAGTTTTTTTTGTTAATAGAAGGGTCAGATACAAGTAATTTCTTATGGATAATAAAATAATAGCTTGAAACATTCACCAGAATATGGATGTGCTATCTTTGGCTCAGGCAAGGCTTGATGCCATTTGTCAATTCCCTCCCCCTTTTTATGGTTTCCATATCTGTCTACTGTCCTTTGTTGAGATTGCCTTTCTTTGGAAATGGAAAGGAAAACAAATTATCTTTCATCTTTCCCCTCCCAACTCCAAACCTCTTTTTCTCCTTCTTCATTTTCTCTTTTATTTCCTGATGGCAATGTTTCAGGACAGAACCTGGACAACTTAATTTTTATAGCCTGATGTCCCCTGATATTTAACATAAAATCAATGATTTGTCACATTCTTGGGAAATATATGGGATTAGCAAATTGTTTCTGTTCACTATTGCACTGAAAATAGCCATACTTAAATCTCTGTGAAGTTTTCGCCAAGATAAATTTCACTGGTTGCAACAAATAAAACATGCAATGCTTGCAAAGTTCCATGGAAATGCTCTCTGACTAAAATTAAAAGAATCAAAATTAGTACAGTATATAGAAGGGATTTTTTTCAAATATTTAAAATTATACTCTCAGGTCATTTAAACCAAATGCTTGAAATCAGCCTCAACCACTCTCTTTCTCTTACCCTGGAAATACAATTGGCAGGCAAGTCTTGTTATTACTTTCAAATTTCCTCATTCTGTCAATGTTTATTGTGCCAGACACTGTCTTAAGCACAGGGGAAGTTGCCATGAACAAATAGACAGAATTGATGCCATCATAGGGCTGAAATTCTAGTATGTGTGTCAGTGCGGGGCGGGGGGAGTAATCAAGTAGGTAAGTATATTATACAGTATGTCAGAAGATGGCAAGTGCTTTGAGGAAAAATTAATCTTGAAGAAAGCATATAGGGCGATCCATAGCAAGGCGAGCACCTCACTGCTTAAAGAGGCAGATGGGGATTAGAATCCAGGAATGAAGAATGACCTGGGAGTCCCCGGGCTTCTTGTGGTGACTGACGTAAATAGGATAAAGGTAGTAATGAGATTTTTACCGACACATGAGGGGAGAGGGTTTCTTTCCAGAGCGAGAGAAAGTCTGAGGCCTCTTATTCATTCTTGTCAATGGTAATGTGGAGGCCAGGGAAGAGCATCTTATGAGAGTGTACGGAATTCTGAGATCCTTTCTGAACCTCTGCCAGTGAAATTTCTTCCTCAAAAGTGTGCCTTTGTCACATGGCTCCCTGGCCCTCTTCTGGTTCAGGCCCACAGTAGCTTGTGTCACAACTTTAGCCTTGCTTCTTAGAGTCCATTTTTTTTTACATAATCAGAGAAAACTATAAGGAAAATAAGTCTGGCTAGCGTTGTACTCTTTCTGCTCCAAACCCTTTTTGGTCAGATTCATGAGCACATAATCTGTTCCCCCTCTTTAGCCTAATTTCCAATAGTTCCTGTCTCACATTTTATGTTAGAATAATACAAAGCTGCTTTTAGTTCTGGGCCCGGAACACCTGCTTTAGTCCTTTTCTCTTGTTACTCCTTTGATGCAAAACGTTCTTTCGGCTTTCTTAATCAGACCAAATCCTTCTCAACTTTCAAGACACAGTTGCGGTGTCCTCACCTCCAATGCAGCCCTCATGAAGCTGAGTTAACTCAGTGCTGCTTCTCAGAACTACCATTCCACTCTGGGCACCCCTTTTTCATGGTATCCAAAGTATTGTGGACTGTTAGGTCCACAAGGACAAGGATCATGCATTATTCATCTCACACTCCTAAAGGATACCAAGGTGTCTGTTCAACAAACAATCAAACAGGAAATTGATAGGCTTCAGTACAACCCTGTTTGCTAACTCTGGTTTCTTAACTGGAATCCACTGATACAATGAGAAATTATTTTGAATTACAAATATTCACTTTTTTCTTTCTCTGTTTCTCCTTTAGTTCATCACTGCCACCCACCATCTATATTGCTTCAAAGACAAGTGAAACTGTTATAAGGAAATGAGGGAAAAAAGGGAAGGATTCATGTTTAATTTTTTAACTTCCAAACCAGGCTTCGATGGATCAAACAAAATATCCAATAAAAATTGGGCACAGAGGTGGGGTCATACTGACAGACTAGAAAAGGAAATTGAAGGGAAATAATTCTCCCTTTCCCCTGTCATCTAAAGGAGTGTCAACCTTGAGCAGAGACGGTGCTTATCTTAGGGGAGAATGGGAGACATAGAGGAAGGTCCTGGTAAGTGGTGGCTCAGTACAGAGGATTAGGGTCAGCCTTTGGGGACTGCCAAGTATTTTAAGGAATCAGAGCTGGTGCTACAGATCATCTTAGTATCTGAGAAAGACAAAATCCTATGAAGGGAAGACGCTTCAGCCTGATTCTGGAAGGGATCTCAGGGTTTATCCTAATTATAGACAAGGAAACTGAACTTTTTGGCTCCCATACAAGTCAGTCAATGGCTAAGGACTTTGAAATGAGGGCAAGTAGATATAAATTCCTAAGTCATTCTGGCTCTCTAATTTATGGGCAAAGAAGATTTAGTAGTCCAAGAGTAGTTCTCCCGAGAGAATTCGTAGACGCTGGCCACAAACAGAAGCACACAGAATCCTGAGAAGGCATGCACAGAGCGGTAGACGGCATCTGAGGGAGTATGGGGGGCCTCCTGGACGGTGGCCATCGCTATAGAAGGTACACCACACATCGCCATAGAGGAGGTGTACCACATATCTCTGGTACCTCAGTTTAAAGCAGTTGTTTTAAAATTAACCAAGTGGTATAAGATCTTATGAGTCTCCAGAGAGTTTGAGACCTTTGTCAGACCCTGAAGCATAGCATTTTGTTCTGTGAAATCTTGGATAACATTAAGTAGAAAAGAAGGGCTCCTAAAAAAGAAAAAAGAGAAAAAGGCATTAATTGAATACCTACATTGTGCCAAAACGGCACTAAACAATTTTTTTTTGATTTCAGAATATTACAGGGGTACAAATGTTTTGGTTACATGCATTGCTTTTGTACTGCTGAGTCAAAGTTACAAGTGTGCCCATCACCCAGATAGTGCACATTGTACTGGTTAGGTAAGATTTCAGCCACCCCCTCCTCCCTCCTCCCACCTGTTTGATTTCTGCTACGTTTTTCTTCCATCTGTGCACATGAGTGCTGATTAGTTAGTTCCAATTTAATAGTGAGTACATGTGGTGTTTGTTTTTCCATTCTTGTACTTATATCCTTAATAGCATTTAATATTTATACCAACTCTATAGAATAAGATTATCATGCCCATTTTGCAGAAGAGAATAATTAAGTCTTACAGAGATAATTAACCTGCCCAATGTCATACAGCCATGAATCAAACACAAGTCTTTCTAATACATAATTCCATATTCTTTCTATCACACTGCCACCAGCCTCCAAGGTAAGAAAATGAAAAGGGGATTGAGGGAGATCAAAAATGCACTAAGCTTCCTTTATAATTTTGCCTATGCCCAGCTTTGCCTGGTATAATATAAATCACTTATTCAGCCTAATCAACCATTAATTTATTCAAGTAACTACTGAATGCCTGCTATGTTCTAGTTATATCCTAAACTCAATCACTTCTAAATAATTGGAATTTACCTAGAAATTCCAGGAATTGAATAATAAATAAAATCACAAAGTTCTGCTTTCACAGAGTTTCTATTTTCCAGTGGAGGGAGGTAGATAATGAATAAGGAAATAAGTAAACTATGTAGTATGTTAGATATTGATAAATGATGGTCAGGAGAGACCTCACTCACTGTTACAAAATTATTTGAGCAAAGCTGAGGAAGATTTTCAGAGAGAGGGC
>CM052439.1:148716220-148754915 GCA_028533085.1 Varecia variegata | reverse complement strand
TTTACTGATAAGCATAGAATGAGTATTTTATTAGACATGCAAGTTCTCAAAAAGTTATTTCCCCTGAATCCTTTGTCACGAGTCATGATCAAAACAGGGAAGAAACCAAATGAAGTAGAAGGCACTGGCTCCAGGATACAAGGGCTCTGACCCATGAAAGAGCTGAAGGAAATTCTAGGTTGGCAATTGTGCAGCCAGCTCAAAGATCATTTATACTACACCAAATCAAAAGGACAGAGGGCTTGGGGAGGAATGTCTTTGAAAGAAAAATGCATTGTATTGATTTCCAAGTTTGTTATATTTTAAGAGGGGATATGCATTATTGCAGAGAGTTTGGTGACCAAGTAATGATTTATAGACAGAACTGAACAAATAAAAAAGAGCCAATTATTATCTCTTGGAGTATCAAAGAGGTACTAGAAATAAAATGAAATCACCACACACTATTGGTTCAATTGTGAATAATACGTACATAATCTTAATAAGGCAAACTTAGACTTGTGATCTAACCACAGTTATGATATAAAACTCATGGGGGAAATGTTTTTAAAAAACAAATTTGTTTGCAGTTGTTGGGTGGTAGTATAAAAGAACTATATCTACATCTCAGATACTGAGAAATCAAAGTTTACTATATAAAACTTAAAAAATAAAATACCATTATAAGTATGGGACTTTGAAATTTAGCAGCATATATTTAAGGAAACAACTGAACAGGTGGAAAATGCTTCCCAATGAATAGCGAAATTTAGAATGGGAGGGATGTAGCAGGCATGGGTGCTTGGGGCTCTAATTCCTTTCATAGCTACTTAATTTCCTACACCAGGAATATGCTATGTTCATCAAGAAATCTAAATAAAGTTGAATTCAGTAACCTAGGATTGAGTCAATCTTTAGAGAACAGATTCGAATTAGAAAGAAGGCTTTTAATGTAGTTAGGAAATTAGTTCCCTACATGTATCAGCAAGATGTACAAAAAGAAAATTAATGATACACACTCTTTATTTTGTATCACTACGAAAAATGTTGGGGAGGATTTCTTTATTGAGTAGCCTGTAAACAACTTCTTAAGGCACGAGAACCCTGTGTAGAATCAACTGTTAATGACACAGGTTGTGGAAAACCTCCCATAATCTGAAAGGAGATATAGATAACAGGTTAGCAGCATATAATTGTAAATAGCCACAAGATTTTTTTTTTTTTTTTTGCTAAATTGAAGGAGTAGAGGAGAAATACAAGTAAAATGACCAAGATTATTTTTTATAGCTTTCATTACTGAATTGAAGAAGTACACCTCTGGGTGGGGGAAACAAATGTTCTGACCTCAAAATATAACAAAATTACATATTAAAAGTACCTTTTGTCTCCTCAAACCTCATGCAGAAATTTCAGCCTACTTGCATTTCCATTATCCTCCAACACAATAGACAACAACGAGGAAAAGTGCTATTTAAGATAATTATATGTGAAAGCGAAGGAGGAGGTAGAAGTAATTAATCACAGCTTCAGGGAACCATGAAGGTATATGAGCCAGCAAAGTATCCAGAGAGATAATATTTACTTTATTAAGATGTAACCTGTGCATATATATGCATATTATTGTTTTGTGAAATTATCTATGTATCTTCTGTATCCTCTTGCAATAATGAATCTACTTCTTAGGAAGGAATATTCTTGCACATTGCATTACTCTGAAATTTGTCACATTGCCTCTAATACAACACTTGAAAACATAAGTTATATTAAACAATTCTTTAATTCTTTCATTCATAGTTAAACACAGAATTAAAATCTCCAGGATCCAAATTTTGTTTTGAAAAGTATTACTAAGCATGTGCAATTTTATTACACATTGTCAGACTGGAGAAGTTATACTGTTTTGAAGTTTATGGCACAATTATGGCCCAGATGTTTTCTATTCTGATCTCTGAACTGTCTCAAATATCACTTCTCTAAAATTCAATACTTCTTATATATCTATGATATGGTGTTTTTATAAATGGAAATGAAAATTTTGATGTATGATCTGTCTTCCTGAATCCTGCTAAGTTCCTTTTCTCAGCTGTAGATACCCAGAGGCAAAGGAGACAGCAAGAGAGTCAAAAGACTCATGCCACTAACTACTTATACTTGAGTCAGAGGACTCCCACATTCACTAAAACAAATGGGTTTCATCATGTTGCTCCCTTACCTACAATATCCTTCTCATCCACCCACTTATCTATTACTGATTACTTCATTACTTGACAACTCTTTTTTATGACCCAATTCCTGAGACCCTTAGCTGTCTTTTCTCAATGGTTTGTTAATATCTTTGTAATATAAATTGTATGCTTACACTTCTGTATCTAACAAAGAGACTGGGTGTTCCTCAAGAATAAGAAACCCATTATATTCACTTCTGTACCTACAGTGCCTAGCAATATACCTGGCAAATATTGAATGAAATATTTGGCAATAGAATGAAAAATTAAGTTAAAGAAATACAAACATTATAGGTGTCTATTCATGTCATTTTCTCTTTATTTGTTGGGTCATTGGTGTTCTTATTGTTTATTTGAGTTCATACTAGAGTGCTACTGTTAATCAGTATGATTTGTTGTAACTATTTCCCAGGGAGTAGCATATTAATCCTGTTTATGAAGTTTTAGTGTGTATTTATGACTAGTAAGAGTTTACTTTTAAACACACAAATGAGCAGTATTTGTTTCCTGGGCCATTGGTTCTATAGACTTGTACCTGAATCGTGGTATCTAGGAAGTTAACTCTTCTCGCCACAGGTGTCGTTTTCCCCTCTTTGAACTTCATGGTCTTCCTGGTTCCATCTTTCCTTTGCTACTTTCTTATCCCTCTTCTTCTGCCTTTTATCAATGACACCTGTTGTCATTGTTGCTGTATGGATGGTAGCCATGGTTAACACTGTGAACATTTTGAAAGCAGCAATATTAAGTCATAAAATAGTATCAGAGCATCTTATAGGAAGATGTAATGAACTGTAGCAAGAATATAGAATACGGTTGTAGTTAAATCTACAACTAATGATAAACCTTATCTTGACACATTCAATTTCATTCCAAGCTCAATTCCTTTTGAATGAAATGTATACACATCTTATATTTGAGCACTTTGTCCTGTGTTTATTCAGTAGAATTTATATTTTATGAAAACCTATGAATAAAACAGATACCCACTGGTTGTTTTCTTTTCTTACATGAAAATAAAAACTCACTATAGAATGGCACATTCAATGATATTATTTTAGATTTACAAAAGAGACCTATTGTAAATAAAGCTTCAACAATTTTAGCCACTTCTACATAAGGAAAATCAATCCAGATTGTATGCTCCAACTTTCATCCTCACTCAATTTCATCTTCCTGTAGGGATTCAGTGATTTGTGAAAAAAAAGTAAACAAATGAGATTAGCATAAGTGCTTTTTCAGTAAGCGAATGGCTCTCTGATGTAATTCTACATACTTTCCAGCTCCACTGTTGGCCCTGGGCTGTGGTATGGAGTGTTTTTTACATGCCTGAAGTTCTCTAAAATGTGCTGTTTTTAGGAGATATGTATATGTTAACTTAGAGTTAAAACATATTAAAATAATATTTTACTATTAATATGACTGGAAGAAGACTGTCACTGTAACTTATTGTTCATAGTCTGTCCTTTCTTTAACTCTAATATCAAGGAAAATTTAAGTAGACAGCACAGAGAAATGAGAGGCTGAACTAAATGGGTCACTCACTAGCCATCTGGTTCTATTACTAAGTCAACTGTTACTAAAAATGAGGAATATTTCAAACCAAGAAACAACAACCTGCTTAAACAGCCAGTTGGTCACTTTTCTTACCATTTGCAATGTGAAGCTAATATGCTCTGCAGGTGTCAAAGTAGTAGATACTCATGGGTCTGACACTCATGAAGGAAGCAAGAGTCATTCTTCACAGGCAATATGCTGTGACTTTAAAATGATCCTTATCTGCAGGCTGCCTTTTGATTTTTCCATCTTGCCTTGCTCTTCTGATCTCAGTGTTGGCTGGGGTAGAATTTAAGAGTGTCCTTCTCATTCAGAGCACCTAATTTAGAACATTGGGAGTGGCCACTTCCATATCAGCTTACACTCAGCACTTCCTTTCACACCTGTCTTTTCCATGATTTTTGCACACTACAGTATAAGCTGCATTAAAGACAGATCATGTCTAATTTATATTTGTGTTCTCTTCTTCGCCAGAGCCTGGAAAAATCATTCATATATAGTATACATTGAATATGAATATATATACACATATATTTACATGAATATGTGTGTTGGTGTATATATGTGTGTATACACCACACACACACATACACACATAAGCAGTTTTAGATTGGTCCTAGATTCTCCCAAAGTAACTCTATTAAAGTATTTTCCCACTTAATTTTATACTTCCTTTAGCATGTATTTGCTTTGAACATCGTGTTACAATTATGATGTTCTTTAAAGTGTTATTAATATTCCCTGTATTAATTCTGCCTTGTTAGCTATGTTGGCAAAAACTGCCTCCTTTCCTGTGATGTTTTTAAATGAGCCCAAAGGCTAAAATGTAATTGGCAGATTCTTTAAAGACTTAAACATCGTTAAGTTGCATTTCCATGGCACAAAGAGAGAGGCCGTTATTTGGGATTTCCTGGCTCACACATACAACCCCCTCACATGTGATTTCTTACGTTTCAACATGGTAACGTACCCCTAAAATGAAATCAATTTGTAAATTCAATTCGTATTGAAAATACCAGGAAGTGAAAGCCAAGGCACAGAATTAGTGAGGCAGATGTAATACAAATATAAAATATAAGAAATTTTGTTCTTGTCATCCCGATCTTCACACTTTTTATCTATGTTTATCCTCGTTATTCCAGTTAAGAACATTTGAAATTAATTTAAGCAACAGAGAAGGATTTTATGCTAAGCAATCATGAAGGCGAGAAGAAGAGACACGACAACTAAATGTAATGTGGTATCCTGGATGGGATCTTGGAACAGAAAAAGGACATTGGGTAAAAACTAAGGAAATCTGAATAATGTATGAACTATAAAATTTTCAAAAATGACAAGAACTTCCCCAGTCAAATATTGTACCTTACCTTACAAATCTGTATTCTAGAGCACTAGGATGTTGTTAAAGGCCACTTCAGTTTTTAGTAAAAGTTACGCCAATAATTTGGTGAAAAGGAGAGGGCTCTGCTTACTGTTACAGATGCAGAAAAATGTTATAAAAATTGATCCACATATTTTATATAGCCTCTTTTTCTACTTTTGTGAACAGTAACCTATGGTTCCAGTTAAGTTAGAGTGTGGACTTTATGGTATGAATAATTGTATTGCTTATTACCAGTAATCAGTTTAGGGAATAAGACAACATTTCTATACTTGCCAAAGCCCTACCATGTTTAGCACATCCATTTCCCGTCTAAGAGCAATGTCAAGTGACATATTTTATGTGTCCCTGTCTTACCACCTCTATAACATGCTCTTCTTCATTTCCCTGGTAAGATGTTTGGCTTGTCCACTCAGCCTTAAATCCTATTCTTCATTTCCATTTTCTCTAGCTTCCAGATTTTCAATCTCCAAGAAGATTAGAAACATACTTCCAGGGTGGAATCCCTTCTTATTACGGTTTATAGCTCTATTAGAATGTCTTAAACTGTTGTGAAATCTACACAGATCATGCTTTGTATTAAGAAACCAGGCATGACTGTAGATTTATTCATGTCAGCCCTCTGAAGTATTTACTCATTCTATTCCTCTGCAAGGCCAAAATTTTAGCACCTTTCTCCTCAGCCTTCTTAAGACTAGCTAGATAGCTACAGCAAAAAGAGTGTGAACCCTAATCTGGGAGGCAAAAGATCCAATTTCTAAACAAAATTAGCCTTGAATTGTCTGTTTATCCTCAGGGCAATTCTGTTCCCTGGGTAGCACTTTCACCTCTAATGAATTGAACCAGGTCCCTTCTGAGCCTAACAATCTATGGATCTGTCATGCAGAAAATAAATAGGAATACGATCATAGGAGAGCCAGAGTAAACACTTAGTATTGGCAAAAACACAAAGGTATAGATCACCTTGTTCATCTCTACTGATGCTAAGGTTAGTCACAGCTACCTCAAAACGCCTCTGTTACCACACTCTTCAGAACAACCATCCAGAAAGCCTTTCCTCATGACCCTGACAAGAAATAAACTCTCCCTTTCTGATCTCACTTAGCATACGGTATCCCCTTGTAACCATTTATAATATCCACATTTGATTATAATTATGTATGACTACTTTATCTTAAAGTATGCATTCAATGAGTAAAAAAATTTAATATGTGAAAAAATATTATGTTAATCTTATTTGGGTATAGAAAGTAAATCAAAATTAGAATGCATCTGGCTGTCTTCCATGCTGGAGGAAATTAAAAGGTTGAACCAATTGTTTGAAAGACATTACAAGTCTTTCCACAAAGCATAAAAGAAAACATTAGTATCCAAGCAACCCAGATAAAGTGCTTTTTAATCTGGTGAGCTTAAAAGCAAAAAAAATAAATAAATAAAAAGTAAGTGAGAGGTATGCTTTAAGAGAAAAATTGCTTATAATTCTACCCCACTTTATGATAGGCACAACTAAATTCTTAGAGCCCTCAATCTGTTGCTCAAACTTTTACTGAGGTGCTGGGAGGGAGACAAAACTATATAAAACATAACCCCCCACCAATTTCATTTAAGACACTTCTCAACCAATAAAGAAGAAAAAACTGAAGGAAAATAATTCTTTAAATAAGGAGAAAGGGCAAATCAAGTGCCAGAGTAGTGGCTCAGCTCAGAGTACAGTAGAAAGTCTTTCCAAAGAATCAGTCCTACGAAAATTCAGCATGGGGCAGGGCATCAGAAAGGACTTCCTAAAAGGAAGAGAAACTCACTTCTCCCTTGAGTAAATGACCCTCAGGACTTGACCGAGGTAAGAGGAGTGTATATGCTGAGTATATTCTGTTTATGCCTTTGGATCTGAGTTTATCTTGCTTTTGATTTTGGAAAATGAACTGAATAGACTACAGCAGAGGATTCTCTCACCCTTCGTGTTGGGTTCCACTGGTCAATGGGGAGACCATGCAGGGAGTCAAAGCATCTAGGAGAGGGAGTCAGAGGATTTATTCTTTTAGCTCCCATACTGAGTGATTGTCTCAGCCTGGCAGTGTCCCTAGACCAAAGTCATTTTGGTATTTTTTGATCTGAACCCAGGTATTTTGGCTGTTTTTTTTTTTTTTTTTTTTTCCTGAACACTGACTGATACACGTGGCTTCAGTGATGATTGGGGAAGGGACTGGGATGTGTGGACACATGATAGAATAACCAGATATCAGAAATTCTAGATGGTTGGGAAAACCAGAATATGTTAAGTTTGAGAAAGTTGAAGATCATAAGCAAGTCACCCCAAATATTTAATGACAGAATATGCAGAGATGCCCTTGAATACAAATGAACATGAGAATCAAGCTTTGGTGCCCTCCTACCACTTTCTACAGCTCTTCTCCTTCCGGAGCTCCAGGTTTCTCACAGCTGTGCACCATATGGTTGCGCCTCCTCATGCATTTGTCTCCCACTCATCCTACTCTATGATGTCCATACTTGAACAGTTTTACAAAGCAGAGTTATTAATCTTGGGACTCATAGAGGTCAAGAAATCAATTGAAATTATGTGTGAAAAATGCGTGCATTTGTGAATTTTTGTTAGGAGAGGAAATTCTTGGCTTTCATCAGATTCTCAACCAAGCCTGTAATCTCCCCCCAAAGCACACACACATACATACACTGTTTTCATGTTAATGATTTATTAATTTCTGATAAAAGGTCCATGAAGTTATTTAGTGGCACATTGAACATAGTAGGCACATAGTGCACATATTTTGTAATATTGGTCTATGATGCAATAGATTCTACTATGGTGTTCTTGAATAAAAATATTTGAGTCCAAAACATGAATCTAATTAGCTGGGTGACATCAATAATTCTCTTAATCTTTTTGATCCTAAAAAACAAGAACAATAAAAATAACTATATCAGGTATTATGGGAAATAAATGAGATATTGCTCATATAAACTCCTTATAAACCATAAAGCACTAATACCCCATTCAAGAGTATTTTTATTTTAAATGAGACTCTTTCCCTTTAACCCAGGATAATCGAACTACAATGGTGGGTCCAGGTATCAGTGTTTTATACATTTTAATAAATTCTTTCATATAATATCAAAAAGTTATTACTAGCCTTAAACCAATTCTAAAATTAAAGGCTTCTGAAATCCAGATCATGACAATTTCTACACAATTAAATGTAGTTATCTCATGTTATTTTAATTAGAAGCATTTTTAAAAATGGACTTAATGTCTCTGAAAATGTTTTGTCAGGAGTAATATGTATTAAGTCATATATTATTACTTCCTCAGCTATTATATGGAAGTTTTTGAGGTATTTGGAAACCACATTTGTTTTAGTGTCTGGAATCAATTCATTGTTGTAAATTAGAGAGAGCTTTATCATTATGAGGAATTTAAAAATTACTCAAATTCAACCTCTGATCTTTATTATTGTGTGATTTTGAACAAATTTGCTAAGTCTTTTTTAGCTTCTTCAACTACATTTTCTGTAATAACATTTAGCTCATTTAAAGAAGGGAGGTAATTCTGTAGATCCTCTTTATGCTTTCTTTGCACCCCTCCCCCAGCCATGGAGAGCTTCCTGTGGGCTACCGGGTTGCTTTGCTGTGTTAAAGGTATGGAGAGCCTGGGAGTTTACATTATCCTCAAAAAGATCTTTAATCAATGACTGACTGGTGCCGGCTTCCTCAACCTAAAATCATCCAACTGTTATAAAAAGGTATAACTTTCCCTCTAGACCTCCCCTGTGAGAGCAGGCTGATGCTAGCCTCCACAGAGCTTTGCCGAAATCATACCTTTGCTTGCCTTCCTCCCCCTCCTTTGTGCCTGCTTACCCCATTCCTTGAGTGGATTCACCTAGAATCTTTTTTTAAAAAAAATCAGTGGCATAAAGATCATCATTTTAGGACTGACATGGGGGAAGCTGACCTAAGTCCTACAGTGTCTAGAACATTGTATATAATTGACAAACAAGGCCTATTATAACAATACAGGCATTAATTTTATTAGGTATAAAAACTAAACAACTTCCAAATGTGCTTACTTTGTGTCCAAGACATAACTCTTGGAGAACCCGGATTATTTTATTTTAGGATTAATTGCATTCACCCACAGCCAGATACTTATATTTTTATTGTATATATTTATGAGGTACAACATGATTTTTCTGAGATATATTTTGAAATCATTAAATCAAGCTAATTAACAATTAATTTAATTATTGAAAAAAAACTCTTTGAGAGGAAGAGATATGTCAAACAGTATCTTGACCAAATAGATGCTACATGCCTTGCCTTAGATAATCCTTATAAAAACTCTTCAACATCTAGTGAATCCAGAACAGTCTTGAAATTCAAGTGATTCTTCCTCTTTGGATTAATATAATTATCTCCATGGCTTTGTCTACAGATTAATCAGATAATAGAACTTTGGAGTACATTTCTGTGCAGAAAACAAAACCACAAAGAATCTTTATGTAATTAAAGATATCAGGCAAAGTATTATTGGGGAATTGAATAAAATAACCATGAATCAGGACTCCTCACTCCTGTTCCAACTGTTGACTTCATATGCTCTTACGCCTATTACTTAATCTAATTTGCCCAATATTGTATAAAATGAACTCACTCTCCCCTTTGTTTCAAAGGATAAACACATTTTAAATAATGATAAAGTGATTAATTTACTCTACTAGCTAGTGTCACATTAAGCTTTAATATGAATCATTATTTATGAGTAATTAAATAAATTTACAGACTACATTATTCTCAAAAACCTCAAATTTTATCTGATTTATTGTATTGATCCTGTTGAGGAAGGTTGAGACCTGAATTGTCTGGGAGCTACTTTGAGTTCTGAGTTAAACAGCAGGGTATTGTGTCGTAAGTGCTGTATTTGATGTTTCTCTATATAGTTCAGCTTTGAGAACTATTGAAACCCTTATTATCCAGCATTTCTTTATCTATTAAACAAGGCCACTCAGTTATAATCTGCACTCCAATGATATATTCCAATGGAAGAGGGATTTTTTGACTTATATAAATGATGGTAAATGTTAGATTAGAAGCATCTGTTGCCTTGTAATAATTCAAGCATAAATCATGACATTAATAAAATATATTTAAATTTTTGAAGCCTCAAATTTTGTCACTTCCTTATGTTAGACTAAGTTCACAAAAGGAAGGAAGGTGGCGGGAGTGGGATTTCTGACAGTTGTAACAGATTTCACATATTTCCTTCTTTTTACAAAAATGTCTTTATCATGCCATCATTAATGGGTTTTCAAAATTTCAATTGTTCCATGACCTGGAAATTCTTACTGATTTACTTAATGCTTAAAAAGCCACATAAATTCTTAATATATTTTCCAAAGAAGTTGCAACTCCAAATATATTTTTTCCATGGCAATGTATGTCTATTGGGATGGAGTTTCAATATTTTCTTTCTTTCTTTTTGCTGTTTTTGTTTCTTATTTGCTTTGTTACATATGTATTTTCCTGAAAGAAATCAAAGATTACTAAGAGATATAAAAATATTTACATGGAAAAATAAGAAGTAGTCTAGGAAGAAGAGAATAAAATGAAACATCAGGCTATTGTGTCGTGAAATGCAATACAGAATACTTCTGATAAATTGAAGTGATCAAATCTAAGACCACTGGGCAGAAAAGACACAGAAGCTTCAGAAGGTAAGTTCTTCACGATTGAGGGGATTCTGAACAAGTGACTCAAACTCAATACCAGAGCCGAATTTGTCGCTAGAGAAGCCTGATTTACACATAATACAAATCCTCTTGTTCCAGCCACCTTGGCATTATGGGGATAGTGCCTGTGTATATAAATGAAAGAGTTGTTTAAAGAAAATGCTCAGATATAAGGAGGTTAGGCCTGTAGTGTCAGAGTGACATAGGAGATCACCCCTGAGCATAAGAGTTTTTCCTTTTCATTTTCATCCTAAAATGAAATTGGATCAGCAATTAGAGCTCATGACTTTGTCACCAAAGGATGCTCTTTAGAAGACAGTGGCAATGCAAGGCTGCCAGATTGATATTGATGAGGGAGGGAAGAAAGATTTCAGAAGAGATGGGTTGGGTAGATCAGAGATGTTTAATTTGTTAAGATAGCTGTGATTTTATTTTTTGTGTCCCAAGGTGATAAATAAGACACATATATCACATTAGTAAGAGAACAATATGCACTTAAGCCACAGGTGAGGCATTGAACTAGGAGGCTGAAATCTTGAGTTTAAGTTTGAGTTCTACACTCAGAGCCCAGCCATGCCACAGTTCAGACATACCTGCAGCCAACACATATTAAAATGCCTGTAATATCGTTTTGATCCCAGATTTAAGATTACATTTCATCAGTTACTACACAGGGGAAAAAGTTATGTGCATTGTTTCATGAAGGAAAACTCAGTTTACACTAAGTTTACAATTTGAATTATTCAGTCAACAAAATATAGACATTCAGCTAATGGAGTTATGTTTTAAACCAAGTTAAGGGTGGCAACAAGTTTGTATAATAAGAAATCTCTTTATTACAGAAGAAATGAAGTTTAATGGCAGTTCTGACCTATGCAACACACCAGTAGTTCCCAGCTTGCCTTCAGAGAACCCCACTTTTAATGGTCTCATGCTCCACTGAATGACAAAATTTCAAAGGTTACTTCCAGTGTAATTGGCCCAGTGTAGATCAGCATACGGCTTTCACAGCAACAAAGGTTAGGAAGCCACTGTGTCCTGAAACAGAGGTTATATATTCAAAGTAGTCAATTAAAGATTATTTCTACATACTCATATTAAAACGAATTTTAAATAAAAATAGCTAGGTATTGTATGACTATGTGCTAATAAATTTGTACTAAACAGTTCCCATTTCAACATATAATTTTCTCAGTATTCTCTGGGTCTTTATTTTCTCCTTTAAAACACATTTAGGACTCCCCCAATCTAAAAATTTTTAGCCATGGGGAAAGATCCAATTTTGGCTCCCCTATTGGACTGTGAATGTCTTAAAGATGTGGACTCTCTTTTATGTTTCCAATGTTTAACAGAGTACCTGACATTCAAGCAATGTTTCAGTAAGTGGATGAACCCAAAGCTTTGATTCATCTCGTTAACTTCTTGATTTTTTTTGCACTTTCAGTCATTTCTTTCTTCTTTTTATCTTTCTGTAATTTTAGTTATAAACATTCTGCAAGATTTTTACTTAGACCTTCTATTTCTTTCATATATGATGTCTTTTACCGATGACATCCATATTTATGGATGCAATTTGAAGTGCCATTTTATCTAAGAGATTTTTCTTTATCTTCCTCAATTAGATGATTTTTTTCTCCTCTTTAACTCATATTACTTTTTACCCCAATTATACCACTTAGTTTATTTGGTTCATTATAATAGTTATTGAAGGATTTGACATATACATTTAAGGCAAGAGCGACTGCTATCAAAAATTAGAAAGTTATCCATCAGTCCAAAATAATATAAACCACATTGTTTTCTGAATCCTAAGTGAAAGTTTAATTTTTAAACTGAGGAATCATTTCAAACCAGAATAAAATGTATAATAGCCTAAAATCATTGAATGAGAACAAAATAGGAACTGGAAATTACTCTCTACAAGTATTTAATTTTATATAATTCCAGCATCTTAAAACTTCCAATTTCTCCTTCTGCTCATTCTCAAGTGACAATACTGCTTCTTATTTTACTGATAAAAACAGAAGCAATCAACAAAGAATTTCCACAGGATGCCATGATCAGAACTACCAAGCTACCGACCTGCTTCTGTGTACATCACTGTTTTTACTAGTTATTATTGAAAATTTGTCAGTGTTCCTATCTAGGACCAGCTTCTCCACTGCTGCACTGGTCCTCAACTCCTCTTATGAACTCAGGGACATCACTCTGGTGATTGTCCACACTTTCTCCTGAATCATCAATTCCTCCCTTTCTAATATATTTTTCCCATCATGAATGAATATGCTGAAATGCCTTCATCTAGAAAGGAAGAAAAAAGGAAAGATGAAAGGGAGGTAGGGAGGAAGGGAGGGAAAAAGGAAGGAAGGGAGGGAGGGAGGAGAAAGAATAGAAGAAAAGAATGAAAGGAAGGAAGGAAGAAAGGAAGAAACAAATGAAGGAAGGAGAGAGAAAGGAAGAAAGAAAGAAAGGAGGGAGGGAGGGAGGGAGGGAGGAAGAAAGAAACCCCCAAGATTTAATATGTGCTCATATTAGGGTTCTTCAGAGAAACAGAACTAATAGAATACATATACATGTACAAAAGGAGATTTACGAAGGACATTTATTATGGGAATTGGATCACATGATTATGGAGGCCAAAAGTCCCAGGATATGTTGCCTGCAAGATGGAGAATCAGAAAGACCAGTGGCATAATTCACTCTGAGTCCAGTGGCTGAGAACCAGGGGAGCCGATGTTGTAACTCCCAGTCTGAGCCTGAAGGCTGGTATAAGTCCGGGAGTCTAAAAACCAGAGAACTAGGAACTCTGATGTCTGAGGTCAGGAGAAAGTGAATGTCCCAGCTCAAGAAGAGAGAGGGCAAATTTGCTCTTCCTTCTGCTTTTTGTTCTATTTAAGCCCTCACAGTATTGGGTGATGCCTACTCACATGGTGGGAGTGATCTTCTTTACTCAGTCTACTGATTCAAGTGCTAAACTCTTCTCACAGACGCTTCACTGTTACACACTCACACCCTCACAGATACACCCAGAAAAAGATATTATCAGCTATCTGGGCATATGTTAGCCCACTTGAGGTTGACATAAAATTTGCCATTATGGTGCAATTACAAATACACTCCTCTAAATATTTTCTCTGCTGGTTTTTGCTACTTACTTATCGATTTTGTACAATTTGCTTTAATCCAGATTTGATCCCATTATTCCACTGAAACAGCTTATTTTGAGATGACAAATGGCCTCCCATTGTTAAATCCAATCATTAATTGTCAGTCCCCATTTTTTTAAAAACTGATTTTATGGGTTGCCTTTGACACCGTTGAAGCACTTTCTCCTGTGGGTTTCAGAACTCAGTGTTAACTTGTATAAGTCTAGTTGCTTCAAGACTGGCCTTGAGAAGGAGATGGCCTCCTGGAAAAATTCCTAGAAAATGGGCTGCAGCCAAGTGCTTATTACTATCAATCCAGACACTCCCTCAGCCACAAATTTGAGAGCAGAACAGGCTGTAAACTAAAGTTCTACCATATCATACAGCTGCAACAGTAAGTATGGACCCCAGCTTCACCTCCTGACTGTATTAGGGGAGGGATAGTGCTCTCCTGATTATGCAATTTAAAAGCCCCACTCTCCAAGTCCCAGCATTCCCCTCTCCAAGTCTGATATCTGCCTACTAGGTCCTGATGCCCTCCTGAGAGTGATTTTTTTTTCCAACTTTGTTTGAGAACATTTTATGTAAATGCTGTGCCTATATCTACCAGAGAATTGGTATATAGTTTTAAAAGTCTTCGTTTTGCTTTATCAAGTTTTTATATTAAAGAAAAGTTGGCATGATAATATCGATTATGGAGCTTACTACAGTTTTTGTCAGGGATGAATGGGAATTGGCCTTGGGAATGTGGTAGTCATTTCCCAGAATTCTCTACCTGAAAATCTCAACCAAATCAATACTTACTTGAAATTATTTTCTTTTATTATTTTCAGAAATTTTCTTGAGGCAAAACTGTTCCTTAGTATGCTATGAGGTTCTCCTTAGTAAGACCAGATTCTTGCTTTCATCCTTTATGCCTTATTAATGAGTAACCAGTATAAATTTTATTTCATTCACATTTCCCACCTTAAAGTGTTCAGAGCTGTGAAAATGGTCCTGAGAATAAAAAGGTCTAAATCATTAATTTTGTTCTCTGTTAATAAACATTTCTTTCTTTGGTACTTTTGGTGTCTGCCAAATGTCTCTTTTAAACCTTTGTGACTGTTTATCAGTATGCATTTTGGGCTCCAGAATGGAGAACCAAATTCTATCCTTAGGGATTGTATTTATAGTGGTAAAGAGAAGTAGCTAGAGTGGCCGGGTGCGGTGGCTCACGCCTGTAATCCTAGCACTCTGGGAGGCCGAGGCGGGTGGATTGTTTGAGCTCAGGAGTTCGAGACCAGCCTGAGCAAGAGTGAGACCCCGTCTCTACTAAATATAGAAAGAAATTATGTGGACAGCTAAAAATATATATAGAAAAGTTAGCCGGGCATGGTGGAGCATGCCTGTAGTTCCAGCTACCTGGGAGGCTGAGGCAGGAGTTTGAGGCTTGAGCCCAGGAGTTTGAGGTTGCTGTGAGCTAGGCTGACGCCACGGCACTCTAGCCCGTGCAACAGAGCGAAATTCTGTCTCAAAAAAAAAAAAAAAACAGAAGTAGCTAGAGTAATTGGTTGGTATATTTGCATTGGTGAATTAAGACCTGAGCACTATTTTTCCCTTCAATAGAGGAGTTTTGCTCTTAATTGCATAAAAAACGTATTTCATTGTCCCTAAGTGGAAAATCATTGTATAAAAATAATTTCCATTTAATAATTTTCATTCTAACTGAAATACACTTTAAAACTCATAACTTAACCCTCACAAAATAGAGTTTTAGTATAATTTAAAAAAGCATTTTCCCTGTATTTTTCCCACGCATCTTCCCACAGATAGTTATGGTTTTCGTGAGAGAAGAAATTGTAGATTTAATTTTCTGTGCAAATAAAATGTAGTTTATCAATTTTGGAGCATTTTACACTGCTCTGATAAGACTTCCTGAATCACTGATTCCTATCTCAACATAATTTACTTTAGGAAATGCTAAGTGAATGTTATTAACCACTCAGTGTATTATACCTTACAGCGTCTTCAATTGTTTATATTTTATTTAAAATTATTGGAACAAAATTGCATTATGAGCTCACTCAAGACTTGGAGAAAATAAATGAATTTCTCATAAATACTATGAGTCAAATTTAAATCCATATTAATGCAAATATACTTTGCTAGCCTTGAGTGAAATGCAAGTTCATTGCCTTGCTATGTTCCTTGGGATTACAACCAAGTCAGCGGTAAGTTTTGATTATCTATTTAGAAGAGAGTGGTTTGGTAATTAATGCTGGATTAATATACTCATCAAGCTGAAATAAGCATGTTTATTCTCAATGAAGTAATATTGTTTTGTCTTACTTCAGTTGCCTGTGTTTTCTCAGCATGATGGGAAATGTTTTTACAGACATAATGGGGAATAGGAATTACCTGATTCTAATTCATGTGGAGATGAGAGCAGAGAATAGGACATAAGTTAGCAAAGATCAGCGAGTAACAGCTAAATCAAAGAAGAGCAAGATAATGTGCAAGTTGAGGGGTAAGAGAGAGGCGAGGATGGGCCTGGGAGACGAGGCTAATGGATCAGTACTACAGCAAGCCAACCTGAAGCTAATACCGGAGTGCAACTACGACATCAGAATGATAGAAAATCCTAGTATAAAAGAGAAAAATATAGTTTTAGGAATTTAGGAGACTGTCACCTAAGATGGTCTATATTGCTGTCTTCATTAATCTGTGTACATGACTCATATATTTACAGGGTATGGAATGAGAAAAGACAAAAACAGCTTTTCTACCATTAAGATTCACTGACACCAGCGGTGATTAGGTACACTGACAGATTCCCATTTTACTAACTATCTAACCTTTTGCTTTTCTACCTGAGGACTTTCTCTAGAGAGCTTGCTTACCTTGCACATTGGAAGGCCTAGAAGTGTTGAAAATTTTACACCTCAGGGAATACTGTCAAGTAAAAATGGACCCTAATGATGGATAAATGCTATAGCTTACCTGCACCTTGGGGGTATAATTCTGATGTGAATTTTACACAGTTCTTTAAACATTTATCAATGGGACTGAACCCTGGTTCAGTGAGTAGACTGCTCATTAATGTCCTCTTTCATGGCTTTCCTCCTGTCCTGGTCTCAATTTCTCGTTGCCTCACTTGTGCTTCCAAGGATCACCTCCCAAATAAACACACATCCTTGAGGAACCATATGCTTTAGTAGTAGTTAAGCTAGGAACTGGGAAATAAAAGACATAGACTAAAAGTCAGAACTAATAAATTTTCTTACTAGTTCCACTATTTAATATAATTATTGCTCTGAAATAGTGATTGATTTTGACCATTTTTACCGCTAGAAATGTGGATTGTTTACTCATAGGAAATATAATTTTTTGCCATGCTTCTTAAAGGTAGAGCTTTTATTACCTTAATTTATAAGGTTATTTTGCCACATATATTATCCAACAGTAAGTTTAAATTTCTTCCAGGCATTGTTCATATAAACTGTGCATATTGTAAAATTCATCCATTCTAATATTTTATATTGAATGGTGTTATTCAAATTTTTCTTTGCCAAGTTATATTATCTGATATAACTATAGTACATTTTTAATCATAGATAATCTTCCTACACATGCTTTCAGAAAATTCTAAGGTTTGCTGGTAGGTGTATGAAAATTAAAGAAAAAAAGTATAGGAACTAGTTAACAACAGTAGTCTTTTAGTGTATTAAAAAGCTGCAAATTAATGAAATTTGAATCATTTTTATTTTACATACGTCTGACTCATTGGATTCTTGGGAAGAATCAAGATGTGTGAAATTGTGATGCTTTAAAAGTAATAATGAAATATTTTAAATCTACTCATTTATTAATGAGTCTACTGACTGATGTTTATGGACATTATTTTGTAACTCAATTTTTCACTGTTTTTCTTTGAAAATTGCATCATTTGTCATAAGCCGAGTCATGATTTATTCTTAATACATTTTTTAAGAAGCATTAAGTAATTTGTTCTCTTGTGAAATTAACTTAAAATAAATAACTACAGTCCATAATCAAAGATGAGGTAAGAGTGCACATTTGGAAATTTTAAGAAGTATAGAAGAAATAAAGATTCCAAATAAGACAGTACAGAAATTGGAAATGGCCAGAATGATACAATATTTTGATCTTTCAAAATGATGATTTTTAGTCACCGATGCCATTTTACAAAGAGGCATCATCATCATTAGGCAGCTATTTTTGCATATGGAAGATTAACTGAGAACATTGTGCCTTCTTTTTTCTTCAAAACTTGCCTCTCAAAAGAATGATTTATATGTTGAAAATGGTGGTGATACAAAGAGTGGCAAAGGAAAACACTGTGTTGCAAATGAAAGTTTGGGTTTTTAATCATAGCTTTTATATCTCCTCTGCAAGCTAGACACATATTTTTCATATTTTGTTATATTAAATGAGTTTGTATTTCTATTTTAAGAGACTAAAGTTGATAATATATAAATATGTTCTCAATAATCATGATAATTCATCATTTAATCAAGAAATTTTTGAATACTAACATCATATGGGCATTTTTCAAAACACTGGGGATACCATAAAACCAAGCAGACAAAATTTCTGCATTTATGGAATGTACATTTAGTTAAGAAAGACATACAATAAATGAATTTATAATGTCAGGTGGAGATGAGAGCTAAGGACTGAAATAAAGTAAAATAAAGATGATGGGCAGAGGGCATGCTGGGCAGAGAGGAGGTGGGGAGCTGCTGCAAGATCTATAAGGTGACAAAGCAAGACTCCACTGATGCCATAAAAATATTCTCATTCATTTTATTCTAGTAATTTAATATCTATAACTTTTTATAGCTTTAATCATTTTATCTTTACTAATGAAATAAAGCTCATCTATTTCCCAAATAGCTATTACTCAACACCATAAATTGAATAAGCTACCTTTTCTGTGTTTATATAAATTGCTACCTTCATCACATGCTAAATTTTAAAGAACATAAATACTAAAGACGTGCTTCTGAATTTTTTTGTTTACTTTCACTGCTCTATTTTTGTGCCAAAAGTACCCTCTTTCAATAACTTTAATTTTATAACATAATTTTATTTCTGGTAGGATAATACCAGCCAAATTTATAAATATTGAATACTATTTTTTTCAAATGAACATGAGAATCAGATTTTCAAATTCCATAAACTATCTTGTTAGGATCGGGATTACAATTGCACTATATTTACATGTTAATTAGAGGGGAAATATGTAACAATGATACGGTGATATATCCCTCTTTTTGAACTCACACTTAGAATTTTCATGGTATTTCTTCTTTACAAAATCAAGTAGTATTGATGAAAAGTACACGGATGTGCCTAGCATATAAATAAATAATAATAGTTAAATAAAATGAATATATGTATATATAAATATATACACATTTATAATTGATATATTAGCAACAAAGTGTGTGAAAAATACAGAGCATATGATAACATTCTGAGTCTTATCTTAGCAGTATAGCATTTTAAAAGCTTTATTTATTCATGTATTGATTTTTGTAAACCTATAAGTTTGCTTTTTGTTTGATTTTTTACTTTGGAAGTGTTCTGTGTACCCTTTGAATCTGAAGTTTCATATCTTTTTCCAGCTATGGCTTACTTTATTTATCATATTTTCTTCTTCTCTTCCTTCTCCTTCCTCATTTTAATTTGCTGTGTTCTATTTCTTATAATTTCTGTTAGATATAATTTGGAATACAACCTCTACATCTATTAACTTTTTTCTCACATTTTTAATCTTTGATTCTTTTCACTCCTCTCTAAGGCAATTCCTTGGCTCCATCCTCAGGTTCATTGTTTTTGTCTTCAATTGTGCCCCTAGTGAGGTTCATTTAATTATAGTAACTATATATTTTTAAAGCAGTTTATTTTTTAAATGGTTAATTATTTTGATATGATACCTTCTCAACTATCTCAATGTACATATAGATATATGTAGATAGATACGTACATACATATATATATAATTTTCTTTTTCTTTATTAATTCTTTTCCTTGGTGATAGTTATTCTGCTTTTTGTTTGTTTGTTTGTTTCTTTAGAGTTCTTTTTCGTTGTGTTTTATTTCCTAAAAGCATTGTTGATTCTTATTTGCCTGTTCATACGTGGAGCTGAAGGCCTAGATTAGCTGGTATCTGGAATTTATTTTCTCCTCTTCACCATAAATTCCTGGTACTTGGACATATTGTCCTGTCTCTCAGGAAGGGTCTGGTACCAATTCTGGGAGCACATGGTATTAAGAACTTCCACTTCAAAGAGAAATATTTTCAGGTTTATGTTAGGTGCAAACTCCATAGTCAAAACTATTTATCCCCTTCCTCCTGTCACCTGCAGCGTACACCATTATTTGTAATTATTTTAGGCTCTGATATGCTTCTCTATAGTCCCAAAATCACACTTGGAGTATTAATATAAATGTTTTCACATAGTTTACAACTTCATATCTAGTCTTTATTACAGATTACACTACATAGACCAAAATCTCAATAGTTACAGGGAAATATAGCGAGATACACACATCTGGCCCAATGCTCTAAATACAAACTTTTAATTGACTTCCAATGAGCACTCCAGGGTTTTGCTGCTATTTGTATTTGTCGGCTTTGATCAGATAGTTTTTTTGAGGCTTTTTAAAGTGATCGGTTTCCTATTTCCCATCTAGTCTGGTGTTAGTATCTTTCTTATGTATGTTCTTTTCAATATATAACGACACGACACAACTTGATGCACTCAGTAAATATTGTTTTGAAATGACAGCCTGAACCTTAACCTATTTTTACTCCATTTTATTTCCCCACCTGACACTTATTTAACTCTCTGACCCCCACTGGTGCTGAACATATTTTTCCCATCGATGTTTTTATATTTTACTATGTATTTAAGTATCCATAAATGACGTGCAGCATTCTCTTATGTTCTTAAATTTTACGTACATTGTACCATACCAAACTTAAATTTTCTACTAAACGATATATTTTTGAAAAGTTTTCCTCTAGGATACATTTATAACTAGTTCGTTTAATTTAGCTGTGTGATACTTTTTTTCTCTATTCTTCTACTGAACATTCAGATGTTTCCTATATTTTCCCAATGTAATTAAGACTCTAATTAACCACATCATTCATGTCTTTTTTGGTACATCTGCAAGAGTTTTTCTAAATCATCCGTCGTCAAACTTTGGTCTGGAAATCCTAGGGGTACCGAAAATCTTTTAAGAGCATATGAAAGGGCCAAAATCATTTTTATAATAACACAAAAAATCCTTTGCTTTTTTCACTTTCACTCTCTCATACTGTACATTTGGAAGATTTCCATAACTCAATGAACCAACCAGTATTTTCCAAATGCGAAATGGGTGATGTTATAAAATCATGCATGTGTATAAGACTTATTCAAAGTGCAAGATAGATTATTTCCACATCTTTGCTGTTGTGAATAATGCTACAATGAACATTGGAATGCAGACATCTTTTCAACGTACTGATTTCAATTCCTTTGGATATATACCCAGAAGGGGATTGCTGGGTCAGTGGGCAAAAAGTTTCAATTAGATAGGAGGAATAAGTTCTGGTGTTCTATTACAGGGAATGGTGACTATAGTTAATAATAATGTATTGTATATTTCAAATTAGCTAAAAGAGAGGATTTTAAATGTTCTCACCACAAATAAATGATAAATATTTGAGGCAATAGATATGCTATAAATAATTAGACTGATTTGATCATTCTACAATGTATACATATATAGAAACATCATACTGAACCCCATAAATATATATACTTATTTAGCAATTAAAAAATTTTTAAAAGATAGAGTAATGGATTTTAATGTAAAAGAGTCCAAAACGTTATTGATATGGCTGCAGATTCCATGCAAGTAAACATTTTTAAAGCACTATTTATTGAGTTTTGATATTGGATAAAGAATAATATTCATAATTATATGAAAAGGATATTAAAAATATTCCTTCCTTTCACAAATATATATCTTCATGAGACCAGATTTTCTTCACATAGTTCAACCAAAACAACATATTGAATCAGAATGAATGTAGAAGTAGCTATGAGAATCCAACCATCTTCTATTAAATCAGATAAAGAGATGTAAACAATGCCACTGTTCTCACTAATTTATTTCTATTTTGGAAAAGGTGTTTTTCATAAAATATGTTGTTTTAGCATGTAATGAATTTATTTTATTATTTTAAAATAGATTAATAAACATTTAAAATTTATTAGTCTTAACTTCTATATGACAAATATTGTCATATATAATTCACAAAAATAAAATCTCCTTGAGGTCCTCAATACTTTTTTAGAGTTTAAAGGTTTCCTGGGACCAAAAAAAGTTTGAGAATCACTGCTATAAAGGTATACATTTAGCATGAAAAATGATGAGATATAGGATATGCACCAACTTTAGCAGACACTGAAAAATTATTCTCCAGTACTGTTATACCAAATATAATACTATCAGTAGCTTAAAAAGATCCTTATTTTTCCATATATCTTGAGTAATATTTGGAATCCTGAGAGGTCTTATCTTATTTTTCAGTATGATGAGTGTGAAATGGTATCTAATTGTTTTACTTTTTATTTCCTTGACTATGAAGAAGCCCATAACGTTTTTTAAACCAGGTTTCAAAGTATGCTCTAGCCCAATTATCTATATGAATGTCATTTATTGGTTATTTGACTTCTCAAAGAATAGAAGATTCCTTGTCCACCACTTTCATATACTGGAGCTCTGCAAAATATCTCCAAAAGATAAGGCAATAACGAATTTTAGGTGAAAGCAGGGAGATGGTTTTGTGAACATGCTTCACCCTGATTGGAATGTGTGTAACCATGATTTCCTTAAATAGTCTAGGTAACACATGATTAGCTACATGTCCTTAGTGAAGTGATGCTTTGACTTGTCTGTGAGAACAAAGTAGGTCAGACAACACTATTAGAGAAAGCAATGTGGTCTAAATAAAAGTAGCTTAGGCTGTAGACATAAAAAATCTTCTCATTTCATTCCTTAATTCTTGAACACAAATATTAAGAAGAACAAAATAATTATTTTACAATTTAAGATTGTGAAAATGAGTAGGATATATTTTACTAAGAGGAAAACAATTAAACTTTCAGAATAAAAATATAAATTGAGGTAAAATTAAAATGTTTAATGGAGAAGTCTACTAGGACTTGAAAGTAAAGAGAACCCACCACCAATGAAAAAATAAAGAAAACTATTAACAGAAATTTTATAAGATGTAAACATAAAATAAAAAATAAAAAGAAGATGAAATTGAGTACCACAAAATTCATGAACAGAAGAAGAGTTAAGAAAGATTTGTGGAAATAACTGAAAGATAAAGTAAATGAATAAAATCACTGTTAAGGTAAGGACAATTTTCCAAAAAACAAAGTAAACAAAAGGTAAAAATGTGGTATGGTTGATATTAAAATGTAAAAATCTTATTCACCTTTTAAAAATCAAAAATCTTAGTGTTAAAAAATATTCTTCAGGAATTGGGAGATTGGGGGTGGGTAAACTCACAACTAATGGACACAATGAGCGTTGTAGGGGGCAAAGGGCACTCCTCAAATCATGGTTTGGGTGTGGCAAAGTCATAACATGTAACCAAGATGTTTGTACCCCCATAATATCCTGAAATAAAAAAATGACAATTTTTTGGACAATTTTTTTTCATCATAATATGATGACTAGATAGATGACTAGATAGATGACTAATTGATAAACAGATGGTAGATGATAGATGATAGATGTACATGCATATAAAATAAGTGTATGTGTATGCATAGCAAAACTTTTAAGGATTAAGATAGACTAATGACCAACAAACATACGAAAAAATGCTCAACATCTCTAATCCTCAGGGAAATGCAAATCAAAACCACAATGAGATATCACTTAACTCCAGTGAGAATGGCTTTTATCAAAAAGTCCCTAAACAATAAATGTTGGCATGGATGTGGAGAGATAGGAACACTCATACACTGCTGATGGGACTACAAACTAGTACAACCTCTGTGGAAAGTAATATGGAGATATCTCAAAGAGTAAAAGTAGAACTACCATTTGATCCAGAAAGCCTGTTACTGGGTATCCACCCAAAGGAATAAAAGACATTCTATAAAAATCTGCACTAGAATGTTTATAGTAGCACAATTCACAATTGCAAAGATGTGGAAACAACCCAAGTGCCCATCAATATATGAGTGGATTAATAAAATGCGGTATATTTATACCATGGAGTTCTACTCAGCCACAAAAACAATGGTGATCTAGCACCTCTTGTATTATCCTGGATAGAACTGGAGCCCATTCTACTGAGTGAAGTATCACAAGAATGGAAAAACAAGCACCACGTGTACTCACTACCAAATTGGTATTAACTGACTTAACCGACCAACACTTAAGTGCACATATAGTAGTAACATTCATCGGGTGTCAGGCAGGTGGAGGGGAGGCGGGGATGGGTATTTATACACCTAATGGGTGCAGTGCGCACCATCTGGGGGATGGACAGGCTTGAAGCTCTGACTCAGGTGGGGCAAAGACAATATATGTAACTTAAACATTTGTACCCCAGTTAATATGCTGAAATAAAAAAAGAGAAAAATAAGGGAAAAAAGATGATTATTTTCATATTAAAATTGTAAATTAAAGTCAAAAGAAATTTCTGGGTTGAGTCAATCTTCCTTCTAGGCAGTAGCTGAGAAAGTGGAATTTTATACTTAAACCTTCAGCTAGTGGCCCTCTAACAAGTCCATCTTACCATCCAGGTCTTTAAGACTGATTGCACTCCTCTATCTGTCCAGTCCCAGACAGATGATGTACAGGTTTCTTAGAGATGAACGGTTTCTCAGCATAAACCCAGATGGCTAAACTGAATTATACTTCTCCTAATGTAATTTGCAAATAGTAAAAACAGCATCCCTATAAAGCTGAGGTTACTGGCAATGTAATAAGTTTACTCTCTATTCTGTTCATCACACTTCTCCCCTCACTTGCTCCCCAAAACACATAGAAATTTTGGCAGAAATAAAGAAAGCTTCAATTCAAAGCCACTTCCAAAATTTATAAAGCCACACATTTGTTATTTTCTCTATGACAGGAACTAGCTTTTTGTATAGATCACATAATACAGACTTTTGGGAGAGCATAGAGCTGCAAATCAGAACAAGAACTGTAATTGACCATTTTTATAATATGTTAGTTTAACTGGTGGCCTAATATAGTTCCATGTTAAAAAATGAATTTATTTTCTATTTATACAATAGTATAGTCTTTGAGGGATTTGATTACACACACATTATGAATGTGATATTCAAATTATTTAAAGAGCTGAAAGCCATGAAAATTAGTCTAAATAACATTTGAAGTTGTATCATCAAAATATAGTTCAAAGTACAATTAAAAAATAATATATTGTTTTGCTACAAAAAATAAAGGAAAATAACCAATGCATGAATTTATTAGCATTGAATAACTCATGAAAATTAAAATCATAGCCACTTAGTGGCCAAAGTATAGATAGCACTCTATTTTTAGACTTTTAAATTTTAATTGACTAGAATTAAAATTAACAGAATTCTGTGATTAGATCATAGACATCTCATTTGCATTCCAAAGCCATTTTTTTTTCTTCTTCTTCTCTCTGTGGATCTTCAGTTACGTTCTGCCAATGGAGAAGCACCCTGCAATGCAAAAGATGATGATTTAACTGATTAAACCCTGTCAAAGATTGAGAGTCTCTGTATGTTCAGTTATGTCAATATCCACTGGATCTAACACCTAAAAATAGCATTAAGTCTCTTCTTGTCACTTTGGTTTTCCAATATTAACACAAACAGATTTTAAGAACCAATCATTTGTGTCACTGACTTACCATTGTTTATATATATATAAAAAAATATACGTACTAACAACTGCATACACACAAACACACACATATTTTTTAAAATAAGTAATATCCTGGATAAAGGAAAGGAAGCGCCTCCAGAACTATTATTTTCAACTTCAAAAAAATATTATTTAAAAGTGCAGTAGATAATATAAATGCACAGTGTTTTATTATACTTTTAAGTTAAAAAGTTAAATATTACAAGGATGTTAACTTAATGTATTAATGAATTTGTATCCAAACTAAATGCAATAGGAATTAAGGACTGCACCTGAGAGAATTTCAGAGTATTCTAAATCTGGAACTCTGTTTCAAGAAGATGAAATCAGCCCACTTATTTATTTCTCTTGCCTTAAAAAAAATTGCCATTGAAATGCCAAAAGAAATGAAAAAAAGAAAAACAGAAATCCATGGAACCAATGAAAGAAATTAAAGATATTGCTGAAACACCAAAGCACTGAGGAATTTCTGGAAGAGATGTATAAGAAGAGATCATATTGATGGAATAAAACAACTGCTGGGCATAAACCACATGGCTCCATAAGCAGAGAGAGTCTTAATGAGAAATAAATAGAAACGTTTAAATGTCAAGCTCAGAAATACAGGAGCTTAGTTATTACAGTAGAGCCATGAGTGGTCAGTGAGAATAACTAAAGAAATTGTTAAATTGAAATATTTTCCAAAATGACTGCACAGTGCATGCTAAATGTACTGGGAATTTTTTTTTCTAATGTGGATATTAGGTCCAAGAAAAAGCCAAGATAAAAAGAAAATAGTAATGTATTAAAATCTGGGCTATCCCAACAAATAAAGAGAAGAACATATCTGGCACAGTGCAGCAGTGAAATCTCCAATGTCATCATTAGAACTTCTCCCATAATTCTCATTGGCACTAAAGGTTTTAACTACACACATCCACAACTAAATCCCAATAGCAGATGTTGGAAGGATGAATGGGTCAAAGAGCATGATGTGCGTTGGGGGTGGGGGCCAAGTTTAAAAGAACTTGATGGATCATCCAGCTCCCTAGCAACCAGAAGTGCTAATCCGTTGAATGCTTAAGGACTAGGAATAAAGGCTCACAGTCAGTCAGTGCTCACTTGCTACACACAGGGTGAAACTTGTTCAAGGATTCCCACAAACACCTTCACATTCCAGGGGCATGGGGCCTTAGTACATAAAAATTTAAGACCAAATATAAATGCATATGGAAATCACTCTACTTATTAATATGTATCAACACAAACCTGAGGATCCCTCTTGGAATGTGAAGATATTTATAGGAATCCCAGAGCAAGCTTCACCTTGTAGTTAGCAAGTTAATATATATCAACATGAACTTAATCAAAACATATTTTCTTAAAAGCATGGACTTAAAAAAATCTAGTTATCTAGCCAGTGAGATTCAAGAGGATGTGACACCTATTAAACCATAAAATCGCATCCATAACAAGAATAAGCTAAATACCAAGAAGCACAATGGCTATATCATTTTGCATTCTGATCCAGCAGTGAATGAGAGTTCCTTTCACTCCACATCTTTGCTGGCATTTGGTAATGTTAACGGTTTGGATTTTGACCATTTTAATAGGTGTATAGTGGTACCTCATTGTTGTTTTAATTTGCAATTCTCTGATAACCTGATGTTGAATATCTTTTCATATGCATATTTTCCATCTATATATTTTCTTTGATGAGATGTCTGTTTAGATCATTTGCTTATTTTTAATTGGCTTGTGTGTTTTTGTTGAATTTTAAATGTTCTTTATATATTTTGGATACCAGTCTTTTATCACATATGTGTTTTGCAAATATTTTCGCCCACTCTGTGTCATGTCGTTTCATTCTCATTCACAGAGCAGAAGTTTTTGATGGTGCCAAATAAATTGAATTTATGTCCACACAAACACTTATTAATACATACAAATGTTTATAGCAGCTTTATGCATGCTTGACAAAAGTTGGAAGCAACCAAGATATCCTTTAACAAGTGAATAGATAAACAAACTGTGCTACTCCATACAAGGGAATATTATTTAGGAATAAAAAAGAAATAAGCTATCAAGACACAAAAAGATATGGAGGAACATTGAATGCATATTGCTAAGTGACAGAAGCCAATATGAAAGGGAACATACTGTATGTCCACCTATATGACACTCTGGAAGGGACAAAACTATGGATAAATTTAAAAGATTAGTAGTTTCTAGGGTCCTAGAGTCAGGATCAAGGGAAGAAAGGGGGACAAATGTGAAACACAGGGGATTTTAGGGCAGCAAAACTATTCTTGGGCCTATGGTTATGGAACGAGTGCTCATGTAAGTCTGATGGAGAGGAAAAGAAATATGAATAATTCTGTGAGCATTTGAAGGGAAGAAATACTGCATAAAGGAGGCTGGACAATATGTGCAGAAACACTTCATTTCCAGCCTTTCAAATAATCCATTTTACTTTATCAGTTCTTTTGTCTTCCTGGTATCTCTGTATTTGTGCGTTCTCTCTCTCTCTCTCTTTCTATTTCTCCACTCCCCGTACCCCTTTCCCTCTCTTCTCTCTCTCTCCTCTTATCACCTTACCATTTTCCACCTTCAGTCCTTTTTTCTGTATTTCTCTTCTTCACAAACATCTGGAGTATGAAAGTTATATAATGAAGGACATGTAAACAATAATTCTAAAATCATAATTCTTGATGGAATTTTTAGTTTATTAAATAAACAGTAACCTGATGTATTTTACACAGATAATACATATTTGATTCTTTCTTCAAACCTATAAAATGGAATGTAAGAGGATAACGCATGTCCTGTACTGTCCTTTCTTTGCTTTTCTCTAGCTGGGAGCTTCTGAGTCTATGACTGCCAAGGCACAAAACAGTCATGTTGGGAAGTTAGTGTGTTTGCTTTCTATTGGTCCCTATCAAATTATGACAAGCTTAGTGGCCTTAAAGAACTTCCATTTATTAGCTCACAGTTGTGCAGGGGAGGAGGTCAGGCACAGTGCAGCTGATTTCTCTGCTCATGATCTCACAGGCTGAAAACAGTATCAACCAGGCTGCATTCCTATCTGGAGGTTCAGAGAAAGGATTTGCTGACATAGGCATTCAGGTTGTTGGCAGAATTTGTCCCCTTGCAGTTATAGAACTGAGATCCGTGTTGTTTTTCCAGCTGTGGACCTGGGAGAGCTCTAGGCTTATAGAAGCTATTCTCAGGTCTTTGCCAGTTGGCCCCTTCCATCTTAGCAGCAGACAATCTCGCTTGTATCAAATCCATCTCCTGCATAGAATCTCCCAACCTTCCTGTCTGAGACCACTGAGAGAAAAACTGTCTTCTTGCAAAAGGCTCGTGTGATTAGGTTAGGCGTATCCAGATAACCTCAGTATCTTGAGGTTAGCAGGGTGTAACCTAATCACAGGAGTAAAATCCATCACATTTACAGTCCTAAGGATCAAGCAGCGATGTGTACACCAGGGGTGGGAAATCTTGAGGGCCATCTTAGAATTCTGCCTATCACAACCGAGGGAAAATGACAGTTTATAAAAATTACCAACAAATAAAATCTAAAACCCTATCTTGTTTTCAAAAATATGTCTTCCAAAACAAGTCACCTTTTAAAATATGAAGTGGTTTTTATAGTAGAAGTAGTCTGTCATTTTTGTGATAATTTTTCATCAGTTTTTCATTTCATAAGCTGGTATATATAGACAATTTTTTAAAAAATAATTAGAAGAAATTCAATATTAAGTCCAAGATCCAAGAGTCCATAACTTCTAAGTTTAATGTTTTATTTTTGCCAAATTTACCCATAGCTCAACTTTCGGTATTCTCTGTCATGAAAACAAAGCTACATATTGTTAACACAGACCCCCATTTAAAAAGGTGGGAGGGGGTTCTGCTTGAATGAGCATAGTACAGAATGGCATTTTACTTAGGAAAATGTATATAGATGTCAATTCTAAAATGATCCAAACTGTCCACATACATTACATTAACATCAATAGCTAAAAAGATAATACTTCTCTCACCCTTTTTTTTTTTTCTTTTGAACATTATGTAAGATACTTTAACAGGCTCACTTCTTGCCTTCAAACTATTACTCTCACACTTCCCACTCCCAACTCTGAGTCATATTTTTGTACTAATCTTTTTAACTGTGAAGTAATTTATTTGAGCTGACATTCAGGTACTTTATATAAAGTTATGTATACAGTTTTAAATTAAAGAAAAGAATCTACCGAAGATAGTACTCTCATTCTAGACTTTGAAACTTTACATAACTGCCTACATTGGATTTCCTTTTTATATGCACAGTTGACCCTTGAACAAGTCAGGAATCAGGGGTGCTGACACCCCGTGCACAATCAAAAATCCACATATAACTTTTAACTTCCCCAAAACTTAACTACTAATAGCCTATTGTTGACCAGAAGCCTTACCAACAACAGAGACAATTAATACGTATTGTGTATTTTATTTATATTATATACTATATTCTCACAATAAAGTATGCTACAGAAAAGAAAATGTTATTAAGAAAATCATAAGGAAAATACCTTTTCAGTACTGTACTGTATTTATCAGTACTGTAAGTTTATGTCATCTGTTTACAAGACAAATTGTCCGTCTGAAACAGCGGGTACCCACAGCTGCAGACCTCAGCTTGCAGTACATGTCAAGTAATTCAGCTTTTTCTTGTAGTGTCATGACTTTTCTCTGCTTCTTAGGAGCACTTCAAGCATGACTAGTGGCACTTCGTGTGGGTCCCATGGTGTTATTCAAGGTTTACAGTATTGTACTAAACATGATGAAAAATACACACGAACCACAAGAAATCACTTTTTACTGTGATTCTTGATTTACTGGAAATGTGGACTGCTCTTGTGAAGATGATTAATGTCACAAGGTGTTTAAGCAGATACTTGCAACATATGAGCTCAACTCAATAGTAACTGGAGGTGGCTACAAAATTATTACAGTAGTGCAGTATATAGTTAATTTTATGCAGTTATGATTTAATGCTGCATCTTTAAGTTTGCGTACATTTCTCCCAACAGCAAATGGCATGATGTATGGTTTGTAAGTGTTTGTGTGTGTAAGTTTTGATAAATTTGAACTTTTTATAATAGATGTGGGTATATTTTATGGTAGTAAATGATAAAGTATACTAATATCTATATCTGTTTTATGCATTCATGACAAGCCTAACTTCTTAAATTTTTTCTGGTAGTTCTAAGGTATGCAGTTTGTCTGCAAGTATTTTCAAATTGTCACAAATCTCCAAAGATGTTTCCAAAATATGTGTTGAAAAAATACACTAAGTGGACCCAGGCCATTCAAACCCGTGTTGTTTAAGAGTAAACTGTATTCTCAGCTCTAATAATATATTCCCTGTGACAATGTATACCCATTGGATTCTAAAATAACCCTAGAATTTTATATTTTTGGTGACTATTACCAAACAGCAATTATAATTCTCAACTTGGCAAAGAGTCCTAGTTCCCATTGCAATGGTCCAGAGCTTTTCTCTCTCTTTCTCACTCAGTAAAGCAAATGGAATCAATCCGGGGTAAGTGACATCCCAAGGTGTCTCCCTCGCGTTGGATTAGGAATATGTTCACTGATACCTTGCATCCGAAGTCACCAGCAATGGTCAACTGTGATCATACTGTACAGTAGCAAACACGTTCCAATTTGGAAGAGTTTTGGAGGAGTACATAAAATTGTTTCTTAATATCTGGTCTTGCTAAGACTTTATACAACTCTGAAATGTAAAAAGATAAAAAAAAAATTATTTCTTTGTGAAGATGGATTAAATCATTAGAACTCTTTGGAAGCAAAAGAGGTTAGGCTGCCGATGCTCCTTAGCTGGGTGTAAGTAGAGTGAGATGAAAAGATTGGCATTTTCATCAAGATAGCAGTTGCAGAGCACTGAGGGGCATGTTTCTATTTGCATAAATATTGGTTTACTGATTCTAGAAGCTTTGGCACTGGTAACACAAGAGTGAGTGAAACATCCAAGAAACTCATGACTATAAAGGAGGAAGTGTCTTTAAAGTATCGGTTAACAGGGAAGACAAACAAAAGTTTCTAAAGCTTGTGAAACTTAATAATAAAAAACTTATTAATAGTTAGAATACTCTTTTCTTTGTAAAGAAAAACACAGTTTAAAGCAGAAAATTCAAGATTTTTTATACTGAGAAATGAAGGAATGTCATGCTAAGTGTTGTTCCACAGGAGAAGATATGGCAAATAAGGATAATATTTGCCCTACGAAATGCCTAGCAATACTGATGTTTTGAAAATACTGCTTTTTAATTAGAAACGGAGTAATAAATATGTATTAGTGGTCTGGTTACAACACCAAACAGCAAGTTAACTGTTGCTGCTTTTCACTGTGTTAGCCCAGTAATTTTTTAAATATTTACCTCATTTTTAACTGCCATAAAATTTATTCTAGAAGAAAATCTCTCATCATTGTCAGCATCAGTATTTTAAAAACATCTATGAATGTTTCTTTCGGTGCACTATACCAGGCACTGTACAACAACACCTGTTCTGAAAATCACAGATAAGCCTTCTAGGTGCTCACAAGTGTAATAGAAAGCTATGCTTACAGGAATTGATATTTTAAAAAGGAAACTATTAAACCAAAATTAAACCAAATATGCACTTCATATTTTAAGGAATAAATGCATTTGGTGTTGTAGAATATAAAGAGTATATGAAAAGCAAGAGTCTGGAATAAAAAGCTAGGAAGTCAGTGGTAAACACAGGTAAGCCCTACTCTCCTGGAGCTTTTGATCGAATGGCTTGTGAAAATGAAGTGCCTCAGATTTGCTCTAAGGAGAGCTGCACAGGGGAGTGGACGCTTTCTGATGGATGAAAGGGCAGGCATGAATCCTGTAAAATGGGGACTGACTTATAGCAATTCATTCAAAAATGCAACCTAAAATAAGTAGAGAGGCAGAAAGAGAAAGTGAGTGAATGAAGAGGGTGTGCAAAATATTTGCTTTTGAGAAGTTATTTAAAA
Organism: Varecia variegata; assembly: GCA_028533085.1. Lineage (NCBI taxonomy): Eukaryota > Metazoa > Chordata > Mammalia > Primates > Lemuridae > Varecia > Varecia variegata. Next base: position 148,721,907 of record CM052439.1, on the reverse strand, counting down.
TAACTTTAAAATAGTTTAAAGTGATGGAGAAAATGTACAGTAGATAAAGCAGGACTTCTAAAATATTACAAAATGAGACAGAAGACTGATTCTCCTGATTTTCTACAGAGCCGAATTCTACCAATGTTTGCTGTGATTCTCTGCAACAGGCCATTGGTTGGCTCTTATTGGGACCGCTTACATTCACAAGACATTCATATACCATGCTGATATTTGGATAAATTTTTCTTTATTTATTTAACCATATTATAAGATCATCAGCTCTGTCTTGTGTGTTTTTGGAAATGCACAGAATCTACCTCAGTGAAATATACAGAAAAAGATTTCAGGTTATGTTTTTTGGATTGAATAATTTGATTGTTCAACATTTTTATCCAAAACAACAAAATGAATATTTTATTTTTCCTAGATTTTGTCATAATGGATTCAACTTTCAGATTATATACATTAATTTTACACCTTTGGGATTTCCAAAACCATTTTCTAAAAAAGGGAGGAGGTATTTATTAAATCAAGCATATGATATGATAGAATGATGATGCATTTTATAAAGTTTTAAAGGGTTTTTTTCTATCAAATAGATAACATATAATCTGGTACTTCTAGTTTAAGGACTCCAAAAAGAGATACCATAAAGCTTAGTTTATATAAACCTCATTCTGTGACTCCATCTGTGTCTGCCTTCTTTCTTGAAGAAGTAGCACACAGAGAAACACCCTTGGTATTGATCACCATGGATGACTTCACAGGTCAAGAAAGGGGCAGGTGAAAACAGAAGCATATCTGGCTGGAGGGCCTGTGTGAAGAATATGTCTGCCTCTTGAGTGATCAAGAAATATCACAAGCGGAGAAAAATGATAGTCAGGAATTCACACAGGCTGATCACAGGTCATGCTGACCTAAACAGAGTCCTGAGATGAAGTGCATTTTTTTCCCTCTATGTCTTAAATAGATTATCCTTATGTCACTGTGACCCAACAGTTTCCCGGGATATAGCCAATGTCCATGTAGGAAGGGCTGAAAGGACAAGTGAATCTGCATTTGTGCTCTTGGTCACAACAAAATGCGACCTAAATTTAAAAGGCAAGTGCACGTTTTTAAAACATGCTGTAACACAGAGAACCCTATCTTCCTAACCAAATGATCTTTATAGTCACTGCCAGCTCTAATGAATAATGCCTTTTCTATCAAGGGGTTAAAATATCTTATTTTATCACTCTGTCCTCAGTTCTGAACTCTTCCACTTTCCCTGAATAGGAATCTATTTGTTCTTCTTCATCCTACTGATGTTCTTTGATTTAGTTCAGTCCTCATCATCCTTATTACATTAGTTTTTTTTTGAAAAACTGGTTTCTCTCACTCCATTCTCACCCCAATCCTATACACCAATGTTACCAGTCTCTTCCATCAGGGTCACCTTCTATTACACACATCTGATTGTGTCGACTCATAATTAATGACTTCCAATGACTCTGTCTTGCCAGTTGGATAAAGTCAATATTTCTTAGCAAACTATATAAAGCCCTTCCATGTAACAATCCTATATTCCCTCTCCAAAGTCGTCTTTACACACTTTTCCACTATCACAATCCCAAACTGGAACTTTATATACATGTCATGACACATGGTGTTCCCAATACACCTGGACCTTTGTTACCTGTCTTGTTGACTGTGTATTGTTGCTTAGCCTTGCCTCCCCCACCTTGTCCTCTCATTTTCCCCCTTTAAAGCCCTCCCTGACTGCGCTATATGGAATTAGCTGCACATTCTTTTTCTGCACTCATAGTATTGATATTTTGTACATATAAATATTGTTTTATAGTAATTTAACTGCTTTAATAGTTATCTATTTATTGCTCTTTCAAATCTTTATCAGACTGTGATCTCCATAAAAACTGGGCTATCTTAGTCATCTTTGAATTCTTTTTCTCCAAAATAATAGGTGATCAAATGCCATTGAATTGAATTAAATTAAGTTTCAAATGTGTCTAATTTAATTAATTTCTCAAAATGCTTTACCTGTATCAAAGGTTTCTCTCATCACAAGAATTTTATATTATTTTAAAACCCAGGCTCCAGTCAAATGCCAATCTGGTGAAAATTTCATTAAGAGCCTTTGTTACCTCACAATTTTTGTGCCACTGAGTTTTATGACAGCCTCAGGAAAGCAGATCTGACCCATTAAAGTACTCTGCAAGTCAGGAAGGAAAGTTTGGTCTCACTTATAGTACCAAATATCAAAAAAATTCTAAATTTCAAATGGGGAGGATTCTGCCTCTAGATTTTCAAGATAGTCCAGGGCTTTGCCACTCAAAGTGTATATGCAAATCTGCAAAATTGGTGTCATCTAGGAGTTTATTAGAAGTACAGAATCTCAGGTCCCACCTCAGAGTTTCCAAATCAGAATCTTAATTTTTACAAGATCCCCAAGTAATTCAGATACATATTAAAATTTGAAAAGCATCACACTGAAAGAGACCAAAAGGTACCTGCTTCACTGTATCCCTGTGCTCCTTGGAAATAATGCAAATTAAACAAAAATCCTAAGGTGTCCCCAAAATGACCAAGCCTCCTAAAGGTCCCATTACGTAGGACTGAACTATCATGGTTGCCCAAACCAGGAACAATATGCACAGACATTCCCTTAGAGCCATCCATTCTGCTAAAGATGGCCATTTGTGAGAGGAGGGAGAAGCAAGGGCACCCTTGCCCAAGGAAAGAAGAGAAAGGGCACAGCTTTTGCTAGGACACAGTGTGAGGCAACTTCAGGGGACTCATCATTCACATAATGGTTCTTGGAGTAGTTCCCAAGGATTATAATCTATATATAATAGATGATCGTCCCTGGAGTAGCACGACAGCACATCTCTTGTTAAAGTCAAAGAGGTCTGCCTTTAATGCCCCTGACGCTTGAGCACATGACTTACAATTTTTTCTCCTTCAGTTTTCTCACTTGCAAAGGTAAATTAATATAGGCTTAGCTAATTTATTGGGCCAAAAAATAAGGGTCAACAAATGTCATTGAATATGCCAGGCATTGGAATACATAAAGATGAATTGCTACATCAAGAATTTTTATTATCAGCATAAAATGAAATAACCTGTTTAAATTTCAAGGTTTGTTTTGTCAACTGTTGTTCACACATAAAATATTACATTAAAAAAAAGGTTTTCATGTTCAAAGAAATTTGGAAGGCCAGGCAAAATGGCTCACACCTGTAATCCTGGCACCCTGGGAGGCCGAGGCAGGAGGATCGCTCAAGATCAGGAGTTTGAGACCAGCCTGAGCAAGAGCGAGACCCCGTCTCTACTAAAAAAAATAGAAAGAAATTAGCTGGACAACTAAATATACATATATATATATAAATTAGCCGGGCATGGTGCCACATGCCTGTAGTCCTAGCTACTCTGGAGGCTGAGGCAGGAGGATTGCTTGAATCAAGGAGTTTGAGGTTGCCGTGAGCTAGGCTGATGCCACGGCACTTTAGCCTGGGCAACAGAGTGAGGCTCTGTCTCAAAAAAAAAAAAAAGATATTTGGAAATCACTGACCATAGAAGGTTTGTGTGGCAGGTGTAGGTGTTTATAAACATTTATTAATATCCTAAAGTAATATTCCAAGGGACACCCTTCAGTATATGCTTGCCTAGCTCATGCATTGTAGGCTAGTCCTGTTCCTTTTTCCCTTTCACCAGATAACCTATTTGCTTCATTTTATGTACTTCATTTAGCTCAGATATTGGAACTTTATTTGAACATGTCTTTCCCATCCTTGACCCAGAAACCAAATATGGCTAAGAAACCACTGAAAAAGATAGCCTCAGGAAAGTTTAAAGTTTCACATATTTACTTGCCCAAGATCACCAAGGCTCTGTGTCTTTATAAACTTGACTATCTGGTCTCTAATTTTCTAGCTCCGTAGTCCGTTTCTCAAAGTCAGTCTGAATTCTCTTGTTTTGACGTCCATTTTATCTTACCAATTTCTGCTGCCTCAGTTCAGAAATCTGGATGAGTCCTTCATTTTATAGTAACTGTGTCTCTGGGAAACAGATCATCTTTCCTCTGCCCTAGCAAAACAGACATTGATAAGTGTAGTCTCGTACTCAACACCCTTCTTATGGGAAAAGGGAAATAGTAATATAATTAAATCATTAATATTTAAAATGTACATTTGATATTTTTACATAATTAAAATAGCCCTGCACAAGGTTAAGGTGTAAGAACTTCTCATATTACATACACCATTTCAGCCCTTATGGAACTGAACAAGCCTGGAGGTAGAAATTTGAGCTGCAGATAGTCAAATATCATAGAGGCTTATTTAACAATAATGGAATATTTTTCCACTTTCTTCTTTATTAAAAAGTGTTTTCTTTGTTTAGAGGGGTAACAAAATGTTTTTAACCCTAGGTCCTGCTTTTATGTACTCATTTGCATTATAAATTCAAGACACAGCAAAATAGGCTTATTTTAAAGGTTGTGTTCAATATTGGCAAATAATGTTTTCATTGACAGTCTTTAAATAAATGAATATAAGCAAAAATTAAGATTTAAGTCAGTTTTACAGTAAAATCCCACATAGACTGGATATCTTTCCACTAGATTAAAGTAGAAGGACACAAATCGATTTCAATTAATAATTAAATGGGTGGATAATAGCAAAGCATTTGTGCACAGATTAGGACACAGCTGTTGTAGTTTTCAAAATTGCTTTTGATAAACCTCTAAAAGACAGAGGCAATTGAGGATGGTAAAGGATCTGAAATCATCTTCTCACCCTTCATGGGGACAGCTACTCAAAAGTGAGTAGCATTCCTTGAGACTGTATTATGACCAAAGTATTAGAAAGCAAATGACGTTATCAATTCTTCCCCTTCTATCACCACCGCCTTTTTTTCCAAAAGTTTTCTCCCGGAATCTGAGGAAAAAAGCTTGTATTTGAATTAAGAGTTGATTATTACCAGGAGGCAATAAAATGACCTGGCTAAAAATAACCCATATTATTTTGGTCAGTGACATCGTTGGTATGACATGTTCTGTATACATTTCCTACAAACTAAATTTTAAAAAATCAAATTTTTCACTTCTTTCCCTGAAGCAATAGAGTGTATAATTTTAAAGCTCACTTTCTCAATTTAAGATATTATATTTCATAGCCCACAAGATTTACAGCTTTTTTGAGCCATGTAACACCAGAATGAACTAGTGCCAAATATTCTTCAACTGTGTCCTTTTTGCTAGTCTTTCTTGGTTTTTTGATCTTTTTCCTAATCTCTATTCTGTCTCATAGAGTTGAGGAAAATATCAAGGATAACATTATACTTGAAGTCATGAAGGATAAATAAGAATTTGCATACAGGAGTAATTCATTCAATATCAACTCTCCAAAATGCCACAAAATAAACTCTGTACTCCTTAGCCTGACATTCAAGAGCTTTGACAATCTTGCCTACTCACCTTCCATTCTTTTTTTTTTTTTTTTTTTGAAACGGAGTCTCGCTTTGTTGCCCGGGCTAGAGTGAGTGCCGTGGCGTCAGCCTAGCTCACAGCAACCTCAAACTCCTGGGCTTAAGCGATCCTACTGCCTCAGCCTCCCGAGTAGCTGGGACTACAGGCATGCACCACCATGCCCAGCTAATTTTTTCTATATATATTTTAGTTGGCCAGATAATTTCTTTCTATTTTTAGT
>CM052439.1:148683459-148715720 GCA_028533085.1 Varecia variegata | reverse complement strand
CTCGCTTTGTTGCCCGGGCTAGAGTGAGTGCCGTGGCGTCAGCCTAGCTCACAGCAACCTCAAACTCCTGGGCTTAAGCGATCCTACTGCCTCAGCCTCCCGAGTAGCTGGGACTACAGGCATGCACCACCATGCCCAGCTAATTTTTTCTATATATATTTTAGTTGGCCAGATAATTTCTTTCTATTTTTAGTAGAGATGGGGTCTCGCTCTTGCTCAGGCTGGTCTCGAACTCCTGACCTCCAGCGGAGCAATCCACCCGCCTCGACCTCCCAGAGTGCTAGGATTACAGGCGTGAGCCACCGCGCCCGGCCTCACCTTCCATTCTTATACCCTTCTAAATGAAGTCTCTAATCTAAGCACACTGGCCTGTTCATTGTTCCTAGACATACGTTTTGTGGTTTTGACCTTTTGTCCTTTGTGCATGCCATGTACCCTGCGTGAAAGCTTTCTCCATGCTGTCGTCTTCTGCCTCCATCCTATGCATCTTTTAAGGTATACTTAAATCCCATTCCACTGCGAGATCTTCCTTTATTTCCTCCAATATGCTCTATTATCAATGTCTTTCACTGGACATGTTAAAAAGCCTATCTTATACTGTTATTTATGCTTTTATGTTTAAGTTCTGTGGTCTTTCAGAGAATAGGAATCTATGTCAGAGTTTGGAAAACTTTTTCTGCAAATAGCTACATAGTAAATAAGTAAATATTTAAAACTTTGTGGGCTAAGAGTCAAAATCTAGGATATTACATACATAGTCACAAAACAAGAGAAAAAACAATTTTCACAATTTTTATGAAATGTAACTATAATAACAATAACTGACTAAAATTTTTAAAATTCAAATCTACTGTGGGAGAATAGAAATATTTGGAGGGATACATTTTGCTTACATGAAGTTCAAAATTAATTGACTTAACTAGTCATCTCTTAATGCTAATTTGTAATTAGATTTTATGTACAGTCATGTGTCACATAATGACATTTCAGTCAACAATTATTGCATATACAAAGGTGGTTCCATAAGATTATAATACCATATTTTTACTGTGTACCTTTTCTATGTTTAGACATGTTCAGATACACAGATACTAACTGTGTTACAATTGCCTACATTATTCAGTACAGTAACATGCTGTACAGGTTTGTAGCCTAGAAGTAATAGGCTATAAACTAATATGGCCATACCAGAGAGTTTAGGTGTGCAGTAGGCCATACCATCTAGTTGGTGTAAGTACACTCGATGATGTTTGCACAGCCATGAAATCACCTATGCATTTCTCAGAAAGTATCCCCATCATTAAGAGATTAATGACTGTATTTCATAGTTGAAATTGTCTTTTCACGTAGATAGGTATTTTCAAATACTGATGATTTTGATATCGATCTACAAGCATGATTTTAATTGAGTACATTCATCACTTGGAAGATATTTGTAGGTTCTATTAGGTTTTTCTTTAATGTTGACCTTTTAGCATATCAATACATTGCAGATTAACCCTTCCAATTGAAGATGAGGTTGAAACTCCTCAATTACAAAATTAGATCTTAAAATACATAAATTTCTTTTGCACTTGCATTAAGGTTTGAATAATGTTAATGAAACTGAAGTTTGAGCAAATACATCCACTATAATTTGTGGGTAAATGGAGATCTTGCTTCTTGTTTTAACCTTTGACACAGGAAGTATATAAAGCAATGTGACATTACTTGTAATTCAAAAATGTCAGTTGTCAAAATGACTTTACTGTAGTGTGAGTTTCACGTATAAGCACTATTTTGTCTTGTAATTTTAAGTTAAATTCATTAAGAAACATTATCAAGTCTGCAGTAAAAACTAATTTCCAAAGACATTTAGTATTTGATAACAGTATTTAAAGGTGGTTCTTTTCCCTTAGGAAAATTTTAATTCATCCCTGAGCTAAAAACACCACATAAAAAAGAAAAAAAAAAAAAACCACTGGAAATCATCAACTACTCTGTGGTGAGTCAACTTAGGATATTCAATCCACAAGAGCAAATAAAGTTCATCATTGACACTATTGGTTCAGTAACACATGACATTCAAATGTTTTTGATAAAATAACTGCTAATAAATAAAATGCATCATTTTTTAAAATCTCAGCAGATTTCATTTCAGTTTGTACTGAATTTGAGTTTTATAAACTTTGAAAATATTCTCATAGACTACTCATAGAGATAATGCTTCAGTCACTTCAAATTCAGCACTTGACAAAGTCCTTGACAAAGCAATAACTGGGCAGTATTGGTAACATTAGGCAATTTGTCAGGAACCAGGAAAAATCACTCAAATATTTTATTCTGTTTTCCTTTTGATGTTCCTCTCAAAGTCCTCAACAATTCAAACAACTATTTTTGCCTATAGGCTAATAGCCTTAAACAAGTTTATTTTTTTATTATTATTAATTTTTTTTTATTTCAGGATATTATGGGGGTATAAACGTTTAGGTTACATATATTGCCTTTCCACTGCCCAAGTCAGAGCCTTGTAGTATAGCTTGAAGTCTCGTAAATTGATGCCTCCCAATTTGTTCTTTTTGCTTAAGGTTGCTTTGGCTGTACAGGATCTTCTCTGGTTCCATATGAAGCATAGAATTATCTTTTCTAGATATATAAAAATGATGTTGGTATTCTAATAGGGATTTATTTTTTATGGACAAATTTCTTCAGCTCCTGCAATCAAACATGACTTAATTAATTAATTCATGATTGGTAAATGACTTTCCTCAATTGATTAACAAAGGAGATATTTGAAAAGTTAGGTTGGGGCCTCATTTTCAGTTGTTCTTTCTTGTGAAAAAATCTGATAAAATATTCCATTTTAGATTTCTTCATTTATTGACCAGTGTTCTCCTATGGTTTGGGAATATTAAGATGGCTCCTTAGTCTGGTAATGTTCTTTTAACCTAGCTATAGTGTTATTGCTTAAAAACACAATAATCTGCCATCTAATTTGATAACAAACTAATCTATACTCCACTTTGCCTCTAAAAAATAACATTCAAAGTTGACTTTCTCTTCTTTTCTTGTTTTTACATAATGGATGTGCACTATAAATAAACAAACAAACAAATAAATAAAACAAAATATGAACTACAGCAAAATACATGGCACTCACAATGCCATGGAGTATAATTGTGATTGTGTGGGGTGCTCAGCAGCAGTGCAAAGTGATGAGGGCACATGTGGCTGCTGATCCAATCACTCAATTCTGACATGATAGTAAAAAGACAGGCATGGACAGTATGTAAATGAATGAGTCCTGATTATTTATGAACACTGAAATTTGAATTTCACCTAATTTTCATATGTCAAGAAATGTTATTGTTGCTATTATTGTTGTTGTTATTCAACCACTTAAAAATGTAAAAGACATTCTTAGCTTGTGGACCATAAACAAATAGATAAAGGCTAGACATGGCTCACAGGCCATAGTTTGCTGACCTCTGACCTCTATCATTTTTCTTAATACAGGCCCATGTAGAGCTGGCAATCAAGGAATGTTAGTCTGAAAATGTCACATTGATGCATTTATTTCATTTATGTTAATAAATTAACAAATGTTAAAGTTTCTGGAATATAAGTATATCCTCTAATATGTATATTAGTGAAGAAGTATACTCTCTATTATTAGTGATGAAATAGAAATATGATTCAAGTGTATATTAATAAAAAGAAGTAAGCTACCTACTGTGCACTAGTGAAGTCAACTAAGACCAAGGTAATTTGAGCTAATCTATATCCACATCCACCTATTTGGAAAGGATTATACTGGTATATGCTGGGATATTTAAAAATTTATAATATCAAAGTTTTCATTGATTATGTATCAAAACTTTAAAAAATATGCTTACAATTTTTGCCTCTGAAGGAACTCATGGAATAACAACTGCAAAAATTTAGATTCAGATAAGTTTTACTTATTTGACTGTTTTTCTTATTTTAGATTTGTATCCTTGAAAGCAGCACAAGGTAAATAATTTATTTCTGTACATTGGGACATTGAGTTCTGTTATAACAACTGGGAGTTTCATTCTGCCCTAAAAACCAGTTGGGAACATATAGGCAGGCAGCTTGGAACATTTTCTATTTTTATGTCTGTTGAAAATAAATTCTGATTCAATAAATTAGCCCCATGGAAGTGAACATGAGGGGGTACTTATAACATATTTCCAGATTGTAACTTTTTACCATCTACCTATAATGAGCCAGAACTTGAAATATTCTGAAAATATTTAGAAAAAAAAGCAGAGCATATGTTTAATTCACTTTATATTTATGTAAAGACATATTTATTAATTTAATACACATTTAAACTCCTTTTTGTGCTTCTATCTGTTCACCAAACTATTTTGTTAATCAATATTATTTAAAATATTACAGGCTAAATTAAATGTGCATGTCCCAAAAGACCACTAGAAAACCTGATGCTCAGGCAGAACTCACCTTATGAAATCTATTGTAGTAAGGGAGAACACCCAAGTTTCAGTCTTACCGACATTTCAAAAGCGGGGAGTCAGGGAAAGATATTTATGGAGTTTTAGGGCCTAGACTGAGTTTTTAAGGCACATCTTGAGAGACAGGGAACCGATTTGGTTGGGCAGGGTTTATGAGACAGTAACTTTGGAATTATGGGCTACAGTGAAGCAAGGATCTCAATGCAAATCTTTACGAAAAAAGTGTTAGACTTGATAAATAGGCTAATATTTAATTTAGCATGTTTGCTTTCTATCCCTCTATAGCAAATCACCACAAACTGAGTGGCTTAAAACAACTTTTATTATGTCTTAGTATTCTTGGGTTAGAGCACAGTTTAGCTGGGTTCTCTGTTCAGGCTCTCAGAAGTCTGCAATCTGGATGTCAAACTACCTTTCTTTTTTAAATGTGGCGTCCTATTCCAAGCACACAGGGTTATTGGCAGAATTCAGTTGCTTGTGGTTGTAGGACTGCACTCCTGCTTTCTTGCTGTCTGTTAGCTGGGTCTATTAGCTCCTAGAGGCCCCCACAATGGCAGCTACTTCTTCAAAGACAGTGGGAGAATTTCTCTGACCTCAGGGGAGGTCTCAGTCCTTCTTTTAAAGTACTCACCTGATTAGGACAGGTCTGCCCAGAATAGTCTCCCTTTTGATTATGTCAAAGTCAACTGATTTAAGATTTTCATTATATCTGTGAAATACTTTCACTTTTTGCCATATAACATAACATAATCACAGGAGTGGTACACTATCACCTTTGCCATTTTATAGGTACCACCCACACTCAAGGCGAGGATATGTGCAAGGACATGTGTCATTGCAGGTCATCTTAGAATTATGCCAACCAAAATTAGTTAGTTATTCTTATCTTCCAGAAGAAAATTTTTTTGGAGAAAGTAGCTCAATTTATTTTTGCCTAGTCTTTGGCTATTTAGCACAGGAAGAGAAAAATATGCTTCCTCTAGAACTGGTTAGTATAGGCCCAAGAATGTATGCTTCTTTTCAGTTCTCAAGGGGCAGAGGTTTAACATTTCCTACTTTTCCAGTTAAATTCTCTCAGAGCATCTAGTTAGGGGCTCAGTTTTTCCTTAATTCCTATTTTACAAAAGACAAAATAATACAGCTATGACAAATATCTAGCATCTTATATTGTTTTGAAACATAGAAACCTAATTTATATCTAACCACTTCCTTTCTATTTGACATTGCAAAAATTTTTTGGTAAGGAGCAAATCTTACTTTATCTTAAAAGCCAATTCAACACCAAGTAGTGAATTGTTTCTGTAACATATACTTGCTTGCTTCTGGGTTAATTTTTATCTCTCAAAATGAACTGGAAGGTCAAAATTAATCATGAGTCTTTTTCAGCGTGCCCCCTCTCTCTCTTTCTCTCTCTCTCTGTCACTCATTGGATGCAACTTACTATCCATTCACCCTTACATCTTTCCACCCTTTGCCTCACACTTCTTGTTCTTCTTGTACTTTAGTCTTCCTAGATTCAATAGTTCATTACTATAATCAATTCCATGTCCCTCTATCCCTTCAAAACCGCATTAGCATTATCCAAATGGCAATCTACTCCATACCTCTCTCTTTACAGTTGAATATAGCTGGAGAAAACACACAACCATGCTGAAACATCTCATCTTAAATTCATGACCACTAAATTCACGGGAGCCTTTTCCTTGTTCATTGTCTTCTGCCACTATTTTGAACAAATATTTTAAAACATTCTTAAATCTTCTCCTCAACCTCTCTTCACTTGCAGCTGGTAGCCTTGCTTTCTACTTCACTGAAAAAAAAGCAACAAAAACATTCACATGTTCCTTGTATCACATCTACAAAGCCAGTTTCATCAGTTCTAATGAACTCTGCCGTCCTCTGCTAACATGTACAAACTTTCTGTGCCTCTATCCAAGGCCAAAACCTCCACTATCCCACCTAACTCAAAAACATTGCTCTAGCAATGTTGCCTATTTTATATTGGAGTATTTGTTATCCTCTTCCTATTGGACCATTCCTGTCAGCATACAAACATACTATTTTTTCTTCTATCTTTAAAAATATTTTTTCCTTGATTTCTCATGCCCCTCCAGCTACTGACCTATTTTTCTGCACCACTTTACAGCAACCTTGAAGATTTTCATACACTCACTGTCCCAAAATTCTCTCTTCCAATTCTCTCTCCTACGCACTGTCATTAGGTTTTACTTCCTGCCATTCTACCAAAAGAGTCACTAAATGATCATCTGCCAGCTTCACTCTGCTATATTCAGCTTTGCAGGTTCAGCTTTGTAAGTTGGTGCCGGGACTCTGCAGACAACATTGCTGCTTTGCCTGCTGACTCTCACTTAGGATCTGCAATATGGCTCACTAGAGACACTGTGAGGCTGGAGGAAGAAGAAATCACTTGCTTTGACTAGTTGCTATTATGGGTTTCCTGTTTGCTTCCTTTTACGTATCACTCAAGCGATGATTCTTCACTCTGGCAGTTGCATCCAGTTTGCAGTGTTTTCAGTACCAGTAAAATCAGCCTCAAGTTGCCCCCACCCAGAAGCATCAGCACTTGCCAGCTGAATTCCCCTTCGCAGGGGCAGGGCCAACGCTAGAGTGAGGCAAGTGGAGCACCTGGGACACAAATTTTAAGGAGACACTGTCTGTCAAGGTTGTGCTCTTGCCAGTCAGGTGCTTGATCTTATCAGGAACATGACTTTGATACGGTAAACTTGCCAGGGCTGAACACTCAATATTCTCTATGGGTTGGCTACTCATAATTAAGTCCTAGGCACGATTCTCAGCTTTTCTGCCTTCCAGCTGCAGGACATCAGAGCAGCCTATGTGCTGCTGAAGAAGCCCTTTCACTTTCACACTTTGCCTCAGCCTTTCATTGACTTTCTCCAGTGCATCAATGGCAGTCAGCAAAAGCCATCTCATTTCCTTGTCCTTATAATTACTGCATACTCTAAATGTCTGAAAAACCTGAGATATTGTGACAACAATTACATTTTTTTTGACATTCTGTCCCCGTCAATGTTGTCATTGCACCTTGATAGCAAGCACAGCAGAGGTATCACTTTTCCACCTGCCACCAATAACCAGGCTCCTGCAGTTAGCTCGCTGGCTAGTGGTCCAACCTCAAAATTCATTTGAAGATCAGATTTCTTAAACCACACCTGGCACCAACTGGGTAAGATCATATTTCCCAAGAAACACTTTGAGACAGAAATGAGCATGTAGGACAGAAATTCGGGGCACACTCTTGGGAATCAACACCTGTGAGAGAATAAAGAAAGTAAGATTAAACAGAGGGAAGAATGGATGTTCTATGCAGCCACAACTGAGGCGTCAGTTGATCCCATAGGGAGCACTGAAACTGGAATAGTTGCTCTTTGACAAATCTCCACTGGAATACTCATCCCACCTTGAGCCAAGGGGCTTGGACCTCTACAACCCCTCATCCACCTTTCCAAAAAAAGGTACTCAGCTCAAACACATCAGCAGGCATATCTCCCAACAGCAGGGGAGATGAGTACCTAAGTTTTAAAGGGGACATCAGGGAAGTTCACCACAGTATTCACTACATTTATAAAATATTGTATAATATATAATAATTTTAGCTTAAAAATATTTTACAATTATTAATAGTGTGCACACTTTAAGAACTTCATGACTACGACATTCAATATGTGGAAATGCATAACCACAATGCATGTTTATCAATCCATGTAAAAAAAATCAGCTAATTACTAAAAGGTATATTGATACATATAAATATTAAAAATATATATTATTAGATTACATATATATGCTAATAGTTTAGTGTTTCTCCCTTGGGAATTTTAGAAACTAGAAAAGAGAATCTTTAACAGAATGACTTATATTTATTTTAAAATCAATCATAAACAAATTTGGAATTGCCAATTCCAGCTCTTCTATTTATTTATGTTCTAATATTGCCATTTCTTTCAATGATTACGGATATCTAAGGGACTTTGTCCACCCTGGGTAAATGAATTCAAAATATTCTCAACTAAATTTTCATTTGCATGATAGTAGCATATCATTAAATGTTTACTCAAAGACGTCTTAAGAAGGTAAATACTATATCTGAGTAAGTGTTGGTGTTCAAGAATTCAAAAAGAGATGAATTTACACAAAATAAATATTTAGAATTATGAAAAATATATAATCTATAGTATTAGTTGTCGATAAATGTGATTTTAGTGCTTATCAAGGTATTATGATTCTAATATATTCAAAAACATTTACAATATAACACATTTTCTATTAAGGAATGTTAGTAGCAGAAAGTGTATTATAGAGCAAAAATTTGAGTATATAAGGCAGAGTAAGTATACCAATTAGTCTTTTGCGGTGCATTCACAAATCCGTGTTTAAAGGATAATATGCAAATTAGAGAAAAGGCAAGATTTAGGAATTACTTTGCTATGATTTAACTGCATCATTTGCACATTGAATCAGATTTTCATGATACAGAGGGATATATTGTCAATGTCCACCTGCTTTAAAAGCTTTGCACATTTTGTGGGGGAGTTAAAACATGTTTTCAGAAGATAATTACAGAAAAGAGCTGATAAGTATAAGTAAGCATTTTTTGGTATATGCTTACAAGTAGCATGTAATAATTAATGGAGAAGTAACAGAAAACTCAAAGTGGTTTTTTCAGATATTTTTGCTTCATTCATTCATTTACTCATTCAACATTTCTTGAGTGCTACTATGATTTGGATGCAGTTTGTCCCCACCAAAACTCATGTTGAAATTGGATCCTTAATGTGCTAGTGTTGGGAGACAGAGCCAACTGGGATGTGTTTGGGCCAGGGGGATGGGTCCCTCATAAATAAATTAATGTCATCTCGCTGGAGTGAGTTTTCATTCCCAAGGGATTAGATTAGTTACCTTGAGAACAGGTTGTTCGCTATGGTGTTTAGTCTCTTTGCACACACCACTTCTCCTTCGTCTTTCTGCCATGAGTTCAATCATGAACCACCAAAATTGTGAGTCATGTAAACCTCTTTTCTTTACAACTTACCTAGCCTTAGGCATTCTGTTATAGCAATACTAAACAGAGTCAGACAAACACTTTTCTTCTGTCAGGTGCTTTTCTAGGCATGATGGTACAGAGAAAACAAAAACAGCCGAGGGTCCCAACCTCACAGAGATGAGCAATTCAGGAGCTATTACTGCAATTTCCCTCAGTTACATATGGAGGGTTTAATAAGAGAATATTATTTGTAAATGGAAAAACTTAAGCAGACGGAACTATTCCTAAAGGTTCTAAAATTTAAATAAACTACGGAGGTGAAAAATTCTTCATAATTTCTACAGATACAGATTCAGCTCAACCTCTTATTCATGCCACGCCTCCAAATCTAGCTAACTGCTCTACTTGTTCTCTCAACAACTTACTGTTTAGACTAGATCAAGACCCTTTGTAAACTACTTTCCTATCATTCCATACTAATCTTGCAGAACCTTATTAAAGGCTGTATCCATTAACTTGCTTAATTATTTAAGTATTATCCATCCCCTCTACTGGAATACAGGTTTCATGAAGTCTTGGACAATATCTGACTTGATCACTATTTTATCTCAGGACCTGGCACAATACCAAGCCCATTGTTGGTATTCAACAGATATTTATTGACTGATGTAATAAATTTATTCACAAACTCACTAGTACTCACATGTTTAATATATAATATGAAACTTGCCTTGGTAATGCAAATTTGAGGCAGGTGAAGGTTGACTTTAAGATTCCACATTTTTGTTTCTTTTCTCCTTCCTTCTTTTTCACTCCTTAGATACCAAGTCCCATCACTCATATTTCTTTGGAATTTGATACACTGTTAATCAAAATATGGCCTCAAAAAATGTTCTTAAAATCACTTAAATTATAAATTTATATACATGTATTAATGATTATAATTAACAAGAGCAAAACTTGTTTGGTTTATTTAAAAGGAATTTATCTCAGTTTGCTATATCACAGGTTTAGAGATTAGGGACTAAGTTTTAGGATTAGAGAGCTATGAGATTTCATATTTTGGTTTTTGTTTTGTAAGAAAGTAGTGAATGATCATTGTAAAAGCTGCCACTTTACCTACTATTAAGGCCACCTCTGGAAATTAGGACCTTGCATTTATTGTCTATAGTATCATATGCTTCTTTCTTTCCTACTCATAATTTTTTTCTTTTTACTACCTAATGCATCAGTCCTCAAAACATTGATAATCACAAAAATTCTCATAGCCTGAAACAAAAAAGTTATCTTTCACATCAAACCGTTCTTCTAAGATAGTTCTTTCTTTCTTCTAAAAAATATTACGCATAAAATAAATGTACTTTACAAGTAACTGTGTTCAGATGGGAAGCAGATAATAACAATGGTTAAGTGAAAACAGGCAGGACTCGAACCACATGGGTTAACATCCTAACTTGACTATCCCCCAGCTGTGCTTCATTGTTTAACTTGTGTGCATCACGTTTTTTCATTTTTAGAATGCAGGAAATAATCTCCTATAGTGTTATTATGAGAATTAAATGTGTTATTATGCACAAAAGAGATCATTAAACATTCCCAGCATGAAATACCAAGGAGAATAACCAATAAACACAACAAACTAAGGCCTAACAATTCCTATGAAGAAGTGAGTCAACTAGTTGTGATATTTATTAAGTGCCTATTGTGATTAGACAATGTATAAAAGAAATTAGAGCTGAAGCAAAAGGGAAGTATCTCTGAATTTGAGAATCTTAATGAAAGCAGGAAAAAAAAAGCTAAAATTCAAGTTGTATTCACATGTAAAATAGATATATCAACATAAACATGCAGCAAGCATATTTATACATGTTATTGATGTATAATTTATGTCATAAAATTTACACGTTTTAAGTGTAAAATTCAATTTTTTTGAAAATTGTAACAAAGTTGTATAATTATCACCACAATCATTTGTAGTATATTAATATTTCCATCATTCAAAAAAGTTCAGTCAAGCTACATTCCTACATCCAGTCTTAATCAATAATTTGGTTTCTATCTGTATATATTTGACTCTTTTGAACATATCATGTGAATGGAATCATATATGCAGAATAATATTCTTGAGGTCCATCCACATTCTAGCATGTGTAGTATCAGCATGTATAGTCTCAGCATGCTTTATATTACTGAGTAGTATCCCAATGTACAGATATACTATATTTTGTTCATCTATTCACCACTTGACAGATGGTTACACTGATTCCCCTTTTTGGCTATTGTGAATAAGGCTGCTATGATCATTCATATACAAGTCTTTGTGTGGACATATGTTTTCATTTTTCTTGGGTAGATTCCCAGGCATGGTCTTGTTATGTTGTATGGTATATTTATGTATAAACTGTAAAAATATTTTTCAAAATGGCTCTCCCATTTTACATTCCCACTAGTAATGTATGAACAGTCCAGTTTTGCTACATCCTTACTGACTTATTACTATAGGATTTTTTTTTATTATAACCATTGTAGTGGGTATAGATCTTATTGTAGATTTAATTTGTGCTTCTTTACTAACTAATGATGTTGAACATCATTTAATCTGATTATTAGCTATTTATACATCTTGGTAAAAAGTCTTTTAAATTTCTTGTTCATTTTGATTAGAGTGTCTTTTTAATATTGTAATGTAGGAGACTTTCATATATTTTGGATATAAGCTTATAATATATTAACATATATTAATACATATTTTTAAATATCTCTCTTAGTCTAAGGCTTGTTTTTCATTTTCTTCACTTGATCTTAGCCAAAGGCTGTAAAACGGTATTTCATTTTCTTAATGGTTTCTTTTGAAGTGCAACTTTTCAAATTATTGTAAGGCCCAATTTAACCACATTTTTCTTTTATGGATTGTGTTTTTGGTGTCATATCTAAGAATCGTTTGCCAACTCAATGTAATAAAGACATTATCCTAATATTTTATTCTGAAAATTTTATAATTTGAGTAGGCTTAATTTTGAGTTAAATTTTTGTGTTTGGTGTGAAGTAAGGATCTAAAGTCATCTTTTTGTATGCCAATACCTAGTTATGCTAGCATTATTTGTTGGAAAGACTATTCTTTCTCCTGTTGAATTGTCTTCTTTCTTGAAAAACTAATTGACCATCAATGTTAACAGTGTGTTTCCGGACTCTCCACTCTGTTCCATTGATCTATATCTATCTTTACACTATAACACAATATTTAATTACTACAGCTTTAAAGTAAGTTTTGAAATAGGCAAGTTTAGGTCTCCAAATTTTGCTTTTTTCTCAAAATTGTGTGTGTGTACACATACACATTGAATTTCCATATAAATTTTAAGACTCACTTATCAACTTCTGCCCACAAAAAGCCTGATGAGATTTTTATTGTGATTACAATGAATCTATAGATCAATTTTGGGAGAATTATGATGCTAACAATTTTACCTTCCAATCAATAAATCTAGAATTTTTCTCCATTTATTCAGATCTTATTTACTTTCTCTCAGCAATATTTTATAGCTTGCAATATACAAATTTTGTACTTTTTCTGTTACATTTATTTTTAATTATCTTATTTATTTGATGCTATTTTGAATGAAAGTTTTTCCTTAATTTCTTTTCTGAGTTGTTCATGACCTATAGAGAAATGCAACTCATTCTATATTGGTGTTTTTACCTTGTGACATTGTTGAAAATTTATTAGTTATATGAAATTTTATTTTGATTTTTTTAGAATTTTCTACATAAAGAATCATAGCCCCTGTACATATGACAATTTTATTTCTTCCTTTCCAATCTAGCTTCCTTATATTTCTTTTTTCTTGCCTGTACTTGCCTTAGCTGTACTGTCTTGAACCTTCCATACACTGTTGAATAGAAATGGCAAGAGTAGACATCATTGTCTTGTTTCTGATCTTAGGAAAAAGACATTATCTATTATTTATTATGTTAGCTATAGATTTCTGTATGTGCCCTTTATTAGGCTGAGAAACATCCCATTTTATTTTCATTCATTTTGTTGAGAAATTTTATCAAGAATAAGCTCATAACAGTAGGTAGCACAAGTATTAAAGATGATCTGCCCTCAAACATTAAAGGAGATGAAAGTATTTTCCTAATGGGTAAGTTCAAGAAAGGTTTTAGAAATGACCCGTGGATAAAACAGAAAGAAAATGTTAAAGTCATCAGTTGGTACACTTCAAATTTTTAATGACATAAAAGTCTTAGAACAAAAGCAGTGATGAATAAGGACTCAGAAAATAACTCTAAGGACAAGAAGGTAACAATCCAGTTCTGGGCCTAAGAGGAAATGAAGACCATGTTCTCCTTTGTATCTGTGCTTATTCTACAATTCAGACTCTGCATATTGGTTAAGGACAGTAATGTTTTCTGAAATGTTATGAGACAAAAAAGACAAATAGCCCCTTTATGTGTGACTAAACTTCTCTTTAGCCTAGTGTGATCTATACTGTCTTTTGGTTTTGTTTTTGTTTTTATCTTATAAAGATCTTCCTGTTTCAAGTCTATTTTTCCTCTCTTCCAGTGTCAGAAATTCAGAGCATGGCCCAAGTGTATAATGAAACCCTGGCAAGGATTCACTTATAAAACAGTCATTATTTTTAAATTGCTTTTGTTAATAGAGAAATCACAAAATAAAAACCAATAGAATTGATACTTACCTTTTAAACTAGGTATAAATAAATAAGAAACAATATTAAAAGACAAAAAAACAGAATGGAAAATATTTGCAACAAATAGCATAAATGTTAATAGCCTTAATGTATGGTTATGTATCAAGTTTAAGAAAAACACAAATTACAAATATTGAAATAAGGAAAACATATTTAATTATCAAAAGTAAAAATCTTGGGGGAAAATCCTTAAAAAGAAAGTTCAACTTTTGTTAATAACTAAAGCAATGCAATTGGCATAAATTTTTAAAATAAATGATATGATAACAAAGATAATGACTACATTATAGGAGTAGGAATGTTAATTGTGATAACCTTTCTGAAAAACAATGTATATGTATGAGTGTGTGTATTCATATGTATGTATGCTCACATATATATAGCATAAAGAACCTTTAAAAATAGAAATAGTCTTATCATTTGAGTTATTAATATCACTTATAATAAATTAACCTAAATATGGCCAAAAGTTTATGGACAATGATTTTTTTTCTTGGATTATTTATAATTTTGAAAAAAAAAATCTAAAAAGTTGAAATAAAATTTTAAATAAGTTATTGTACTTTCAATTGATTGCACATTTTTATGAATGACATGAAATTTATAATAAAAATAAATGAATTTTATAACTAAAAGTCAATACATATTGTTTAATCCAGGGAAAGGGATGAGACAGTAGGGAATAGGTGAGAATTAGAGAAGCAAGCCTAATGTGCTGGGGACCTTAGAGTGTAGGATAAAAGGTGTCTGATTGAAGAGAGAAGAAATGAATAGAGCAACTCACATGATGGGAATAAGAGAGAATGTTAATTGTAATACTGAAAGCCACTTTCACTACCAGGCTGTGATAAGCATGCCCTACTGGGATATCGAGCATTTTTCTTTAAATAGTGTACGAGCTAGAAGATATGTGTTTTAGCACTATTTCCACCCATAGACTAGGTTAGCATAGACTCTAACCCTTCAAAAAAAAATATTTTACCTATTAGCCGTATCCCCTTCTTACTTCAATAGAGTTGAAATGGTTTTCAACAAGAGCACATGCAAAAATAATCATAAAGTAGACATGTGGAATAAGAACCAGAAAAAAATCGAATAGGCAATAAAACTAAATTTGGGTCCTTCAACAATGATGTAGCCCTACATGGCAAACAGATACAAAACAATCAGCCATCATTTTTATAAATCCTTCCCTAAACTTCAGTTTTGACAAGAATGGTGTATAGTTCGAATCAAGATGAACATTAACGTTTTGACTTCTAGTCTTTACAGTGGCAGTGACTCTGAATGAGAAAGACGGGGCTCTGCGTCACCAAGTAAAGCTTTCCACTGCACCCGCTCTGCTGCTGCAGACAGAAAAAGTCATTCGTTACACAGGGTGGGGTGGGGAGCCAGGAGGCCACCCCAGCAGTGACACAAGTGCTCCAGCACTATTTTTTTACCATCATTTGGGTTTAAAAACTGAAATTTTTGAGTATGTCATTTTGTTATGCACATTTAATATGAATTAATCCAGCATTCATTTTCTTGTTATAGGAGAAATCAGAGAGATATGAAAACATAGGATAATTGGAGAAAAGGTCATGAAACAATGTAATAAAGTTGGTAAAATAAAGACAAATATCACCCACTCTATCATGTTATTTTGGGCCAAATCTGACTTCTCAAATCTATTTAATAATATAAATAAATCATTTTAAAATAATTTCTTTAGAAGATTACTGAATTTGAAGATCTGATGCAATCATTTTCAAAACTGTCTTATGTCTAGGGAATCATAAGAATACCTGCTGAGTCATGGCAATGAGGCATCACCACATGAAGTTTAAAAAGACTTATTCTTTTTCTGTAGTCTTTTGAAAAAGTCACAACTTTCAAAAGAGTGTTTTTATAATGTTGACAGGTGTGCTGTGATTACTCATCATGCTGTAAGCTTCATATTAAAAGGGCCTCTTTTTTCTACCATTAAGAAACATAGCCATAAAAATATCCATTCTAACTATAAAATAGATGCTAATTAGCAGAAATCCTTTATTAAACTCTCGATAATTTATGGCAGTGAAATGAATGGGAAAGGTGTGAATATGGATATAAACTCCAAATGTTTAGAGTGGTTTAGCTACTCAAGTCAATAAAAATAACTGGTTCAAGACACAGTATGGCAGCATGAAAAAAGCATGGGCATTTGGATGAAAGCATGTGGGTTTGAATCGTCTTTTGTAAGACACTGGTTTTGTAAGTTTGAACAAATTACATCTCTGTGACCTATTTTTTTCATATGTTAACTCTGAATGAAATAATAATACATAAATTATGGAATTGTTATTAAAGTATATATGTAAATATACACACAGACACATGCACCTGTACATGCATATAAACATATAAATATATTCATTCCCTAATTAGTCTTCAGAATGGAATGAGGATATTTATCTGGTGGCATCCTTTTGGTATTCTGTGACCTTCGAGGTTTTTTTTTTAGAGTATTCTCTGGTTTCTCTTTAAAACGAATAAATCTTTCACCTTTTAAAGAGTTATATAAAATTGAAAGAGTGTCTTTCTTTATAGCTATAAGAGATTTAATAACTTAGTAAAGGAAACATTATGGTTATTTGGGGTCAATAACTGATCTCCCACCTGAGCAAACCCAGTGCCTAAAATAAGTATGAATCAGAGCCCTGATGAGGGGGACAGACAGGTAGACCAGCACAGATAACCAGCAGCAGTGGAAATGGCAGGGTACAGTGTACCACACACTCTGTTGCCCGGGCTAGAGTGAGTCCCGTGGCATCCTCCTAGCTCACAGCAACCTCAAACTCCTGGGCTTAAGCAATCCTACTGCCTCAGCCTCCCGAGTTGCTGGGACTACAGGCATGTGCCACCATGCCCAGCTAATTTTTTATCTATATATTTTTAGTTGGCCAGATAATTTCTTTCTATTTTTAGTAGAGATGGGGTCTCGCTCTTGCTCAGGCTGGTCTCGAACTCCTGAGCTCAAACGATCTGCCCGCCTCGGCCTCCCAAGTGCTAGGATTACAGGCGTGAGCCACCGCGCCCGGCCTACCACAGCTTTTAAGGATCAGAAAATTCTTGTGGTGACTGAGGAATGTATCGTTATTTGTTTAGAATTCACAGGAAAGATGGAAATTCTAGGTAAGGAAATTGCATGAGAGCTTGCGGACCAATGCTATGCCAACCGTTATTCAAGCCTGTGTCTGCCTGATTATAAGACCTGAATTCTAGAGAGAAAAACAGAAAGTTAGTAACTAGGACTATAGCCATGCACCACTATGACCTGCTTTTTTTTTTTTTTAATAGAGATGGGGTCTTGCGATGTTGCCCAGGCTGGTCTTAAACTCCTGAGCTCAAGTGATCCTCCTGCTTTAGCCTCCCAAAGTGTTGTGATTACATGTGTGAGTCGCCATGCCCAGCCTAAACTCAAGACTTCTAATGCCATCTCTTCTGAGGTCATGTGAAACCCTGACTCGTTTTTCTAGGCATTTCTAAGATGTTTAAGTCATTGCTTAAAGAAATGACTTCCCAATAAAAATTTCCTAATTTCTTAAAAACTGCTATTACCAATCAGAATTTGAAAGTCAAAAATTACATTTTCTTAAATCTTGATGAATGTGTCCATATTAAATTCTCTCTACCATCCTCATTGAGAAAAGACTTGGTCAGAAATGTCAAACCTTCCAAAATTAAATGAATATGAAGCCAAGGAAAAAAAATACACCGATTTCTCACACATCATTTCAAAAATTAAGAAATGGACAAGCACAGTAGCTCACGCATGTGACTCCAGTACTTTGGGAGGCTGAGGCAGGAGGATTGCTTGAGGCCAAGGGTTCGAGCCTGCAGTGAGCTGTGATACAGCCACTGCACTCACTCCAGCCTGGGTGATAAAACAAGACTCTACCTAAAAAGAAAAACAAACACATTAAAAAATGAATCAGGAAAAGTATATATGATATATGTGGAGCAAATATTAGGTAAAAGGGTTTGCTTTATTTATCAGTTTACATATCTTTGATTTTCCATTTTAATGACTATACTTAGTCACTAAGGAAGTTCATTTATTTATTTGTTTATTTTTTATTATTTCAAAATATTACAGGGGCACAAATATTTTTCATTAAATGGATTGCTTTTGTTATGCTTGAGTCAGGGTTATAAGATTCCCATCACCCAGATAGTGCTCATTGTATCTGTTAGGTAGGTTTTTGCCCCTCTCCTCATCCCGCCCCCTGCTGCTTGATTCCCACTGAGTTTAACTTCCCTCTGTGCACATATGTGCTCATTGGTTAGGTCCAATTTAACAGCAAGTACACGTGTTGTTTGCTTTTCCATTCTTGGATATTTCACTTAGGATAAGGGTCTCCAATTCCATCCAAATTGTTGGAAAAGGCCTCAGTTCATCCTACTTCATGACTGACTAGTATTCTATAGTATACATATGCCACATTTACTGAATCCACTCATGAATTCATGAGCACTTGGGTTGATTCCACATCTTTGCAATTGTGAATTGTGCTGCAATAAACATTCAAGTGTAGGTGTCTTTTCGATAAAATGACTTCTTTTCTTTTGAGTAAAGAATTGGGCTTCTTTTCCCCAGTGTATGCTGTTCTCGGCTTTGTCAAAGATCAGTTGGCTGTATGTGGATGTTTTTATATCTGGGTTCTCTGGTATGTTCCAGTGGTCTATGTCTGTATTTTTGTGCCAATACCATGCTGTTTGGGATACAATAGCCTTGTGGTATATAGTTTGAAGTCTGGTAATGTAATGCCTCCAGATTTGTTCTGTTTCTTAAGATTGCTTTGGCTATTCAGGCTATTTTCTGGTTCTAGATGAACCATAGAATTATTTTGTCTAGATCTCTGAAATATGACATTGCTATTTTCATGGGGATTGCTTTGAATCTGTAAGTTACTTTTGGTAGTATGGACGTTTCAACAATGTTGATTTGACCAATCCATGACATGACATATTTTTCCATTTGTTTGTGTCACTTGCGATTTCTTTCCTCAGTGTTTTGTAGTTCTCCTTGTAGAGATCTTTCACCTTCTTGGTTAAGTATATTCCTAGGTATTTTGTTTTCTTTGTGGCTATTGTGAATGGTATTGAGTCATGGAATGACTCTCAGCTTGACTATTATTGGTGTATAGGAGTGCTACTCATTTGTGTACATTGATTTTGCCCAAGCTGCTTGGGAGGCTGAGGCAGGAGGATCACTTGAGCCCAGGAGTTTGAGGTTGCAGTGAGCTGTGATGATGCCACTGCACTCTACCCAGGGCAACAGAGTGAGACTCTGTCTCAAAAAAAAAAATCAATTCTTCTAAATCCCATTCATTTTTTTTTCTTATTTACAGGATCAGAATAAGTTACAAGATCAGATTAAGTACGTGTAAAATAGTTTGGGCAAGTTTAAAGTCATAAAAGTAGACCAGACTAATATGACCCCATATTTTCAATTCCAGCATTAAATTACTTAGCTGACTTTCAGTCTTTAAGATGTCATTATGGGAACCCCTTTTCAACTTAGTACGCTAAAGTATGAATGTGAACTTTTATGATTTTGGAAAATCAATTAAATGTTTAGACAGTACCATATAAAAATGATAGTCATTAAGCCCATGCCATTGCCTGTGAAATTGTAAGAAGCTTCATGGATGATCGGATAATACATAAGACTAGAGGATAATGTACACTTGCACATAATGGATTTTTTTAAGAAAATTATCAGACAAGTATAAAATGTCTTCAGAAATAATACTGCTCTTGAGGTTTGCTGTGGTTAAATTCACATTTGAAGAAAATGTTGGCACTTAATAATAAAAATTTCTTCCCTCACCTGGTGTCAAACACATAAAATTCTACTTGATAAGAGAAGCACATACTGTTTCCATTGTATTATAATTGTGCCATTAATGAAATGTGGAGGAATTATTTTAACTTTGGGTGCATGTACTGACTCAAAGTTCACCTTTATAATCAAAGCATAAACTTCAGTTTTCAAAAGTCTATAATTTTATAAATACATCTACATTTGATAAGATAAAAATCCTTTTCAGTTCTTCACAAGTAAGTAAGTTACTAGTTTTAAGAGAGACAAAGCCTCATTTTACATATTTTCAGCCAAGTAATGAAATGATTTCAACTATTGATTTCTAATGTTTATTTTCCAGATAAACAAGATAATTATTCATAGAATAGTATATACTGTAATGTCAGTAAACCGAACATAGAACAATAACAAAACAAGTAGCTATGCAAAGACTAAATAAATTCAAAACAAAGAAGGAATAATCAAGATTTCAAGCTTCATTTAATATTTGTGTGGCTGTGTATTAATTGAAGTTTATAATAAATATTTTTGTAAATGTGAGCATTGATGGTCATTTTAATTTTTTTCTTTGTAACTCTCTCTGATTTCTAAGTTTTCAAAACTAAATATGTATTGATTTTATAATCAGAAAAAAATGTTATTTAAAATAAAATTTTATTTATGAATAATAAAATGAATAAATAGATATTGCATAAAATTCTATATTATTTTAGAAAAGTGGACTCATCTCATTACTCTATAGTTCTTCTCTTTACTTTTAAATATAAAAAATAAAATATTAGTTGTTGACATTTGGCCACATTTAAAAGAGGAAACTTAGGCAGAAGGTATAACTACCCCACCCTATCCCACCCACAAAAATTATACACAGCTATATGTTGAGACAAGTTAAATGAATTAGAGAAGACAGACAGATGGTGATTGATGCTGTACTTAGTACATAGATTAGAACAGTAGGTGAAGCCAAGTTTCCGTTTGCAACAGGCATCCTCTTCAAAATATCACTGGTTTAAGACATTTGTCATACTCTTTTCTGATTATAGAATGGTCCATTTAATACATTGTAATTTTTATAGTGTATTAAAAAATAAATTCTTTGTGAAATACTTTGCATTTTTAAAACAAACATTTCATATGGCACGGATATATATTGATACTTGATGCAGATATTAAGAATTATTCAGGGAAATGTCAAAGGTAATAATAAATCCCCTTTGGGAAAAAGAAGGAGGTTCAGATTCCATTTATTAAATATTTAGTAACTGGTTTGGGTAGATGAACTGCCTTCATATTTTTTTTCTAAATGATATATCAAGAGGTTTTTTTTATGAATAAAGTCAAATTGTGTGAAAACTAAGAGCTATAAAGGCTAAATCTTGTCCCTGATCCCAATGACTAGCAAAGTATGTGAGCCAAATTTCAACCTCAGATCCTTTGCCTTTAAACTACATTCATTTTTTCCTATGTCATACTACCTCAGACACTAAGAAGGCTGGCAGCAAGCTATGGCTTCAGTGCAGGAATAACTGATTAGTAAGACAGGAAACGTGATATAAGAAAATGATACAGGTGCCCAGTGATTTTAAAAGTAAGTCTAAAGGGGTAACATCAGTTAAAAATGGCACTTCCAAAAATAATTTTCTCTGTAAAAGCAATGAGAACACTGGTAAAAATCGAAAACATCAGCTTTTCCAGAACTCTGGAAATTAACCAAAGAGTTGCAGCAATCTAGGGAGAATTTATTCAGGAAAAACACTGAAACTTGGTATCAGCAGCGAGTTCATCATGTTTTAACTCTCCCTATTCCTATTCCACATTCACCAGCTCCACAATAGCCTTCATATCCAGTAGCCCACAATCATGACCAAAACCAGCAGGCTTGCAGCTGGTGGAGGAGAAAGAATGGGGTTGGAGCTCCTTTAAAGCCTTGTTCCCCCAGAATTGTCACTATTTGGCCTGTGTGATAGTTTCATGGAAGACCTAATATGCTAAATTGTCTTTGTTTGACCTGACTCTGATCGTGCCCAATGTGAACAGCCTTTTCCTCAGGAGAAATTGTTGAAAACAATCAGATGCAATTACTGAACATTTCTGCTGAGCAGTAAATAACAACTGGGGCAAGCAACAGTCTTAAGAAGCAAATGCTTGAAAGGAAAAGCTAGGTAATGAGATGTCCATGGAATGCTTTGAAAAACTTTGACATAGTCCTGGGACTGTGAAAGGCTAAGGCAGTATTGTAAAGAAGTGGTGAGGCATGCCCCAATATGCACACAGGAGAGAGAATGGAGATAAATAGGAGCAAAGATTTGTATTCAATTGAAATCAAATTGTTTTTAATCAGAACAAGATTGTTTTAAGTTAAATGTAAGTTGTAATTCCCCAATGCAATAATGAAGAAAATAACTCAAAAACATAATAAAAGAAATGACAAGAGAATTAAAATGATGAAGAAAATATTGAACACAAAAGGCAATAATGAAGGAATACTGGAATGGAAAAATATGAGACATAAAGAAAACAAGTAACAAAACAGCAGATCCAAATATCACTTAATTGCTAATTACCTTAAATGTAAATAGATTTAGCTTTCCAATTAAAGGCAGAGATGGATAGAATGCTAAAAAAAATCCAATTGTATGTTATCTATAAGAGATATATATTCAAAGATACATATTAGATTGAAAATAAAGTGATGGGAAAATATTCACCATGCAAACACTAACCAAAATAAAGTTGGAGTGGCTATACTAATAGAAAAAATATACTTTAAGACAGAAATTATTACTAGAGATAAAAAGGATATTTTATGATGATAAAAGAGTAAATCCATCTGTATGATACTACAATTATATATTTATGGCCGATTTTTAACAAGAATGCCAAAACAATTCAATGGGAAAAGAATAGCCTTTTCAACAAATGATTCTAGGACAACTGAATACCCACATAAAAAAGAATGAAGTTGAAACCCTACCTCAAACCATATACAAAATTTAAATCAAAATGAATCAAAGGCCTAAATGTAAGAACTAAAATGATAAAATTCATGAAGAAAACATATGTATAAATTTTTGTGACCTTGGATTAGGCAATGATTTCTTAGATATGGCAACAAAAGGCAAAATAGATAAATTAAACTTGAAATTTAAAATTTTGTGCTTCAAATGATACTATCAAGAAAATGAAAATACAACTTATAGAATGGAATAAATATCTATAAATTTTATATCTGATAGAAGTCTAGATTCAGAATATATAAAAAACTATCACAACTCAATAAAAGGCATATAACTCAATTAAAAACTAGGCAAAGGATTTTAATAGGTATTTCTTCAAAGAAGACATACAAATTGCTGACAAGCATATGAAATGATGTTTAACATTATTGGTCAATAGGAAATGCAAATCAAAACCCCACTGAGATATCAATTTATACTCACTAGAATGGTTATAATAAAATAGACAAGCAATAAGAAGTGCTGGCTAGGATGTGAAGAAATGAGAATATTATTCATAATGATACAATACATACAATACATCATTCAAACAAACAATATTTGTGTTTGTACAAATATAGAAACAATACAAATATCCATCAGCTAATGAAGGGATAAACAAAATGGGGTATATTTATAGAATGGGTTATTATCTGGTCATATAAAGGAATGAGATACTGACTTATAGTACAACATTCATGAATTTGTAAAACATTATGCTAAGTGAAACAAGCCAGACCCTAAAGGCCATATATTGCATGATTCCATGTATAGGCAATGTCCAGAATAGGCAAATCTATAGAAAGCAGATTATTGGTTGCCAGGGGTTGAGGATAAGTGGGAATGCAGAGTGACCGCTAATGGGTATGGGGTGTGGGGGATGGAGGGCCAATGAAAATGTACTAGATTAGATAGTAATGATGGTTTTGCAATTTTATGAATATACTAAATACCACTGAATGTTATGATATTTGAATTATATTTCAATTTTTTTAAAAAAATGAATCTAAAATAGAGACTGTTTTAACCACAAGACAACATTGCTTACTATACCTCCTAACTGTCAATGACAGATTATATTAATATATCTCAAAACTTACAACGTGTGTCTATTTACTCATAACAATAGAGTGAAACAACAATAATGTCAATAAAATATTCAAAAAATAGTGAGAATAGCAGCAGCACACAATAAGAACTTATACGTGCAACAAACTGTAATAAGCACATTTTATATATCACTTTATTTGGTCCTCACAACAACCATGAGAGTAAAGTACCATTAGTGTTATTTTTGCAGATAAAGAAAAAGAGACTGAAAGAAGTTAAGGAACTTACAGTTACACCACGGAGGAGAAGGATTTCAAATTATACAGATTCTGATTTCCAAGCTCACCCCCTTAACTTCCATATTATGCTACCTCATTCATTCATTCAGAACAACCCAGTTTTTTATAATATCATGACCTCATTCAATAGATGGTATAAACTTTTACCAATCCCAACAGGGGTCACATTGCATATCTACCTCAAAAGGAGAACAACAAGGTGACATGTCTGTATGTTTCCCATGAGTCTCCTAAGAGAGAAATTGGCCTGATTGGAGATGACAGGAAGTGCTCAGACTATGTTTCAAAGAAACAAGGGCTGTTGTTCTTTAGCCGTTAGGGAAGTTGACTGGATGAGAAGGGTATCACCACCATAGAAAGTGACAATGATTTGCAATGTGTCAGCTTGGTACAGAATCACTAGCTATCACTGGAGGGGAAATGCTTTGATCTCTTAAAATATGCAGGGTCATTTGCATTCTCTTCAGATGCAGTCCCTCAGAACATCTATTTCAAGTTCAACCAGATGAATTAGGCAGTAAGAAATAAAATTGGAGGAAAGTTATCATATAGATTATACTGTGTTTCTCTCAGTTAAAGCAATAAAAACTAAAAGAAATAAGAAGGCCCTGTTTTAGAAACTGTGAAATGATTGGAATGTCAGGTATTGAGGAAGTCTAAAGTTCCTCAAACAGAGCTCAGTGCTTCCAGCACAGGAAGTGGATAGTCAGAGACTATGCAGGAATTAGAGACAGGATATCCGTGTTTGTGGTAATTTCAAAGGCATTGGGTGAAACAACTGGCAGTGAAGAAAGGGTAGATGCCAAGGCCCAAAGAGAAGTATCTGAAATGAAAGTTGGGATGCTGAGCAGAGTTATTGATACCAGGTGAGGAAGCTACTAAAAAGAAAGTGAAAGAGATGGTCAGGGCTAAGGAGAATTTAAGAATTTGGACTGGCTGCAATTATCCTAGTAGAATATTGTAGGAAGGGTGACTTTCTTTACTATTTATATTTATGTCTGCTTTCCTTTTAATGTATTCCTCTAATGGGCACAATCTGCATAATATATTACACACTCCTAATAGTTCAACACAAAGCACTTGATCATTTAAAATTTAATTTGATTACTTTCCTGGTGTTCCTATGATTTGTGTGTTTTCATATTTAATACTAATATGGAGTTGACAAAAGTCCACCTCTGATTCCTGCATAGTGAAGTTAAAACGTTCCTCCACCTACAGTGTTAAGCAAAGAATTGGGCATAGGCATAGCTCATTGCCTATGACTTACTCTTACCAACTTTCCTATCAGGAAGTTAGATTCACCTTGAGCAAGTGTTAGCCCATGTGTGTGTGTGTGTGTGTGTGTGTGTGTGTGTGTTTGTGCAGTGTGGTATGTGTATTAGCCAAAGTTCCAACAGAAGACACAGATAGGACTCTCAAATTTCAAGGGGGTTTATTTATAAAAAGACTGTTTACAAGGTTGTGAGCATGGCCTAGGCAAATCACAAGGGATAGTATAATAGAGGAACAGCTGCTACCACCTGTGGCCAGAAGAGAGTAGAGAGGAAGGAATTACCAAACAGAACCAGAAGAGAGAGGGTCACGTATAGATGACTGCCTTGAGATGAGCTAGGATCACCAGCCTGCCTCATGGAATCTATGTAAGAGAGAGCCAGGAGAAAAACTATCTTAACCTCATTCTTCTTTTCTCTAATATTCTGCTGTGGCTTCCCATTGGCCAAAACTGTGAGGAAGCCAGAGGTCACATAAGTCAGCCTCCTGGGGCAGAGATCATGATGAAAAAGAGTGGACCGTGGACCTCAAAGGGCAGACGAGGCACAATGTGCATCCTGGGAGGCACTATTTCAAATAAATGCTGGGGTTCTAGTCTACATAAAATTGAAGGATGATATAGTCACCTGCAGACCAAAGATTATTACCAAGAAGCTAGACTGACCTTCAAATCATAGACATTGGGCAAGCCAGCTGAAAGGCACCAGCAAAATCAGCAGGGCTGAGAAACTCACAGAGCAGAAAACCACAATCAACACAGAAAAGTTTAAGTGATTGATGCTAAGAGAGGAAGGCTAGTATTGGGGTCGAGTGCAGACTGTAGACCCGAAACACCCTGCTGCACATCTTTGCTCTACCGCTGACTACCTGGTCAAGTCCTTTTACCATTCTCAACTTTAGCTCTCTTCCCTACAACATGGAGATGATAATTTTACCTATCTCTTATAAAACATTGGGATAATAATTTTATCTATACCATAGGATTACTGTGCTGGTAAAAATAGATCAGTATAAGAACCGTTTTCAAAACAAGGCATGGAACATTGTGTCACATTTTTATTGCTTGAGTGAAAAAAATGGTGAACAGATTTTAAAGTGACTAGGAGGCTGAAAAATTGTAAACAAGCTCATGACCACATGCTGTGATGAGAAGACATTGACCATCTATTCTCCAGAAATGCATCCTAGGAAGATGCCCACAGCCAGCTTCTGTCTGCTGTGTAGAAGAGAAAAGTGGCCTGTGACCTCACCTTGTAAACAAGCAGATAACCCTAAGGGAAGCATTATGCTGTTCTGCCTGAACCTGGGAGAAATTATACAAATTAATTCAAGTTTGCTAGTGAAATGAATTGGGGACTTTTAAAATACACAATATATGACAACTAATCCACCCCCGATGACAAAATTGTGCAATATCATACAAGAAAATCACATATAAGCCTGACTTTTAGAACCAGCAGTCAGGCAAAGGAACTTGCCTACAAATCAATAGTAGAATCTTCTCCATTCATACTGCAATTTTAGTATATTAAACTACACAGAGACAGATATAATCTTATTTACCAAATAAAAGGATATGTTCATGTATTTTGGTACAGGAATGCCTCACTTTTCAAGAAGTCATTTATGTGCCATATTATTTCAATTACCTGCTAACTGATCTCCCTGCCTCCATTTCATCAACCTCTAAAGTATCTTCCCTACTGCTCCCAACATGATCTGGTGACTCCTTCCCCTGTTTGAACTAGTTTAACTAGCTGTAGGCTAAAGATTGAACTTCTAAGTATGGCATGTGAGTCCATGCACTCTTTGGCCTGAGCCTCTGAGCCTCTGAGCTTTCCAGCATCATCTCTGTTCTTCCTTCCCAAACACTCTGTCCCATAGCTGGGCTTTAAGCCCTGCTGTTTCCCATGTGCTTCTGTTTTTCACCAGATGTACTACTTGGTTTTGATTATGGTTAAGCTGAAATTATTTACTCTAATTGTTGTAACCTATTTCCCACATGCTTGGTAAGACAAATAATTAGTATACATAAAGGGATATAGGATGGTTAACTTCAGTTTTACTGAGAGTTCATTGAAGACAGGCTGATGTTACTTTACTTATGCATTATTTGAAAGTTTCATGAGAGGACCAATCAATCTTCATCTTTAAACAATACATATTGACTTACCTTGTGCTGTTAGACCTGATTCTGGCCTCATTCTCCAATCTGAGCCTGGGCTTGGGTCCAACTTTGGAGTTCTCTTTTATTTTTTATGAAGTATCATATACATTACTTTGCCACATGTGTTGAACCTCAGTCAGTTGTTTAATAACTAACGCAAATTTCAGCCTTGGAAACACAATATTGACAAGTTTACCAACATTAATCATTCCTGCGATACTGATTAGTGAAATCTATATATTACAGTCTTCCTAACTGTAACAAATAACACTGACCTTTCAACCAAATGTGCCTTTTTATTCTGCATGACCATCACATGCTTAACTCCAGACAAAGAATTAATTATCTTTCTTCTATGTGCACAAAAAACTTTATAAATATCACCATTATATCACTCACCTCATTATAGTAAAATTAATTATTTATGTGTCTGAATTCAAGACTTGACTGTGTAGAACAAGTAGAGTGGTTATATTTTCTTCGTTGTATGTTTTTGGTGCCTAGAAAAATTTTGATGTATAATAGAAAAGAAATAATATTTCTTAGATAAAATTGAATCTTAAATTTAATAAATATGGCTGAAAACCCAGAAGAAATAGATCTTAACCTAAGAAAATTCTTCAATAGTCATTGAATTCATTACCTGTACAAACTCGCATTCAACACCATCCCAGTTTCAGTTGGAGTATCTTTAATGAAGAAAATATAATTAATATTACTAAATCTCAACCCTAATATGTTTTTAATGTCTTTTTAATATTCTGTGTGACACAATAAGAATAATTCATAAAGCAGTCCTAAAGTATTTTGCTCCATTAGAAACTATAATAGTTATCAAGGACAAGCAGCTGTGCAATTGTTTAAACTGTGAACTAAACTAACTAATTTTTTTATGGAACACCATTTTTATTAGAAAAAAAGAATGATAGACAAACTAAAGGTTTTTTTATATTTGGATACTTATCAAGTTTTTTCCCTTAAAAATTAATAAAGTGAACCTCTGTAGGAAAATAACTGATAAAAATTTTATTATTATTGCCAATGACAAAATTTGAGCTTTCAAGCAAAAGGTTAGAATTTTAGGAAACCTTAACTGCCATTGTGAAATTGGCAGATTCCTAAATGATTTCTAGTAAGACTGGTGGTGATATCAATTAATGTGATTGTTTTTGCTATTATCTAATGAAATGTATCAGCATTTAAAAGATCTGAAAAACTCAGTAAACCAATGTTTTCCAGATGATGTTACAAAATCCAGCATAGGATCCTGCAAAATGAAAGAATCCTTTCAAAAAGTGACATACACCAGTGGATTTTAATGTAATAAAGTAAGAAATGTTTACTGCCAAGATTTCATATTCCACATTGCAATTATCCTTTAAGAAACTACCACTTATTGAATGGGTTATAGTATGCAAAAACAATACCTAAAATGTTCATAAGAGGCTGTTAAACCCTTTTCCAACTACCTCTCTGTGTGGCTGAATAGTCATCATCTACATCAACTGAAACAACCTAGTGCAACAGAATAAATGTGGAAGAAGATATAAGAGTCTACTGTCTTCTTAAGCCAGTCATTTTTTCAATTGCATGAAGGTAAAACAATGTCACTCTACTCACTATTTTTTGTTTGTTATGGAAAGTATAGCTATTTTTCACAAAATATATGTATATTAATACGCAATAAACTTATTACATTTATGTATATCAATAAACAAATATTTTTAAATGTCTCAGATTCAATTTATAATACACTAAATATCCATTGATATAACCCATGTAAACTGAAGCATTTTGGCATCCTCAATACCTTTTAAGAGCAGAGAAAGGCCCTGAGTCTAAAAAATCAAGAATTGCTGACTAGTGACTTCCTGTCATGTCAGCTTTGCTGCTGCTCCTTCTCTAAGGCATTAACCCAATCCCAGTAGAGTTGTGTGTGACCTTCTTCCCCATGACTAAGCCTCTTCCTCCCTCACATGTCTCTGTGGCAGTGCACTGTAGCAGTTAACCTCCAGACAGGAAGCTCTCTCACCGCGTCACCCTGCTAAGCCTTGCTTAGGCTCTCTGAGACAGTTTCCTCTTTTGCAAAATGAGGATTAGTATTAGTTGGATTATGTTGAGGATTCATTAGATTAATATATGTGAAGCACATAGAATACTCCCTGGTGTACAATAAACAATACTTGTTAGTTGTTGTCTTCATTTTGTTTGCTAACTAAGGGAGGCAGTAAAGAATACTAATTTAGAATGTTGCTTTTAAAACCAGACTGCCTGGGCTCAAATTCTGTTTTTTCTACTAATTAGTTTTGTAACTTTAAGAAAATTACTGATCTTTTCTGTGTGTCAATGTCTTCATCTTAAAAATTATTGCAATAATAGAACCCAGCTCATATATGTGGATAAGGATTAAATGAGAAGATACTTATAAAGCATTTATAATAGCATCTTGTGCATGAAGTATTCAATAGATTATGGCACTTAAGATTATGATTTCTTTACTTCTGTGTGTGTTTGATCCATTTCCTCTAGGCCCAGAGTCTGACCCCATGATACCTATATATTGACATTAAATTTCTGGCTGGTTTTATTGCTGTCTCTATAATCTTCAACCTGATGATTCATCTAACTCTTCTTTACAATTGACTCCCAATTATTACTCCCTGTATACATGGACTTCTACCTGTTACTTCTGCCAAGACTTCCCTAACACTGCTTTGCTCTATCACTCCAGGTCCGCTGGCTTACTATTGGGATATTTCATGTAGTGGTGTCCTTGTTTAACACAGATCAAGGCTGAGTTCAACTCTGCTAGGTATATTCTGTTCGAGAAGGAAAGGGAATTCAATTCTGTATGTGTGTGTTTATATGTGTGCATAAATATTTAACAGAGTAAACAGAAGCTCTAGTCATCCAGAAAATTGGCTTAGAATGAACAACTCATTCACAAATAACACATTGCTTCATAAATTGTTTAAAACTTAGTGCAATTTATTTTAATTTATTACAGGAAGCAAGATCTTCAGTCTTCTTTATTTTAAACTTAGGAAAAAAATAGAATCTTAACAACTTATACAAAAGAAAAACCATTCACTTTTCCTTATTAATGTTTCTTAAACATTGCTTTCAAAAATTGGAAATTTATTTTTTCATATCATTTCTTAATATATCTTTCATGAATGAAAAGACAAAAATTTAGTTATTTTTTAGTTTTTTAACAAAAATATACATTTGAAAATTATAAAACCTCAGAAACGTTAGTCTACATCTCAGTGTCTCAAATAACAATGAGTTGATTAAACACTGAAAGTAGAATTTAAGAATGATTGACAATTGTTTACCAAAATAGAACACTATGTATCTTTATTATTTTAAGGTCAAATTGAAATTTACCTAATACATACTTTTTAAAACACAAACAGAATGCAAAAATGCATATTTATCATGTTAGCACTTAACCTTAATGGTTAAAGTTAATGGTATTTTCCTTTGCTGAGTGTTTTACAGGCATTGTATCAACTTTTAGTTATTTAACAAATATGTGTTGTGACATATTCTATGTGCCAGGGATATAGTGATAAACCAGTTAGACAAAGTTTCTGTATTCCAGTGGGGGAGGCAGATAAATAATATTATATGTTATTATAATTCAGGTTCAGAGGGAAAATAAATAAGACAAAAGAAGAGGGGAAAGGGGAAAGGACAGATGCTCTTTCAGAATGAATTTTTTTTAACTTGGGTCTCATGTATTCAATATCTCAACCCTGAAGTAGGTACTTTATCATTCCTTTTCAATGCATGAGGAAAATGAGGATTAGATAGGCTAAATTATTTGTGAAGACCTCATGGCTATAAAGTATTAAAACCAGAATTTGCACACAAGTAATCTAATTCCAGAATTTGAGATTGTAACTATTCAACTAGAGTGCCTATTAATAAATTATGTCACTTACAAGAATCCATGATTCTCATCTACAATCCTTTTGGTTGGCATATGATTCTATAGTCTTTCATCTTAAACTAGAAAATCTATTAAACATACATCATACAAGATAATTTCTTTCTTATGATCTGCAAGTTTTTTAAAATTTGGAAACCAAATTTGAATGTATATTATTTTTAATTCCATTTTAAAATTTATAATTTGCAAATCATGTGTAAGATGTCTTTATATATATATTTTTTTTTAGTTTACAAAACATGAACATTTATTTATTTTTTTTTTTATTTCAGCTTATTATGGGGGTACAAAAGTTCTGCATAGATATATTGCCCATGTCCCTCCCAATCCCCCGAGTCTGAGCCTCAAGCGTGTCCATTCCCCAGACAGTGCACATCGCACTCCTCCTGTAGGTATACACCCATCCCCGCCCCCACCCCCGTCCCCCCCAAGTCAGAACTTCAAGCGTG
>CM052439.1:148632796-148668000 GCA_028533085.1 Varecia variegata | reverse complement strand
TACAGGAATGAGGAAATAATTGCTTAAAATTGTAGGGCTATGACCCAGTATTGAAGAAAGATAACAATTTTGAATCTAAGTTCTACTTAAGAGATAGCTTTGGGAAATTTTAAGAATCAAGAAAATATGCCTAAATGTAGTTTCTTAACTGATTGTTAGAAGAGTAGTCAAAAAAAGGATAGGAGACTTCATGAAAACTTTATAATGAATAACATTATAGTCCTTAGTAATCACTTCCACACTAGATCCTCTGGAAGAACTAGAACATCTGCTAGGTTTTTTCCAACTTGAATTCCTAGGTTACCAATTAGAAATGGAAAATTACTTAAGTTGTGCCGGTAGCCCATATTAACTATTCAGACTCTGTTTTTCTCCCAGGGTCCTTGTTCATACCTCTAAAGGAGAATACAGAAAATCTAACATTGTCAGAAAAGAAACAGAGAAGACTTCAGCTGCCTAAAACAAGGATGTGGAGTGGAAGATACAAATATCTGGACCATTATTTTTCTGTAATCAGGAAGCACCTAGCATAATCCTTTTAAACTTCATTTCACACTGAGTCCATGGCATAGGAAATTTAATATAGCCCTCAGGGAGCTTGGGGCTTAGCCCAAAGGTATTATCTACAATTTGAAATATTTAAAGGGCTAGTATAACCTTTAAAAATGCTTTCAAATTTTGCATTCTACTCTTTAATTTATCAATGTTTCTTTTAATACCAATACCAAATATCAATGTTTCTTTCAGCTACTTACATGTTATATTATTAACACTTGTCACAAATCTTTGAATGAAATCAGTGTTGTCAAAGATAGAGTTGTATATATTTCTGGCTTTGTATACCCAAGCATGGCTCTAAATATCCTTACACACATTTTCACATACCCAGCTTGAAAGCATGATCTATATGCAATCTAAAGGTTTTTGTGTGAAGAGCACGCTCCTGAGGATGATGTTGAGGCCTTCGAGACTCCAGAGATGGAGGACTGCCTGCTCTTCAGATGGTGAATGCTGCTGATGCTTTAGATTTCTTCATTATTTTGGGAAAACAGGAGGTACAAATACTGGGTCATGCCTTGAGATCAGTGAAAAGAAAGAACATGCTCTCTTTAGTTAAACCAAGGAGAATTCAAGGGAAATGCAATGCTTCTGTCAGTTTAGTTCACATTCATCTCTAGATCAATAGCAGTTGAACCAAAAATCGAGTGCCACAACTTCCCCCAACATGAAACTGTGGGGTTTTAGGCCCTATGCTTGTCAAATGGAGTTAGATGGGAAATGTAACTGGAAATCTGAACAACTTTTTGATTGGGGTGGGGAAGAATGCCCCCCCTCCCCCATGAAGAACAGTAGTATTAACTGAAGAAATGAGATAAAGAGAGGTGCTTGTACAGGTGAGCCACCAAACTCCTCTTCACTCTTCAGGTGTCAGTCTAGTCACTGTTCCCTCACGGAGGCCTCTCTTTAATCCCCAGCACTGGGTGAGTTATTCTATTCATATATCCTCACAGGCTCTTTCTAAATTGATAATTATTTGTATGCTTAACTTCAATGCATGAACCTTAATGCAAGGAGTGTGTCTCTCTTACTCTCACTGCCTTAAGTATAGAGGGTCCTTACTAAATATGGATCGGTTGCAAAATTAAATAATCACTTTTCTTTTAGACATCACTGGTGAATCATTGATAGTATGAGTAATTATAATAATTACCTTCATGTTTCTCTCCCCACCCCTTTTTCTCTCTCGGTATTGACATTAACACATTTTTTCTATTTATGGGAAGTTTATGCATCCTTGCATAAACCTATAAAATTTCTATATACTGGCTTATCTTTTAAACAGAAACAAAAAATATCTACCCCTTTTTCCCATATTTGTTAATGTTTGGTTGGAGAAGTCAATCAGTCCTGAAATCTAAGTAGCGTGCTACCTTCAGCAGCTGCAGGTATGTTCATATTAGTTTGTTCATATTGGTATCATTTTAGGGGAGACTATTGAACAAATAACAATACCTGGTGGATTGGCTTAAATATGGAACACAATTCAGCTAGCTAAATCACAATAAAATGGAAAGGTATATGGCTAAAAGAGAGTGTCTTATTCATTTGGGCTCTTCCTCAAAACAAACATACAAATATTTTTAAGAGAGAGTGAGCGACAGTCAAAAGTACATAAGAAATACCAGGTCTTCTTCAATGAATTATGAATAGTTGATTATTTCCCCAAGAAATTTCAAACACAGATGTTAAAATATTAATAAACTTCAGTCCCTATTTATCATGCAGGACAGATGGAAACCTCAGACACAAATGTTATTAGTCATGATTCAAGTCATTTGGAAAAGTATATTCTGGAGCTGGCATGAGTGGGTCAGAGATTCAGGACAAATGTGATTGGACAGGGGAAAGTAGAATGATGTCATTGGTTAAGTCAGCTGAGACAGGTAATCTGTAGGCTGCACCTGAATTCTCATACCGTCTTCATATCTGTCAAATAAAATTAACTACTCATTTCAAACAATGAATGACTGTTGTTTGATGCTACAAAACAAATTACTTTTCAAGGTCACTACATATGAACACCAGGTTACTTTATTAACCTCAGGCTGAGATAATCAAGAGGGAAATAATGAATTTTAATTTGAAAAAAAAACCCCACATGACAAAGTTTTTATTTTTTCATTCAATTGTAATCATACCTCATAGATATAAGTATAATTATTTCCCTTCATGAACTAACATTACTGTGATGATGGTAAAATACTGATCTGTACATCCTGATAGATTCAGGGCAAAATGCATATGTATACAACCAAAATAAATAGATAAATAATGAACTTGTTCGTGATTATACAATATCCCAGCATGAGCCCAAGTGTTTTACATGTACAATATCATTGAATCCTCAACACTATGAGAAAGGTAACAGTATCATCATATTTGTTTTGTAGCAAGAGAACTAATTTTCAGTGAACTAAATATCTTGCCCAAGGTCATATAGTTAGTAGGTGACTAAGCTGGATTCAAACCTAGGTTGTCTGACAACAACATCTGCACTATTTATCACAATAATATTCTGCTGGTGTGTGTACATGTGGAGAGACAAAGAGAGAGAGAGAGAATGGGAAAGAGAGAGAGAGGTAGATGGAAAGATTGTGCCTGTATGGAAGGGCAAGTTTTCCTTTCTTCTAGCTAATAGCTTCTTGATGAAGGTATATTTTGACACAGGTAATGCCCCCCAGTTATATTTTGTTGAAGAGATTAGTGATTGCACAGCCATTAAGCTTACCAGAACCTTCAAAATCATTTTAGGTGGTGTGTCAAATTGTATTACAACATACATTAGTCATCTTTATAGTTTTACTTATTGATGTGATGGACACCACATGACATACTCCCAGAAAATGTCACAAAAATAAATTACTATAAGAAACTTAAAGTAAGTTGGAGAAGGTACAAAAAATATAGCAAAAGCTGGTTGTATAAGTAGTATTGACTGACATATTTTACATAGAAAATATAATAATTTTTATAACAACTTATACAAGGAAGCATTCTAATATTTTTAAATTATTCCAATAACATGAAAATTCCTTATTAGCCCAGTATATTTAATTTGCCAGAACTATACTATTTAGCAAAAAGCTTATTACACTTCAATTTTAGTAATATTTGGCTTTATTGTTTTCCTGGATACCATGGGTACCTCGGAAGGTAGGTTAGCGCTGAACGACAACAAACTAAATGCTAGAGTCAGATAACATAGGTTTAGGTTCTGTTAGCACATTGTTTTTCAGCTGTGCAATCTTAGAGGTGTTGTTTAAATTCTCTGAGTTCCGATTTTTTTATTTCAAATAATAGCACTGAATTATATACTGCTCATAAGTAAAGAAAAAAAGTATAAAGCAAGAAAAGCACTTGCCACAGTACCACATACATGGTAAATAATCAGTTGTTGGGGCTGTTATTAAAATATATTATTTTTATTTCCAGGTGCAATGCTGAAAGCACCTTCCATCCTGCCTTTCCCACTGACTGTACCTGTGAATCTTGGACACAATGCATGGAGCAGCTATTCAAGGACTCTGAAAGTAGTAACAGATGTATTGTGGAAGAAGACTAGAATTAGAAGTACTCTGAAAGGGTGGTTAGTTTATCATTTTTATTTTCTCTACAGTATTCTCCAACCTGGTTTCAGAAAAGCCTCAAATCTGCCAGGAGGCATCAAAATGAACACCGGAAGCTCAGGAGAAGTCTTCATCTCTGGCTTGAGAATTAGAAAAGGGGTTTCATAATGCCCAGAGAGAGAAGAGGAAATCTGCCATTTGTTTTCTTTTCATTGTTCTCTCTTGCCCCAGCCCATGATGACCCACAGATGCTTAACACTCTGGAGAAAGAGAAAAATCCCCTCTGATAAGAGGAACTGTGGCC
Organism: Varecia variegata; assembly: GCA_028533085.1. Taxonomy (NCBI): domain Eukaryota; kingdom Metazoa; phylum Chordata; class Mammalia; order Primates; family Lemuridae; genus Varecia; species Varecia variegata. The sequence continues at coordinate 148,663,569 of CM052439.1, read as the reverse complement.
CCCAAATAAGAGGTATACGCTATTGCTTTTGTGTGACTCTATTTTCCTATTGCTTGCATGAGTACATACAAGGGAAATGAGTGTCAATACCAGTCAAAAAAAATCCCATATTTCCAGCCAGAGGATTCCCAGCAAATCAAAAAGTTCCAGTGAGATTGCAAACAGGGAGAGGCTTAGGAAAGTGACCCTATAAATTAGTTTATAAACCGTTGAGTTCACCATTGAGCTGTATATATGTGGTTCTAACCCTAAACAGTATACCACAGATAGAAAACTGAATTAAGAGGTGTATCGCTGCTCAAATCTCCACTGGCCACAGGGTGGCACAGAAGTGGGGAAGATCCAAATGGCACTCAAAAGGCTTTAATGAGAGAATTGATAGCGTAACCACAATCATCAGAAAGCTGAAAAAATATGGATGAGTAATTAAAGATAACATAGACACATGAAGAGATATATGGTGATTATTACACATTAAAATCATTTAAAATTTTAAAATTCTGACAATATCAAATGTTTTGTATGTGGACGACTGGGGTGCTCATTCATTGCTGGTAAGAATGCAAAATGAAACAGCCACTCTGGAAAACAGTTTGGTAGTTTCTCACAAGGTAAAATACATATTTACCATATGACTCAGCACTCCTACTCCTGAGTATTTACCGTAGATTAGTGAAAACACGTGTTTACATGAAAACCTTTACACAAATCTTTTTAGCAGCTCTACTCATAGTTCTCCAAAATTAGAAACAAACCGATGTCCTTTAGTTGGTTAATGATTAAACAAAGAGTGGTATAGCCACACAATGGACTCAACAGAGCAAAGGAACAAACTAAATGCCTGCAACAACTTGAATGAATCTCAAAATCATTATGGAGTGAAATAAAACAGTTTCAAAGGTTACATACTGTATGTTAGGTCTCTAGCCCAAGAGGGAGACACAGGAAGCCTCATGTGTAGCAAAATGCTGTTTATTTCGAGCATCTGGGTGCAAATGTGTGGAGGCCAAAAGCAAGTCCATCCCAAGGGAGGGGAAAGCCTTGGGTTTTATAGAAGGTTTCTCCGGGGGGAGTGAGTTACCTGGGCCAGAACAGCCGCTGTAACGCTGTAATAAAATTTTTTTAAACAAACAATTTTTGGGACCCTTGCCTAGGTCTCATCCTGCAGAGATAAAAGAGGGGGTTAGCTTCGTCCTTATCAGGGGGGATAAGAATGCTAGCACAGGTGTCTGTTTTACAACCCCGGGGACACTCCAGACTCCTGGGGCTATTGTTTTACAAGCCTAAGTTTTCCATTAACTGCATTCTGTCCTATACATACTTTTCGGGTTCCCACCTGGAACAAACCTAACATTGTACAATTCCATTTTTATGACATTCTCAAAAAGACAAATCTATAGTGACAGAGAGCAGATCAGTGAGTGCCAGGGTTTAGAAGCAGGGTAGGGTGTCACTACAAAGGGATTGCAGGACAGAGATTTTGGAGAGTGATGCAACTATTCTATATCCTGATGGTGGCGGTGGTTACATAAATCTATACAGCTATTAAAATTTATAGAACTGTACAACAAAAATAGTTAATTTTATTGCATGTTACTTAAAAATAAAATTGAAATATAGTGGAATCAATGGAAGCTTTTTGCATTAGGGATATCCTCAGCCTCAAAAAATAGGAAGATAAACTGACATTGACTTAATCTAATAGATAAGAAACACAGAAATAAGCAGTTTCTTGTATGGTCAGCTGCTCATAAATGCCATCAAGGCCACAGGCAGTTGTACTTTCAGTTCATCATCTTTACCTGTTAAATTTTTAACCTCAGGCTTGTTGTGTTCTGGTTAAAATCTGGCCATCACATCTTCCAACATTAAGAACTTGCTTAAGGCTAGAAGAAGGGTGTTAAGAAGAAAACAATATTTGCCCTTGTTACCAGGAAATCAAACCCTTTCCAGAAGACCACCTACTTCCAGCAGTCCTCTTTTTACGTTTCATTGGCCAGAACTGGGTCACTTACCCACCACTAAACCAATCACTAAGGAAAAACTGAGGGATTACCTTGAATAAATCAACAAATTACAATTAATTTTCATGGATTGGAGTAAAGGCCTACTTCCCAAAAGTAAGTAAAACACAAGAAACTATCTGCTTCTGCTACTTAAGAGTATGAGCTAAATTTTTCTAGCTCCATTTTTTTTCACGTAATATATGGAATTTTGTAAAAAGACTACTGCACTTTTAGAATATATTCCTTTTCACTAAGAAAACAATAATTTCAAATTCTCATGACAAGTATTCTAAATATTTAGCCTGTGTCATAGAAACTTGCATCTTGGATAAGCCTAAATTTGTTTCACATCAAGAACATTAAAAAAAACACATGAAAACATGTCCATGAATGTAACATGGAGAGGAATTACTGATTTGCAGAAAATAAACTGATACAAATATCTGACCAAAATATTAACAACCAAAGTGTTTCTGTTCTATACTCTTTAAGTTTTTTCTAAAATTTTCTTTCATTTTTTTCTGACTACCTTAAGACAGAGTATTTTTTTTCAAAAATGCTTCAATGCCAATGTCATTTGCTCAAGAACTGCATGATAACAGAGTATTGTTTAGGTAAAGGGGATCTGGAGGAAGACAGTAAAAACGTGAGAACAAATGGCAAAATTCTCATTTCTTTTTTATTTTAAAAGTCTCAAGTATTTTCTCTATGCAGCCCTTGCTCATTCCTGTTCTCATTTTCATCTTTCAGGCTCTGTGCAAAATTTCAAACCAGAGAAGAAACGTTTGGAACATTGGGCTGTTGGTCCTTTTATAGCCTTGCTGATCTTTGCGTCTGGCACCTTCCCTACATTTTGTAGTTTCCCATGGAGTTTGCAAAACCCAAAGAAAGGTTTATTTTAGTCCACGATGGTGTCAAAGAACAATTTCGAGTGTTCATGTAAGTGCCTGCCAGTGGATCAGCATTTCAGAAGTTCAGGTGGAAATTCAAATGGAATTCAGACACTTTCTTTAGGTCTACTTTTACAAGTGATCTTGCTGACTTAATGTTACATTCTTTTAAATGCTAAGCTTTGCTGAGCAGTGTGCAGATAAATTGAATATAAACTGCTAAACTACATGCTGTACCAGTTATGCAAAGACAGGTACAATGTCTGACTCGTTAGTTACTGTCCCCTTAGGGAATAAGACGAAGCAGTTGTTCTGAGCAATTTCTATTGACTCACCAGTCCTTTTCCAGAAATGACAAGTTTCTTCAAGGACAGCAATCTATAAAGCTAAAGTAGTTATGACTGTGAAATTTCACTTGTCATCTAGAAGAAGGAGAAAAATTTAAATCCCATTGTCCCCACTCTTAGCCCAATTCTGGCATTTGGTTGAGGTATCATTTAAGAGAATGAAGCTGATTCTCTGCATGCATACACCCAAAGAAAGCAATTGTACTGACAAAGATGTTCAGTGAATAGATGGATCCAGGTCATGTCATTGCATGGAATTTTATCCAATGCAATTGATTAGGTTTTCTTCAAGAACTATACTTTGTAAAGGTATAAAATTATTAGTTTCTTTCTGTGATTTATAAGTCCAATAGTTTACTTGAATGTGGAATTCATTAAATTCTAAGATAAATTATAAAATTCCCAGCACCCCTTCTCCCTTCTCCTTTCACATTGAGACTAATTTAAATATTGCTTTATCAAGAAAATAGCATCTATCAGATATAAACTCCCACAAACTGATAACCTTTTATTCTTACCTGTACTTTTCTCTGTTTCTGTTATTCATGATAAACACTCTTGTCTGCTGTTAAGTGCCCACACACACATACACACCCACTCATCTCACTCAATGTCCAACACACAACTGCATTCTTGACAGTCATTTGAAGGCCTAGACTCCTCCATCTTGTCAAACAACCATGGAGAATAAAGAGAGATTAATATTGTGCTTTTACAATGAAGTTCCTCACTCTATGTGTAAATAATGCAATGTTAAGCTCAGAGAAATAGAAAACTTGTTCAAGACAAAATAGGATAAAAAAAAAGAGGCACAAGAGACTGGCTAGTCATCATAATGAGGTATAAGATTCAGCTCCTTCAATATTCACACCCCCAGATCTACTAGTCCCTAAGTTCAAACCCAGACTCCACAATTTATTAGGTGTGTGACCTGTAGCAAATTAGCTATCATATCAGTAATTCAATGTCTTCATTAGCTATAATCTAGGTATAGTAACAGCACTTATTTCAAAGGATTATCCTAAAGATGAGATGTATTACTACACGTAGGGTGCTTAAAATAGTACTGGGTATATATTAAACCATCTCTAAATATTAGATTTTATTTTTATTATTTATGTTTTTTCATAGTATTTATAATAGTGGTTTTATTGGTGAAAAACTATAAACAATATAATAGCCCACCAATATTTAAAGTATGGTATAGTTGTCCTTTGGTATCTGCAGGGAATTTGTTCCAGGACCCCCTGTAAATACCAAAATCCAAGGATACTCAAGTCCATTATATAAAATACCATAGTATTTGCCTACAACCTCTGTACATCTTCTCATATACTTTTTTGAATTTCAAAATATTAAGGGTTGGCCGGGTGCAGTGGCTCACCCCTGTAATCCTAGCACTCTGGGAGGCTGAGGCGGGTGGATCGCTCAAGGTCAGGAGTTCGAGACTAGCCTGAGCAAGAGTGAGACCCCGTCTCTACTAAAAATAGAAAGAAATTATCTGGCCAACTAAAAATATATATAAAAAAAATTAGCTGGGCATGGTGGCGCATGCCTGTAGTCCCAGCTACTCTGGAGGCTGAGGCAGTAGGATCGCTTAAGCCCAGGAGTTTGAGGTTGCTGTGAGCTAGGCTGATGCCATGGCACTCACTCTAGCCCAGGCAACAGAGCGAGACTCTGTCTCAAAAATATATATATATATTTTAAGGGGGTACAAATGCTTTTGTTACATGGCTTAGTCAGAGCTATAAATGTGCCCATCACTCGAATAGTGTTCATTGCATCCATTAGTTTGGTTTTTGCCTCTACCCTCCTCCTTCCCTTCCCCCTGCTTAATTTTCAATGACTTTTACTTCCCTCTGTGCACTTGTGTGCCCATTGGTTAGTTCCAATTTAATAATGAGTACATGTGGTTGGTGTTTGTTATTCCATTCTTGAAATACCTTGCTAAGCATAATGGTCTCCAATTCCTTCCAAATTGCTGCAAAAGGAATTAATTTATCCTTTTTCATGGCTGAGTAGTACTCCATGGTATACATATACCACATTTGTTAATCCACTTATGAATTAATGGGCACTTAGGTAGATTCCAAATCCTTATAATTGTGAATTGTGCTGCAATAAACATTTGAATGCAGGTGTCTTTTGGATAAAATGACTTCTTTTCCTTTGGGTAGATACCCAGTAGTGTGATTGCTGGATCAAATGGTAGGTCTACTTTTAGTTCTTTGGGATATCTGCATTTTCTTTCCCCTAAGGGTTGTACTAATTTGCAGTCCCACCAGGATGTGTATAAGTGTTCCTTTCTGTCTGCATCCACAGCAGCATCTATTGTTTGTGGACTTTTTAATAAAAGCCATTCTAACAGGGGTAAGGTGATATCACACTGTGGTTTTAATTTACATTTCCCTGATGATTAATGATGTTGAATATTTTTTCATATGTTTCATGGTAGTTTGTCTATCTTCTATTGAAAAACTTCTGTTCATGTCTTTTGCCCACTTTTTAATAGGTTTTTTTTTTTTTTCTTGCTGATTCGTTTGCGTTCTTTGTAGATTCTGGATATTAGCCTTTATTGTTTGTGCAGATTGCGAATATTTTTCTTCCATTCTGCAGGTTGTCTATTTTTCCTGTTGCTGTAATTGCCATTAAAGTTGTAGTCATAAATTCTTTGCCAAAGCCAATATCTAGAAGAGTTTTCCCTACTTATGTTCTAGAATCTTTATGATTTCATGCCTCATGTTTAAGTCTTTTATCCATCTTGATTAATTTTTGTGAGTGGTGAAACATAGGGGTCCTGTTTCATTCTTCTGCATGTGGCTATCCAGTTTTCCCAGCACCATTTATTGAACAGGGCTTCTTTTCCCCAGTGTATGTTGTTGTCTGCTTTGTCAAAGATAGTTGGCTGTAGGTAGATAGTTTTATACTTGGGTTCTCTATTCTGTTCTATTGTTCTATGTGTTTTTGTATCAATACCACGGTGCTTTGGTTACTATAGCACGTTAGTACAGTTTGATGTCTGGTAATGTGATGCCTCCCCTCTCCATTGCGGCTGATGTTGTGGGGATTGCTCTACCTAGGGTCTCCCCACAGAGGTGACAATGGCAGCTGATTGAGGCTATCTAGACAGTGCTCATGGGTTCCCGGCTATGGGTGTTTGCTCTAACCTGATCCCAGTGTATTGGCGGCTCAAGGTTGGCAGGCACCTGGTGGGATAATGAACCTTGAGGCAGTTCTGCCAGCTCTTAGGCAGTGTTGGAAGATCAGAGGTGGGTTCTTCAGATCTAGGTGCAGTCCTGGAATCTCGGGGGCAGTGTCCCAGGCCTGGCGGGAGCCCTGGAGCCACAGCGGCAGAACCCTGGGCTCCAGTGGGAGAGCCTCAGAGCCCAGCCTGGACTGAGGTGGAGCCAGAAGCAGGACTTGCGGGTGGCAGGCTGATCCAACCTGGAGGGCGGAGTCAGGGCTGAACAGGCAGCGGGCTGTTCCGCAGTCTTGGGGACCACACAGATGCCAGGTCACGCGGGCGGAGTCGGTGCCAGCAGCCCAGGTACTGCAGAGTTCTCCCCGCCCCTCGCCCCAGCACCCGCTGAAGCAGTCGCCCAAAGCTGCCCAAGTTTAAGCCTGCAGTGCCCCAGTCAGCTTCCGTGCTCAGATCCTGTAGTGCTGTAGGAGACGGGCACTTGGCTTCCGGCCACAGGGTACAGCTCTGAGGAGCCTCCGCTAAGTCCGCTCCCTCCCAAGCCGGGTGGGGGCGACATGAAGGCCACCGCAGCAAACCTGAGTCCTGTGCCGACCTGGGGCTGTGCACCCAAAAGTACAGGCTGGCTTCAGCTGCAGAAACCCAGGTTCAGCTGCCACCCAGTCCCCACTGTGCCTGTCGCCTGGTGCGATGACTCTGCCCAGACTCCAGGCAGGTCCCCAGCCTGTCCAGGCAGAGGCCTGCGGTGGCAGAGACAGCTCTCTCTCAATTCAGCCACGGTGCCTGTGGGGTGAGCGCGGCGCCCCAGCTCTCTATTCTCCGAATCTGCCCCAAGTGTAGAAGCCTCCCCACAGTTACCTTCAATCTTGTTAAATGCATCACCGGGTCACCTTCTTCTTCAACTAGGAGTGTCCTATGTCACTTCTCTGTGATTTCACAGCATTCCGTCCAAGAAGAGCTATTCGTAGATAATCATCTGCCTGCAATTTACACTGCTTTCCTTGAGAGCAGCGTGCTCACGGGCTGCTTCTAGACTACCATCTTCCTCTGTGCTTTTGAATCAAATTTTTTTGTAAACCTAAAACCACTTTCTTTCGACAGGTATCTTTCCCTGTAAGGCCACGGTTGCCAAGCTTCTCTCAAGGTTCCTCCTGTTGGTGGTTTCAGGATACACTCTTTCAGCAGCGGCAGCCAGACCCCACACCAGCTCCCGCCAGTGGTCCTGGGGGAGACTTTCCCTGGGCTGAGAGGCTCGCTGGCAGCTTGCTTGGCCTATTTTTATTTCTATTTTATTTTTTATTTTTCTATTTTTTTTGTTAGATTATAAATCATTTAAGACCTGACACTACAAATCCTTTAGCAGTGCCTGACAAATAATACAAGCTTAATAAATGCATGTCAAATGTGTAAATAATAATATACATACAAAATCTCATGTAATATAAATACACATATATAGTCTCATGTAATGCTTGCAAGTCACATAAGGTAGATATTTTTATTAATATCTTAATTTTAATAGGTGAAGAAAAGGCGATTAAGAGAGGTCATATAATCTTTCCAAAGTCACACAGTTAATGAGAACTCCAATCCAGGCCTATATATCTTTCCGTGGCATCCCTTTCCCACTACTGCACACTACCTAGGAGGAAGTAAGCCAATTTATTCATACCACCATAATAATGGTTATTATAGAACTAAAATTCATTCCTTTATTAATTTTCTCCACTTGCGTGAATGCCTCAATAGGAGGCAGCATTACAATTGATTGTATTAATCAATTAACAAGTTAGCCACATAGATCAAAGTGAATCTCCTCTTTCAAGCATACAGACAAGACAGTGATTGGGGTACATGACAGCTTTCGATTAACTCCGAGAGGGAAGAATTTCATGGTGTTAATGACCATGTTCAAAGAGGCCTAATAAACCCAGGCTGGGTTACAATCTGAATGGGGAGACTGGCAGGGACAATTTGGAGAATTCCTGTGATGGCCAAGTCATCCATCTGAATTTCTGAGGAAGGATTTTTATGCCAGTGCACGAAGCTAAGAGAAAAATATATATCTTTAGTTGAAACTCTGAAGTGACCTTGTGAGAGTTAGAGAAAGATTTCAACTTACAGAGCATGCTATGTTCCTAGACTGGGTCAGTAGCAAGACAACTGATTCCCAGTAAAGAACATTAGTAGGCTGAAGCTCCTCTTCCCGCTCCACTCCCCTTCATTAGCACCTTAGACAAGAGCCCAAAGAATGCAGTGAGGAGGATGGTTATAGAAGTCTTCCAGGAGAGGTAAAAACTGGGGTTCGAATTGGGAATAAAAATTGAGCAAAAGGAGAGAAAATAGCACATGGAGATACATGGAGAGATTGATTAATTTTTTTAAACAAGTATTTATCTAGTGCCTACCATTGCCAAGTAGTGTTCAAGGAACTGATGATATGCCAGTTAACAAAGCAGATAAGAAATTTCTGTACTTATGCCTACAATCAATCAAGTGGATGTAGACAATTAATAATTAATTAAACTAAATAGAGAATATGTCAATTCTTTATTAACTAGAGAGTTAATAAGGACTACAAAGAAAGGTAACTTAGGGAATGGTCATAGACAGAGCTGGGCAGAGGTTTACAATGTCAATTATACTGGTCAGGGAAGGTCTCATAGAGGAAGTGACATTTGAGCAAGAGCTTAATGGACTTGGAAAATTATAAGCAATTGTTATGGCTCAGGCATTGAGTATTAAGAAGAAATGGAAGGAAATAATGATGGCATATCAAACAAAGACCAGCTCATAAAAGGCTTTGTATACCATGCGATAATCTTGGGTTTTAAGCTACTGGGAATCACCAAAAGTTTTTCAAAAGCTAGAGATGACATAGTCTGATCTGTATTTCAGAAAGGGCATTCTGACAGCAGTGGTGAAGAGAAAACATGTAGCCCAGGGAGGAGGCACTTCCCATATGCAGGTGAAGTAACAATGACAGCAAAAACTAAACCACTGGAAGTGGAGAAGGAGAGGCAGAAAGAGAACAAAGTGATTTAGGAGGTATAGTCAACTGATTTTCAAACAACTGGATGTGGTTGGTGAGGAAAGAGTCATAGATGACTCTAAGGTTTCCAGCTTTGCCATTCACTAAGATTGAGAGCACTGGAAGAAGTGAAGGATTGGGAAGAATATAGGTAGGTGGGCATGTCAAATAATCAGTAGGACAAATGGTCTCAGAGCTCACAAAGAGAGGTCTTCCCTAGATATAGATATGGGATTCATCATCATATAGGTAGAGTAGAAAACATGGCAGAGGATAAGATTGCTCAGAGATTTAAATGAGACTTATTTCCTTATCAGCATATCAAAACTCAGGTAGCATGAAAGCTGACTAACTGATCTAATCTAACATCTCTTACTCTTTCCAATGTATCACATAGTTTTAATGTATTCCTGGATATAATTATTTAACATCATTTTACCTAGTCTTTTTCCATCTCATTATTTCTTCAGTTGGTTAACGATATTAAGAAGGAAAAACTGTACATCACAAATGCAGTAAATTATGTTACATAAAAAAAATTGACCTTGATTATTTTCATGTAAGATGAAAGATTTGAACTTAGAGAAGTCTCTAGCAACTTCTATTAATAAATGAAGAATGACAACCAATAATGTACCAGTAAATAGAATAAACCAATTTTAGAATGTTGAAAGACACCAAAGCCATTAGAATACTGATGACTAATGACTACTTATCCTGAGGGGAAATCTCTTTCATTGCCTGCCCAGGATCCATTTCCTCTTCTTCTGCTTTTGCTTTAAGGAAATAGCCCTTCCCCATTTGATACAGCCTTGATAAGACTGTAAATGCAGGAGCTCAATCTTACCCTTACCAAAGGATAAGTATATGACATTGCATTGACCTATAAAACGCTCTGTACCCCAAACTGAATCTTGTTCAGAAAACCATTAAACATTGATCAAACTTATTCATTTTAGTGAGGTATATCTCTGATTCCTGTCCTTTACAGAATATTTCAGTTTTTTCTTTTAGTTCTTCAGTTTCCTAAACTAAAAACAAAACCATAGGGTGCCATGGTATGTTATGTTTTTCAACTGTAAGCATCAGAAACCAAGCCAATAAACAAACAAAAATCAACCAAACAAGCAAAAAACAGAAATTAAGAAATGATTAAATAACTTCCCTAAAAATCCTAGAGCTAGTTAGTGGTAAACTAAGAATTAAAACCCAGACTTCTGTTTCCCAGAATACTGCTCTAACCTGACTACACTGTTCAATTTCCTAGGTGCTAGAATGGAATGTTTTATATCAATCACAAGATATGTAAAGCTCAATATACCATATGTGCCCTCCATTGACATTATTAAAGAGAAAAAGCCTTTCCACTTCATATATATGACAAATAACTTTAAAAAGTACTGAAAGAGTAATAAACAAACACTTGACCTAAAATCAATGGTGGTTTAAAAATAAAATTCGAAATATTGAGTGGTAGTATGTAGGGTCACAAAAAGGAGAGGCTTTCCAAAATGTATAGATAGCTCACAATCCCTAGCTATCTCCCCTGCTATTTTGGTAGGAGTGGGATGGTTATCATTTGAAACAATTTATTTAAGTATTCCTTCTTTTAATTCACCAATAGACAACCTGGACTAAATAAAAAGAAATAAAAGCTAATTCTCATTTACATGATCTGTATATCTTGTACTCAGTTGCTTTCTTAAAGCAGTTGGGAAACTTCCTACAGTCCAAGGAAAACACGAGCATCCAAACATGGTATATAAAAAACTGTTATGTACAACTCTACTAGTCAGCTACTACTTCTTTTCTATCCCCTACCAATACACACGCACATGTATGGACACCTTATATTTAGCCATTATCCTGTTGGAAACCTCTATTGCCCTACTAATGTGGAGATACTAAAGATGAGTAAGTTTAGAGCCTTACTAAAAGATTATTACTTACTGAGTGAGTAATAACAATGATTCCCTCTATGGTGAGGATAAGGCAAACTCCCAGCTGGCTTGTTCAGGAAGACAAGAATGTGCTTGTCCTTAAACTTCCCATGGGCCTGGAGTGACTTAAAGATTTCAGATTTCAGTAATCCCTCGTTAGATGTTTATAAATATGTCCCTGCTATTAAAGAGGTCATTGTTAAAAATAATTTTACAAAGATAGGTTTTAAAAACATTTTCCCCCAACATTTATATTGTAAAAAGGAGACCTCTGTTTATTTCACTTGTCAAAGTGTGTAACTTCTGCTTCTAAAATGTCTTGCTAGGGATTCTGAGAGTTAAGCTGACAACAGAGCTAAACTTCATTTTATAGTTATTTAATTTTTAGATAACCTTCAAAGCATTGAGCAGAAACCAGAAATATTTGTATGAGCTTCTGCAAACTGCTGTAGATATATCCTCTAATCCCAAAATATGTGGAAGCCAAATGTATTATAGCTGTTTATTTTTGTTGAATTCGCTTTCTTCAGATAATACATCTCACAAACTTTTATAGACATGAATGTTCAGACTACATACAGACCTTCAGTCCCCATGGGGCTGTGTCCTCAAAGCATGTGGCACTACTTCTGTGCATAAATATGTTTCCTGGAAGGAGTTGGTGATCAAAATACTATGTCCCCTATATCAGCTTTGTAGATAAAATATTTTAACATGCTATATTTTCTTATTCTCAAGTAACTGATTGAAAAACATAATGAAATAAATATTACTATTCTCTAGAAAAAAAGGATTCAGTATCACAGGATATCAAAGATAACTTTCTCCTGTGACTTTGCCTACCATTTGTGTAACTCCTTAACAGTAAGTCAGATCCTACTTAAATCTCACAAATATATTAAAAGTTAATGAAAATGTTCACTCTAGAGGGTATTGTATGGGTAAAATTGTGACAATGTAGACTGATAGAATCTTGCATGAATTAAATTATCATTTGGTTATGCTTAAGAAAGGCAGAGTATTCTATGGGATGAATCTGGTCTAAAGCAAGCCAATCATTTGGTTTATTGAACAAGTTAAATTAAATACAATGTGATACAATATTTCACATTAGAAACTTAAATTTCATGTGGCAAAAAATAATTTTAAAAAATTAAAAATATAGTCTCCACCCAGACTCCACCATGTTGAGTCTTGTGGGTCATGTGGCTGCTTCCTCGGCTCCAGAGATTTGCACGGACTCAGCTCTTAAGCATTGCTACCCCAAGCTCAGCTGTTACTGCAGGCTGCCCCAACAGTGACCCAGCCTGCCTGAGACTATGCAGTGCAAACATCTCCTTCTCTGAAGGCAGGCGCCACCACCAGGCTCATTGTGTCTGTCATTGGTGCAGTGGTTGGCATCAGTCTGATGGGGAATGACCACCCATCCTAAATGCCCTGGAAGTGCAAGGCAGTGAGGACAATGACTTACACCATGAAATTACTGCTTCTGGTGTTATCAATTTAAAAGATGGTGCCTCCAAGGTATCACTGCTGTCCAGTCAAATGAATGAGCCACCTTGGTCCTCATGTGCAGGTATCTCTGATGAGACGACTAACTGGAGCTAAATATTTCAGAGAACAAAGGGGCCAGAATATACTGCTGTACACTGGCTGGCTCAGAGGTGTCTGCGTTATTGGGCAGAATCCCTTCTACTATGGGCTATCAGCCTACCCTGGCCACTGACATGGGTGCTGTGCAGGAAAGAATCACCACCACCAAGAAGGGATCTATCACAGGATCTCTCTGTTTCTGCTGATGTCTTGACTCCCCTGCCCTACCACTACCTTGGCCATTTAGATGCTACCACTATGCTATCCCTTGCTATTGCTGAGGGGGGCATCTATCCAGCTGTGGATCCTCTAGACTCCACCTCTAGCATCATGGATCCCAGTGTTGTTGGCAAAGAGCATTATGATGTTGCCCATGAGGTGCAAAAGGTCCTGTAGGACTACGGATCTCTCCAGGACATCACTGCCATTCTGGGTATGGATGAACTGTGAAAGACAAACTGACTGTGTCCCATGCACAGAAAATACAGCGTTTCTTGTCTCAGCCTTTCTAGGTTTCAATGTCTTCACAGGTCATATGGGGAGGCTGGTACTGCTGAAAAAGACCATCAGAGGATTCCAGAAAATTCTGGTGGGTAAATATGACCATCTCCTGAAACAGTCCTTCTATATGGTGACCCATGGGAGAAGTGTGGCAAAAGCTGATAATCTGGCTGAAGAGTATTCATGTGAGGGGTCCTTTTGCAAACTAAGCATTTATCCTCTGTACTGTCCTCTTTTTGCTCCTAATACAAAAAGCTTCAGTTTTGTGTGTAGGCCACACAAGAGCCTTGATTGAAGACATTATGTTCTGTCTAAAGAGTATTTAATGTTTCCAATCAAACATACACCCCTGAGGAAAAAAAAATTAAAAATATGTGTGAGTTTGTTCACCATGGTTCAGTCAAAGGAATTTTGGGACTTACAGGGCAGAAAGAGAGATGAGAGAGCCTACAACCAAACTAATCCACTTATTTACTTTATTGAAAGGAAAGACTGGGTGCATATGCCTCAATTAACTTGCTCAAGTTATTGCAAGTAATGCCAAAATTACAATTTGGATAAGATATTACCCAATATCATATAACCCATATTTTTTTCTACCAGGTCAAAACATTTCTATACAATTGACTCTAGAAGTAAAAATAATAAAATGCAAACTAACTCAAGTTGTTTTAGTTGCTTTTTTCTCCTGGTTTATTTGTTTAAAATTCATTTCATATTCTAGTTAGCCATTTTAGATTAAGTACAGCTCAGATAACATAACCAATACTTTAGAATGAGATATTTGATCTTCAAGATCTGGGAAAGGCAGTTAAGAGAAATATCCTAACAATGGAGAAACGGGTGTCTGGACATCACAGGTCATCAATCATGTGTTTGTCAGTCCCCAGGGAACAAGTCTATTCGTTTCTCACTCTGAGTAGAACATTTACCAGATGTTAAGTGGAAAGTTGGCATGGAGAAGTGCTAATTCTCCCTGCTTCTCTGTACGCAGCAAATAAATTTCATGAGTGGAGGATGATCAGATGAGAACTTAACAGTCCTCTCCTGGGATAATACCAATCCCCACACAAGGGAGGAAATGAGGATTGTTTCATGAAATAATCTTATAATGCAAAGCTGGGTTTCTATAAAATGTATAAAATCAGCTTTACACAGAAGCATTTTAAAGTTTATCTCTCATTGCCTTGTCTTTGTTTATTCTCTCTTCTTGCTTTTGTTTTCTTCTGTGCCCAAAATGTATATTATTGTCTCTTTCCTTACAAGAAAGCAGATTAATTCCTTGGGTAAAAATAAAACAATTTCTGATATTTTATAAGCTTTCTTCTCATTTCTTTCAGCTTCTTAGTTCTAAATGATACCAGATTATGTATATGCTTAGAATTTCTTTAATTTTTAGAAAGTATAGAACAGTACTTAGAAGAAAATAATAATTACTCACTATCCATATTTATTCACTCTTCTTATCTTGTCATTTTGGATCCCATTTTTTTAATTCATTCTTTCATTTCTATGAGCATTATATATACTCATTACAATTAATCAAACAGTGCAGAAAGAACAAAAACAAACACTTCAAAATCACTCCAAAACAACCATTGATACATTATCATTATCATTAGGTGAATGTCATCCTAACAAACTTTTGAGAAAAAATAGAGATTAAAAAGTGGAAATGTACAAGAGAGATTGGTAGGTAAATCGGTAAGTAGGTAGAAGATAGACACTGGGAATATTTTTATTAAAATGGATCAGAATCAAGAAATCTATTTTAACATTAAAAATGTTTCAAGCTTTCCATTTATTTTTACTTGATTTGGTAAGGAAAAAATAAAACTAAAAAATATGAACTTTGAATTATTATCTACTATGAGAAACAGTATTTCCTACAAATCTCATCAAGGTTTAAATGAAGAAAAACAAAGCATTAATACTTTATGTTTTTATTTCTACTTATCTTTTGCTCTGAAGGATGAAGATTTTAGCATTCTCACCTGTCTTCTCATCTTCCTTCCCTCAAACACCTCAAACATTCATGTTAGTTATACTATCATGTTAATGTATCTCATGTTTACTTTAAAATATATCCCAGGCTTCTTTTCCTATTAGGTATCCATTGTTAACATGTTGTTCCGTAGGAGACTACACGGCCTCTGCTTTGTTTGTTTGTTTTTAATCCTGAGATTTTGTTAATTTGCCCTATCCTATGGCTCCTACCTCAATTGGGTTGTCCGATCTAACAAATTAAAATGCAGGATACACAGTTAAATTTGAACATCAGATAAGCAATGATTTTTTTAGTATAGGTATGTTTTTTGCAATATTTAGCAAATTCTTAAATAATATTCATTGTTTATCTGAAAGTGAAATTTATCTGGATATCTTAAATTATCATTTGCTACAGGAGTGTACTGAAATTGAAATTTCATATAAACAGTGTATAATTGTTATTGTAACTATTTTATTGGATAACTTTTTAGTTCATAAAGTTTGGAGAGAGGGTAGGGAGGAAGGGTAGGCCATTCCTGCAGGAGAAACTGTTAAACTTTGGACCATTTATTTCCCCATTGGCCTGTACCATTAGAGCTTTCTTTTTTCTTTCATTTCTCCCCTAGGGGTCTTCACTATGATTCTTCAGAAGTAGAGGAGAAAAAGGATTAGCACTCTGTTCCCCTCCAGGTTTGGGCGTAATGTTAGTGGAAATTTTCCCTGTGCTAAGAAGGCTGTGAGCTTGAGGGTGGGGTGAGGAGCCACACCAGGCTATGGTTTTCTAGTCTGCTCAGAAATGTATGTTTCATTCTTTATTGACAGTTTTGTTTTAATTTTCTTTGCTTGTTTGCTGTGGTTTTTGAATTCATGTGTGCTATTTACCTTGCGTGGATGGTGTTGGTAAATTTACTAAGTTCGTTCTTTTTTTTCCCCCCTTTTCATTTTTTGCTCATGTTTTTCAGTTTTGGCAGGGAGAGTGGCGTACTCGAAGAATTTACAGTCTTCTCTTTTATCCCAGAAATACTATCTTTGGAATTTCTATTAAATCTATAAAACTTGATAAATAAAATTATTTTAGGTAAAACCTTATAGAAAAAAATAAGAGCTTTCAAAGCTTTGGTTGTAGTACAGAATGCCTAAAATGCGGGCCCTCGAACCAAACTATCTGGATTCAAAATTCAGTTCTACCTTTTGCTCTCTGAAAACTTGAGCAAGGCTCAACCTCATTAAGCTTCATTTTCCCACTTGCCAATGTAGCGTAATAACACTGCGTTTTTCCTAGACATTTTCTGAGAATAAAATCAAATGAGGCATGTTACTTAACGAGTGTTTTGTGTATAGAAAGTGCTCAGTAAACATTGATGACTATTATTATTTCAACCAATAAAGAATATTCTTCTATTTTTAGAATCACAAAGCAATAGAAGTAGAAAAAACTTCACACAAACTCAAAAAAATTTAAATACATAAGTTAGTTTATTCTTTCTAGGTGAAATAAACGATAAGATACTAATTATCCAAATGTCACTTTTTCTCAGCATTATTGCTTTCCTGGGAGGGATGGTGTTATTGAGAAACCTGAGATTTTACTACAGTAAGAACAACAACATTATATTTACACTGTTTTTTTTTTTTTTTTCCTAGATAATATGATTAATTCAGTTGCTGGGAACCTGCAAGATCTCAGACTGAGGATTTATTCATTGTTGGTGCTATTGGTGGTGGAAGAGGGGATTTTGAGGAAAAGACAAGGCAGTACAGACAAGGAGACTCTCAAATACTTTGTGACTTAAAGTATGGCGCAAAAAACAGAGGTTTTGAGCAACTGAGCTCACTCTGATGCCTTCCTCAGTGACAAGGGATGTCCCTGCATAGTGTGACACTATCTGCAGCTGGCTTTCTCTCCAGAAGGCTGTATTCTCAAGCTACAATTCATGTCCTTCAACAATGTTAGGGCTCAGGAGAGCACTGGCTCTGTCAGATTTCACGCACAGACTTGATTCAGCAGCCTGACAAGCACGGTTAGTTTCTCTTCTCTGAGCTCTATTTTTATTTTAAAATGTTTTCACATTTTGATTTACTAAGTGGTAGAAAGAAAAAAAAATGTGATATTTGGGAAATATGACATTCAAACTGTTAATGCTAAAAGCTTCTTTATGAAATATATAGTATCCAGAAAATTATATTTGGATATACTTATACTAATGAAGCCAAGGTTACAAGTTCAATTCCCTCATGAATCAATTAGCTGCTTTTGTTTCTCGTCCAGAAGTCGTATGCAGTCATTAATTCAACCATTTATTAAGTGCTTAAGACTGGCCAGGCCTGGAGCCACAATCTAAGGAGAAATCAATGCTTAAATAGGTGCCAGTCTTTGCACCTGAGGGTGTGTTTTATTGACTGTGCCCCTGGTTCCATCTGGCCAAATTATAAACATGAGAACAATCAAAAGAATGGAAGGAAAAGTGGGAAAAGGAATAAAAATGTCTTACTCTTCGCTGGAAAGTAACCTATGGAGGAATAATTTTGGTATATAAGTGAAAACATACTCCCCAGCCTAACAAATACTTTGCATATTGATATCCAAAGCACAAAAAGAGACGATAATAATATGAAGCACGACGGTCCCATTGCAGAAAGTTAGGAAATACAAAGAAGCAGAAAAGCCAAAACTGGGCTCAAGATGCACAGATCTTGGGGAAACAGACTTAGGTAGTTAAGATAATTTTTCACGTGACAGAGAAGTCTCTATAACATTCCAGAAATGGGCTTTTGAATAGAGTAAAACAAGAGAGACTAGAGGGTCAGACAATTATAGATACCTACCAAATGGAAAGCAGATTTTTTAAATTCACACAGCAATGTCAAACCATTAATTTTAGAGTCTCAAAACAGTTATTGAGTCCACTTAAGAACTATCTCTGGATTTATAGAAAAGAAATTCCTATCAATTGTTTGGTAGATCATACTGCGTATTCAGTCAGGGTTTTTAAAACACAGAATTATTAAAATATTTTTAAGAACAGTTAGAGTAACACAAATATTTTTTTATTTTATATAGTTCAAGACCATTCAGATGTCCTCTGGTAATAATAAATTACGTAAAAATACTTTATGTTTATTCAGCAATTGAAGAAAAACCTGTGAAAATGGAACTTTAGTGGGATCTGTAAGATGATCTTCCTGGAGAAAGAGCAGGTGTTTTACATGTTTTGCTACTATTGGATGCTTGGTAAGTTCTTTCTCTAAAAGAATAAATGTTATTTCTCCCATTTCAATCACATAAGTCCCAGAAAGAAAGAAAGAAAGAAAGAAAGAAAGAAAGAAAGAAAGAAAGAAAGAAAGAAAGAAAAGGGAAAGAAAGACAGACCAAGAATTAATAAATACAGTCATCTAGCTTTGATAGACAGTTTTAAGATTTAGTCATGAGATAGCAGAAGAATGGAAGAATGGGCTGTATCAAAATCTTCATGGCATCTGCCCTCCCTGGCTAACAGGAGATGGGCCTGGCCTGTTGTCACCCACACTGGTTTGTTTCCACAGATGACTCCACACTTGAGATGCTTTACATGTGGGCTATAGAGACCCAAGGGTCCATTTGGTCCACTCGATTTCATGAGTGGATTTCTTGAATCCTTGGATTGACAAGTTTGGTAATCTTCACAAAACAAATATATCCCTTCCCTTCTCTTCTTTTTTTCTTCTTTCCCTCACTGTTGGCTAGCTTTCAACTCCCAGTACATACATTTTTGTTTCCTTTTGTTTTGTTTTGCTTTTTATTACTAACCGTTATCAAAACATTCTATGCATGTAGAACTCATTGTCATCAGAAACATTTGGACAAAATATATTACAACAGAAAATTCATAAAGTGTTATTGGCATTATAATTTTAGGTAAATTTTAAATACTTGAAATAATTATTAAGCCAGTTAGAATATTTTTATTTACCTTCAAATTAGTTCAAGTTCATGATTAAATTCCAAAAGAGAAATAAAGGTTGCATTGATCACATGCATTTACAGGAGGCTAAAAACCATATGTCTAGACATCTAATGGCTACTTGAATAGACTAGTAGTTTTCATTATTCAGAACTGAAGATATTCAACTAAAAGCCTCTCTATGTGATTTAATAATTAAGATACTTTTAAAATTGCATTTCCAATAAGTGGCCAACTCTTTTCCGAGCTTTGTTTAAAAGGTAAAAATATTCTAAAAGCCTTTGAATCATTAATGGCAACAATTATGACAGTTGTGTCAAAATTTTTAATTTAGGCCATAGGCAAATTACTCTGTATTGGACAAACATTTCTGCAAGTTATGGAGAATAGACTGTACTTTTGTCCATGGTTTCTGCTTCAGGGGGATGGGAGGTGGGGGGAGGGGATGGGTGTATACCTACATGATGAGTGCGATGTGCACTGTCTGGGGAATGGACACGCTTGAAGCTCTGACTTGGGGGGATGGGGGGCATGGGCAATATATATAACCTAAACTTTTGTACCCCCATAATAAGCTGAAATAAAAAAATAATAATAAATAAAAAGGAAAAAAAAACAGAAATAAAACCTGGAAAAGGGAGGATATAATTTTCAGAGTTACTGCAAAAAAAAAAAAAAAATGTCTTGTTAGTTCCTAAATCACCACTCTTCATACACCTAGTTAGGGAAGTATATTCTAGAATGTTGCACTATGTATAACCACATAACCTCATCTCAGCAGATGTGAAAGTCTGCTCTAGTAAGATATAAGTGGGCACAATAGTCTTGCATATCTATAATAACATATACCACATTAACCTTTCATTTCACAATTCATTGACCATATCTGACCAGCTCACTTCAAAAAACAAACAAGCAAATGAACAAAAATAACAACAACAAAATCTTGACTGTACATGCATATGTCAATTTCCACACAAAGTATAGTGATGCAATTCAATGCAAGCTGCAGATCGCGTATCATTTCACAGATCCAGCTTCTTCAATAGTTTCAGTAGTGGCCTACACCACTTAGTGTCAGTGAGGCAAAGCTATCCACAGAAGCTGACACATTTTATCCTTGCAGTTAGTTAAGGGTCAATACACTAAGTGATAATTCAACTGAAAACACACATACTAATGGGAGTGGAAATGCATATCTGATCAACTGCTAAGATGTGTATGTTTTTTTAAAGTATATACAAATTAAGCAAATAAAACTCAGTAAGGAAATAAAAAGCAATGGCTCCAAGCAGTGGTGAGCTGGGAAATAGCAGCAGAAGGATAAAGATGACTAGTTTGTCCTGGAGTAATCATCAGTTTCTCTCTCTCTCCTTCATGAAACAGAGAACCAGATAAGAGAAATTTAAAAAGGTGAGTCTTTATGTGACTACCATTCATCTATATGCAAATAAAATTATTCCCACTCATTTTAGAAATTATGAGAAGCTCTTAGTTAATAATACAATATGAAATCTACAAAAAAAGATACAATAATTATACATCTGACTTTTAAAATTTAATTTTATCCTTTTAATATTTTATGATATATTGGAAAATATTTGTGAATTAATAATTTTTTTCCTGGTATTTTCTTCTATATTCCTTTTTTTTTTTTTTTGCTATGTTCAAGCTACTAAGGTTTTTTTGTTATCTGTTTTGTTTTGTGTTTTATTCTCATTTTCTCAGGAGAGGCAAATACTAGGTAAGAGAAAGCAGAGGATTTGGAAGCAAGGGACAGGTGCTCAGCGCCCCAGAGAGGACTGGGAAAGCATCAACATGGTAGAGAATTTGCTGAGATCTGAGAACAGGAGGGCTTGTGTGCTGCTTTGGGAGTGAAACATCCCATCCATGAAGCAGCAAGACCCCATGGAAAGAACAGATATCTATCATGCATGGAAACACAGGAGTGTTTACTATATCCTCGGAGAGTCCTCTGTGCTCACGAGAATGGCTTCCCAATAGCATAAAAACCCACCAGACCTAAAGTAATGTTACAGATAGAAACAAAATCAATTTACATGTCTTTTACACCTAACTTTGGTAGAATAAGATTTGTATCCAGCTAATTTTCAAAACAAACATCACTTTAAAATGTCATCATCAATTCATATGTCATTTCAGGGTTTAGCAGAGGAGTTGAGAATATGGCATCTAACTGCTTGATTTTAAATCCCATTTCTGTTCCTTACTAGCTGAACAAGTCACTTATCTGCTCTGTGCCTCAGTTTCCTAATTTAATAGAAATAACATCTATCTTCTAAGGTGGTTATTAAGGATTAAATAAGTCAGTACATATATACTACGTAAGTGCTTGCTAAATGAAATAAGAAATAAAAGACAAAAATAGGTGACATTACAAAAGATGAAATTTAGCCACTATACTCAAGGGTAAAACAAATGCTAAATAAGACATTGTGGAGAGCAGAGAAGTGCAGTGCATGAATCAAATTCCAACATCATGCCAGTCAAATTGTTATATATTTCTTTTTAAAAGATCTCTGTTGCACATTGCCATTATAATTTTAACAGATCACTGGCATGAAGCAAGAGTTCATGGTGAGCAGAAATAAATTAGAGAAATGTTTATTTTAAGTATCTATATTTTATAATAAAGCATATTCTGACTTAATCATACAGGATGTGGATGATACCCACAAGCACCACCACTTACTGTCTCAGAGATAAACTGGGCATGCCATTATCTAAACAAAAGAAAATACAAAAATGAGAAAAAATATCTGTTCCAGATGAGAAGGATTCAGCAGAAGAACTCCGAAGTATGAAGAATCAGAGATAAAGGAGACCCCCAAAAGGAAACACCAGCTCTCTTCCAATGGATACCAATGAAAATCAGAATATTGAAATGACAGATAAATAATGTGAAATATGGATTATAAGTAAGCTCAATGAAATGCAAGAGAAAATGGAAAACCAACACAAAGAAACCTCAAAGAATAAATTCAGGAAATGAATGAAAAATTCACTAAAGAAATCAAATTATTTAAAAAAATTCAAATAGAACTTCTGGAAATGAAAAGTGCATTCATGAAATTAGAAAGCAAAGCAGAAATCTCAGTAATAGACTAGACCAGGCGAAGAAGGAATCTCAGAGCTTGAAGACAACACCTTCGAATTAAACAAGTCAGTCAAAGATAAAGAACAGAGAATTGGGAGAAAAGAATTAAGTGTACAAGAAATATGGGATTATGCAAAGAGGCCAAACATAAGAATTATTGGCATTGCCGAAGGTGAAGAAGAAAACACACAAGGGTTGGAAAATCTATTTGAGGGAATAATTGAGGAAAACTTCCCTAGTCTTTCTAGAAATTTAGATATCCAGGTACAAGAAGCTTAACAGACACCTGGGAGATTCCTCACAAAAAGGCAATCACCAAGACACCTAGTCATCAGACTGGCCAAAGTTAACACGAAGGAGGAATTTCTGTGAGCCGTAAGGCAAAAACATCAGATAACTTACAAAAGAAAAGCCATCAGGCTACCTGCAGACTTCTCAATTGAGACCTTACAAGCCAGAAGGGATCAGGGCCCCAACTTCAGTCTTCTTAAACAGAATAATTGCCAGCCTAGAATTTTGAATCCTGCAAAACTAAGTTTCTTATACGAGGGAGAAATAAAGACTTTTTCAGACAAGCAAATACTGAGTGAATTTGTCGAGACCAGACCTGCCCTGCAAGTACTCAGATCTGTATTATATATCAATCGGCACAATAGAAACCCAGCAGTGTAATATCACCCAGAAGCTAAAGCTCAGATCCCATATAAAATAATGGCTCAGGAGGTAAAACGAAGTAATAAGGCATTGTACCCAACAGAATGAACAGAAGTGCATCCCACTTATCAATTCTTTCAGTAACGTGAATGGCTTGAATTCCCCACTAAAGAGACATAGGCTGGCTGAATGGTTAAAAAAATACAAGCCAAGTATCTGCTGTCTCCAGGAAACACATCTAACCCGCAAGGACTCATTCAGTCTCAAGGTGAATGGATGAGAAAAAAATATTTCATGTAAATGGAAATCAAAAGAAAGCAGGTGTACCCATTTTCATATCAATAACATAGACTTCAAATCAACAATAGTAAACAAGGAGAAAGATGGTAATTATATAATGATAAAGGAAACACCTCATTAAGAAGACATAATAATCCTAAATATGTACCTAACACAGGTGCACCCAGATTCATAAAGCAAATTGTACTAGACCTAAACAAAGTGATAAACAGCAACATCATAATTGCTGGGACTTCAACACCCTACAAACAGAAATGTACTGATCTTCAAAGCACAAAGTAAACAAAGAACACTGGACTTAAACAGGACTCTAGAGAAAATAGGCCTAACAGACATTTACAGAACATTCTACCCCAACACTATTGAATATACATTCTTCTCATAAGCACATGAAACATTCTCTAAGATTTATCACATCTTAGGCCACAAAACATGTCTCAACAAATTTAAAAAAATAGAAATTATACCATGTATCTTCTCAGACCATGTGGAATAAAATTAGAAATCAACTCCAGCAGAAACACTCAATTCTACACAAAGTTATGGAAATTAAACAACCTAGTGCTGAATAATTATTGGGTCAAAGAGGACATTAAGGTAGAAATCAAAAGATTCTTCAAACTAAATGAGAAAGGGGACATAAGTTAAAAAAATCTCTGGGATTCAGCAAGAGCAGTTCTTAGGGAAAAATGTATAGGCATAAATGCCTACATAAAAAAAAAAGACAGAAAGATCACAAATCAACAATCTAATGACTCATCTGAAGGAACTAGAAAGGAAGAGCAAACCAATCCCATACCCAAGAAAAGAAATAACTAAGGTCAGAGCAGAAATAAATGAAATTTAGAAAAAAAATACAGAAGATTAATGAAACAAAAAGTTGGTTCTTTGAAAAGATAAACAAAATTCATAGAGCTCTCACTAGATTATCCCGAAATAGAAAGGATCCTAATAAGCTCAATCAGAAATGAAAAAGGAGATGTTACAATTGATACTACAGAAATACAAAATATCATCTGTGAATACTATAAAAACCTCTATGCACATAAACCCAAAAACATGGAGGAAATGGACAAATTCATGGAAACACACAACCTTCCCAGGTTCAACCAGAAAAAAATAGAACTCATGAACAGACCAATTATGAGCAATGAAATTGAAGCAGCAATAAAAAAATCACCCAACAAAAAAAATCCTGACCAGATGGTATCGCAGCCAAATTTTATCATATCTACCAAGAAGAATTGGTACCCATACTGCATAAATTATTTCATAACATTACGAAGGAAGGAATCCTCACCAGTTCATTCTATGAAGCCAGTATCACCTTGATACCAGAGCCAGGAAAGGGCAGAACAACAACAACAACAACTACAAAAACTATAGACCAATATCCCTTATGAATATAGATGTAAAAATCCTTAAAAACATTCTAGCAACTCAAATTCAGCAGCACATCAAAAAAATAATCCACCATGACCAAGTGGGTTTCAGCCTAGAGATGCAAGTGTGGTTCAACACATGTAAATCTATAAATGTGATTCACCACATAAACAGAAGCAAAAACAAAGATGATATGATTATCTCAATAGATGCAGAAAAAGCATTTGACAAAATTTAGCATCCTTTATGATAAAAATTCTTAATAAAATAGGCATAGATGGAACATATATCAAAATTGTAAAAGCTATATATGACAAAGTCACAGCCAACATCATACTGAATGGGGAAAAGTTGAAAGCATTCCCATTCAGAACTGGAACAAAAGGATGCTCACCGTCACTACTTCTATTCAACATATAGTACTGGAAGTCCTAGCCAGAGCAATTAAGCAAGAGAAGAAAATAAGGGTATCCATATGGGGAAAGGTCAAACTGTCACTCTTTGCTGATGGTATGATCTTATATCTAGAAAACCCCAAAGATTCCACCAAGAGAATTCTGAAATTGATAAATAAATTCAGCAAAGTCACAGGTTACAAAATCAGTGTACACAAATCAGCATTCCTAGTGCATAGCATTCCTGTACACTAACAACAGTCAAGCTGAGAATCAAATCAAAGACTCAATAGTTTTCACAATAGCTACAAAGAAAATAAAATACCTAGGAATATATTAACAGAGGAGGTGAAAGATCTCCAGAAAGATTACTACGAATCACTGAGGAAGGAAATTGCAGACGATGTATACAAATGGAAAAGCATATCATTCTCATGGATTGGCAGAATCAACATTGTGAAAATGTCCATACTACCCAAAGTGAGTTACAGATTCAAAGCAATCCTCATTAAAATACCAATGTAATTTTTCAAAGATCTAGAAAAAATAATTCTATGCTTCATTCGGAAGTGAAAAAGACCCTGAATAGCCAAAGCAAACTTAAGGAAAAGAAACAGATCTGGAGATATCACTTTACCAGAATTTAAACTATATTACAAGGCTTTAGTAACCAAAACAGATAGTACTGCCACAAAAATAGAGACAGGACCAATGGATCAGAACAGAGAACCCAGATATAAAACCATCCACATATTTCTATCTGATCTTTGACAAAGTAGACAGAAGCATACACTGGGGAAAAGAATTCTGATTCAATAAATGGTTCTGAGTAAACTGGATAGCCACATGCAGAAGATTGAAACACGATCTGTATCTCTCATCACTCACAAAAATTAATTCAAAATGGATAACAGACTTAAATCTAAGATATAAAACCATAAAAATTCTAGAAGAAAATTTTAGAAAAACTCTTCTAGATAATGGCCTAGGCAAGGAATTTATGGAGAAGACCCCCGAGGGCAATCACAGCAACAGCAAAAAGAAATGAGACTTGATTAAATTAAAACCCTTCTGCACAGCCAAGAAAACAATCAACAAAGCAAATAGGCAAGCTACAGAATGGGAAAAAATATTTGCATGCTATACATCTCATAAAGAGCTAATAACCAGAATCTACTAGGATCTCAAACAAATCAGCAAGAAAACATCAAACAACCCCATTAAAAAGTGGGCAAAACACATGAATAGAAGCTTTTCAAAAGAAGATAGACTAATGGCCAATAAACATATGAAAAATTACTCAACACCACTAAACATCAGAGAAATGAAAACCAAAACCACAATGAGATATTACCTAACCCCAGTGAGAATGGCTTTTATCAAAATCCCAAAACACTAAATGCTGGCCTGGATGTGGAGAGTTAGCAACACTTACATTCTGTTGGTGGGACTGCAAACTAGCGCAACCTCTATGGAAAACAGCATTACAATTCCACAAAGAACTAAAAGTAGATCTACCATTTGACTCAACAATCCCACTACTGGGTATTTACCAAAAGAAAAAAAAAGTCATTTTATTAAAAATACACCTGTACTCAAATGTTTATTGCAGCACAATTCACAGTTGCGAAGATGTGGAATCAACCCAAATGCCCATCAATACATGACTGGATTAATAAAATGCGGTGTACTACTCAGTGCACCATGGTGTACTACTAAGACATAAAAAATGAATTAATACATTTGGCAACAATCTGGATGGAACTGTAGACCATTCCCCTAAGTGAAATATCTAAAGAATGGAAAAACAAATACCACATGTACTCACTATTAAATTGGAACTAACTGATCAGTTCTCATATGCACAGATGGAAGTAAAACTCAGCGGAAATCAAGCAGGTGGGAGGGTAGAGGAGGGGTTGGACAAAGTCATACCTGACGGGTGCAATGTACACTATCTGGGTGATGGGCACACTTACATCTTTGATTCAAGCAGTACAAAAACAATTCATGTAACCAAAACATTTTTACCCTGCAATATTCTGAAATAAAAATATAAGTAAATAAATAAATGTCCTTTTCTCAACCTCTAGAATAGTACTATGTGTTTTTACCCTTATATTCAATTTATTTTATTGTATATCTCAAAGTCACAAAACCCCAACTGCTTGCCTGATAATATTTAATATCACATAGAACAGGATAAGTCTGACACCTGCTGGTTATCTAAGAATTTGCACAATTTTTACCAATTTAAAACTTAAATTTTAATTTCTGTTAACAAAACAAGTTGAATGGAATCTCAATGCTCCATGTAAGGTAAAAATCATTTATGATCTTTTCTGTAGTCATTTCAGTTTCTAGTTTTCTTAATAAATTTTTTAGTTATTTCATATTTTTGATCCTTAGAATAAAATTACAGGTTTATACTTTAAATAGAAGTTTTAAGAAAAGATTTAAACCTCAATATTACTTAACTTTAGTTTAAAACTGTCACTGGAAAATTTTTTCAACTAGTTTTAAATATAAATATTCTCATAATTTTTATTGTAGGATAATATAACAACCTTACCAAATTGATTTTTAACAAAAGTTGTATATATTTAAGGTGTACAACCTGATGCTTTGATACACATATACATAGTGAATTAATTCATACAGCCAAGCTGATTAACATATCCATATCTTCACATAGCTTTTATTGTATGTGGTGAGAACACTTAAGACCTACTCCCTTAGCAAATCTCAAGTATAAAATACAATATAATTAACTATAGTCCCAATGCTGTAATCTAGATTTCTAGAACATATTTATCCATCATAACTGAGACATTTGAACACTCCTACCCACCATTCTACTCTCTGTTTCTATAGATTTGACTTTTTTAGATTCCACATATAAATGAGATCATGCAATAATTTTCTTTCTGTGTCTAGCTTATTTCACATAGCATAATGTTCTCCAGCTTCATCCTTGCTGTTGCAAATGGCAAGATTGAGCCTCTGTAAGGCTCAATAATATTCCATTATATATATTTCATAATTTCTTTACCCATTTATCCATTGATGGACACGTAGGTTGTTTTTCTATCTTGGCTATTGTGAATAACACTAAAATGGACATGGGAGTGCAGATGTTTCTTTGAGATAGTGACCAAATTGATTATTTTAAAACGTTGAATCAAACTTGAAGAAATATTGCCCCATCATGCAAATTGAAATTACATTTCTACCCTGGAATATTAACTGCCAGTTTCTATAGGCTATGTTCAGATTATGAGAGTTATAATCATAATAACTGCATGTCACTATTTTGATCTTTGCAGTTATCACCATCTCCTTAAGATGTTTTCACATAACCATCATCACTTTTATTTTTCAAGAATACCTTGACTATATCTTGATTTAATTAATCATTCCCTTTTTAAGTATTCACTGTTTACAAATCTACATGACTCAAAATCATACCAAAATGAGTATCTTTTTAAATGGAAACATTTATTTAAAAAACAAACCACTGTTACACACCAGGCATTGAAGATAACATCCAAGATAAACGATGTTGAGGGCATTTAAAGCTAATATTAAATATATTCAAATTCTCAAATTTATGTATGATATAGATTTATATCATTCCAAATGTTACCAATGGACAACTGTTCATTGGGTACTCGTCTGTGTGAAATATTGACTTAAGCAGAAGAAGGAATGAGACATAATTGTCTCACTTTTTACATTGGAAAATACCGTTTGTGTGTGGAAATGAGAAGTAAACAAATGCAAAGCAGAAATGGATCACTGCAACAGTATAGGTCAAAAATAAAGATGGCTTCACAAGGAATATTCAAGGAAGGTTTTATTAATAGAAATAATATTTAAAATGGAGATATGAAATCAACTTTTTTCTTTTACCCATTCCCTTTCTACGTATTAATAAAATTATGATTTTATTGTTAGATACGCTTCATGATTTAATCAGTATGAGAAAACTATGAGGTAGCATTACTACACATTGAAGAGGCACTATCTGGAATTTACTGCATAAAATCCTCCCCATTAGAAAAAAGACAACAATCAAAACACAATGTAGTGGAAAGAATACTAATAGGGCTAGGTTTTCTGACAATCTGTTTTTCTGGATTTACCTATTCTTTGCAAGAGCAGATCCAAGGGCAAATTAACCCACACGTTATACATCTTTGCCTCCGTTCATGATATATTAACAAAGACAATACATACACACACACAGTGTGACTTTCAATTTTTCTCAAGTAATAGAAGATATTTTATGAAGAAGCTCAACATAAAAAGCAGCTAAAATTGCAGCTGTTGTACTAAAGGATGT
This sequence comes from Varecia variegata, assembly GCA_028533085.1. Classification (NCBI taxonomy): domain Eukaryota; kingdom Metazoa; phylum Chordata; class Mammalia; order Primates; family Lemuridae; genus Varecia; species Varecia variegata. The sequence goes on along the minus strand of CM052439.1, from coordinate 148,633,937 downwards.
GGCAGGAGCCCGTGAAGAAGCCCTGTCAGATAATCGCAACCCCTACCTCCACTTTTGCTTCGTCTCGCAGAAACTTGACCCCCTTAGTGGAGATATGCTGTGTCCCTGACATACAGGAATCAACCTGCCACAACCAGGCCATGGTGTTTTTAGGAGCTGTCCTGGTGCTCACAGATAGGCCATGTTCTCGTCCTGTTGGCCATAAACTACCTCACAGAACACCACCAAGTTCACTCTGCAACCACAATGATGTGTGACAAAACAAGACCACTTCATAATTTTGTCTAAGCAGAGAAAAAAAGCAAGGTCACTGGGCAAACAACCAAATACTCAATATCTTCCTGTCCAGGCCAATATGAATATATTTAGTATATTCCTTCTTTATAGTAATATATTAGATAGTAATATACTTTATCTGTTGCTTCTTCACGGATGATAGCATTAGCCTAGCTCTAGGAATCCTCCTTTTATCCAAAATTGATTAAGAAGCCTAATCATAGAATTGTCCCCACTTCCTGTCAGCACCCAAGCCCAAGGAGAATAGCTGCTTGCATGAATCCTTCCCCAAATCATCCAACTAAAACTCAAATCCTATAATAAGTCCTTTCTAACACATTTACTGAGATGGCCCAGTTTCCTGTGATGTCTCTCCCTTGCTTCCATGAGTAATAAACCCAATCTGTTCATCTACACGTGTTTCTGGTAGTCCTTGATGATATAAAGAAGTACGATTAATTTTGTATGCTAATCTTGTACTCTGAAAACTTGTTAAACTCAGAAATCAGTTTTCCTGGGTGTTTTTTTTTTATTTGGTGTTTTGTTATTGGTTTTGGTTTTGGTTTTTTGTACATCCCATATAGGTCTTTCTACACAGACTTATTCTACAAATAAAGACAGTTTTACTTCTTCCTTTCAAATCTAAACACTTTTTATTTCTTTTTCCACCCTTATTGCACTAACTAGAACCTTATGTATGACGTTGAATAAAAGTGCTGTCTAATCATAAGGGAAATGCAAATCAAAACCACAATGAGATATCACTTAACTCCAGTGAGAATGGCCTTTATCAAAAAGTCCCAAATCAATACATGTTGGCGTGGATGCGGAGAGACAGGAACTCTCATACACTGCTGGTGGGACT
>CM052439.1:148551435-148632296 GCA_028533085.1 Varecia variegata | reverse complement strand
GGGGTCCTGCTGCACCTGGAGTCGGAGCTGGCACAGACCCGGGCAGAGGGGCAGCGCCAGGCCCAGGAGTACGAGGCCCTGCTGAGCATCAAGGTCAAGCTGGAGGCTGAGATTGCCACCTACCGCCGCCTGTTGGAAGACGGGGAAGACTTCAATCTTGGTGACGCCCTGGACAGCAGCAACTCCATGCAAATCATCCAAAAGACCATGACCCGCAGGATAGTGGACGGCAAAGTGGTGTCTGAGACAAACGACACCAAAGTTCTGAGGCATTGAGGCAGTAGGACCAGAGTGCCCTTATACCAATAAAAAGTTCACAGGTCATTGAAAAAAAAAAAAAAAGAATACACTTTTATATTTTCCAATTTATAATTGTAGGTGTTGACCTCCACCATCACTTATATTCATAAACTAGAGTGTTCTTTTGATTATATCTAAACATCTACAGCAGAATGAGAAGAAAATGAAACTTTGGGGAAGTCTAATTCACTGACAACCTATGAAGACTTTATTAAGAACTTCTGAAGCAACTACTACTAAATTTAGTTCCTAACCATTCTTACACTGTGGGGATTGGCCCAGTATAAGTAAACTAAATTTATGGATCTTTAAGGATCCAACTTGATAGTGTAACTTTGATGCTGATTTGGGCACATTTTGTTTACAGAGGAACTTCCTAAAATAATTCTTTAAACTCCAAGGAATAGTAAAATTAAGTTAGAAATATTGAAACATTATTCTTAGACTTTATACAGGTGGATATCTCATTATTCACCATACTTCCCCTTAGAAAATTGACTTTTGGAGTCTTCCTCTTTATGTGCCCCTGACCCTCTAAATGCTGCTTTCTCAAATGAATGATTTCACTGAAGGAGTGGAGGAAATATTTATAATCAATGGAATTTCCTTAATACATCTTAACAGGCCATTGCACAGATAGCTGGCCTTAATGTCAAGATACCAAACACATCAAGTCATTTTTGAAATCAAATTTAATGCTCTTTAGCTGATGAAAATATAATGACTTGTTTTCTGGCTTCTTTTTCTTATATTTTTCTCTCACTCTACTTTGCCCTCAAGCATGCACAACACAAATTACATTTTCATAGCCAAGTTGGAAGATATGTCTCTTTGGAAACAAAGCATATTTTTTTCTCCTTGGTAAAAAAAAAATCTGTACATTATTAAGAACAGTTGGTAGGAATGATTAATAGGAAAAATTACAGAGATGCAGTCAAAACTCTAAGTAACTTTCCAAGATTATCTTTCCTGCTGCCTTTAGCCACCCTCAATAAAAATGACTTTCTTTTTTCTTTCTTCTTTTTTTCTTTCTTTCTTTCCTTTCTTTCTCCAACTATAGTCTGCCTTCTCACTGGAGAGATACTTGTATTAATTAGAAATTATGTTTTAAAGTGTAGTGCATTTGGCTGGCAAGAGAAAGATGGAAAAACATTTTGTCAGGATATTGTGCTCTTCAGTGGATAACATTCACTGCTAATATACCAAACATGTATTAATTTGTTCTGTCATAAATTTCCACCCAAGCTTTACATTTAATATACAGAATTTCCTTTCAATGAGATCTGATGAGCATCTAATTGGAGTAGGGATACCAAAAAAGATTTCTATATTTTGATTGACTTTGTATTTTTTGAAGCAAATATTAAATGAATGATCAAGGAAATAAAAATTTGGGTAGGTAACACTGATATTTGGATAGTTCCAAGCTTAACCTTATAACTTCAAATTTATTAAACAATTACTAAGATGACCTTGATAGAGTTTAGATGACTATCATAAACTTTTAGTTGGTCTCCCTGGTTCATCTCTTGACTCCTCCATTCTTCACATGCAGTCAAAGGGATCATTAAATCATTAGAAACAGCTTGTGCCATGCGTATGCTAAACATCATCCAATGGATTCTTATGTCAGACCCTACTGATTTTCCACCAATGCCTCCTTCTATTCTTCCCTGGGAATTAAACCACTACTGTGTTCACAAATGACTGGAATAAAAACTACATTTTCTACTTTCTCTTGCCCTAGGGGTAGCCATGAGACTAAGCTTTATTCAACAGAATGTAAGCAGAAGTATCTTGAACGCTTTCTGGGACACAACTTTATAGCTAGCAGCATTTTCTTTGCTTCTTTGTATTTTCTGGTTGATGGCTGTAGCTCATTCAGCCATTTCAGTCCCTAAAGCAGAATTCACAGTCTGAGGATGACTGAACAACAAGAAAGAGGAGCATAGGTCCATATATACACACATATATATTTCATTAATTGCAGTTACACCTAATTCTAACTTTTCACAAAATTGAGAATAAAATTCAAAGTCCTTTCCATGGCCTACATGTTCCTGATTCAGTCCTTGGCTTTCTCTGTTGTTTTCTACCGTTCTTCCCCATTCACTTTATTCTAGCTATATTCTTGCTGCTCCTTAGACATACCACACACATTACTACTTTAGGGTCTGTGTGCTTTCTGTCCCTCAGGCTGCAAGGCTCTTTCCTCGGACACTTACATAACTTCAGTCTGATCGCTGCGTGGACCTTTTCCAGAAAAGCTGTCAAAGCACTACTACATCTTAAATAAAACACCAGTTATTCTTTCTTTGCCTGCAATACTTTTAGTTTCAGTTAATATATTATATATTTCATTTGCCTTTTAATTTATCTGTCTTCTTTATTGGGAGGTAAGTTCCATGAGGGTAGGCACTTCATTTTGTTACCACTGTATCTTCTAGTCCAAGAACTGTTCTAGCACAGTTGAACAATACATATTTATTGACTGTATTAATGCACAAATAACTGATTATACATGTTCTTACCCAGACAATATTCTTATTCTATTCTTACAATATCATGAAGTATATATCCTATCTACTATGTACAGGATAACAAGGATACAGTTAGAGTGGTATGTTGATATGACGCTGGTCATTTTTTTTGGATGGTGAATTTGTTAAAGGCCTCCTAAACAATATTCAAAGTGCCACTTGGTGAATTATGTTGTTGGTTTAATTTTTACACGCGGGAAACAGGAAGAACGTTGCTGAGATTAGGCCCTAAATTTAGGGAAGTTTTTCGTTTTTGTTTTTATTTTTAATGGAAAGAGAATGAAAAGGAAATGCAATAACTTTGTTGTACCATAGCTTGGACAATTTTTGACTGACCAAGGTATTATCTAAAATTACATAATTCAGAATTTTGAAAATATACTGATCTCACATTACTGTCAGAGTGTTTGGATGTGAGTGTGTTATGGACAGGAGTAGAATTTTCCCTTAATTTATATTACCACTGTCAATTATACTAGAATGGTGTCAACCCTGGAGAAAAAAATGTGTCAAGAGCCTTAAAAGGTGCACCACCACAGGCTGAGAAGTGTGAACATCTTTCATTAGCTCTACGTGTTTTGGACTATTGGCCTAGACTTTGAGGGAGACACTGATAATTCTCCCTTGGTGGAGGAAACCTGAATGTAAACAGAAAGTGGACTTGGTAAAAGCTTTGTAGTATAGGGTTGTAATAGTGTAATAATTGTAAATTTTCTATGCCATATTTTTCTTCCAATATAGTCAATCCTTCAGTAAAATCTTGATAATTCTTCTCTATGTCATGAAGAAGTAATGGAAAGAGACTATTCTACATCTTAAAATGATGCATTCAGAAAGTAAAGGCCCCTTACAAAATTCAAAGGGCTGGTCTCACACTGGGTATGGATGTACCCAAAATAGTGGCAATTAACCCAGGCAATATAGCTGAGGTAGCATCATGATAGTATAATAAGAAGGTTGGAGATGCAAATCAGAGTGACCTGACACTTAAGAGCCAGAACTCTGAAAAAATTTTAGAAATTGTTAAAATTGAGAATTTGAGAAAGTATTCATTTTTGCACTAAAGCCTGTGGGAGGTCATTCCATTTTAAAGAAGCCTACCTAGGTAAGATCTCTTTTATATATTCTTTTCTATTTCTAGTAAAGAGATTATTCATTCAAAAATAAAGCATTTTTTACATTGTACTAAAAATTGCTGCTTACCTTCCCCCTACCCCTACCCTGTAAATTCTTTAAAGGCAGAAACTGCTTCATTTATCCATGCATTCCCAGTGGCTAGCATACGACTGAGCAAAGTAAGCCCTCAAAACGTATTTGTAGAAGGCATAAGTCTTTTAAATAGCATTTACAATCATTCCCATGATTTAAATGAAATAACATATAAAAAGCATGTGTATTAATAATAACTTAATGTTAAGTGGTGCTAAGGGCCTCATAAAAACAAAACCTAAAAATGAGCAAAGAAAATTTTATAGATCTTTATTGCAAAAACACTTGTGCATTGTCATAGAAGAGGAGGTTAAATGATGTGAAAAGAATGTTCTATGCAATTTAAATTCAACAATCTCTTCCCCACATGTTGTAATTACTACTCTGTCTTTCAACATCATAAAACTAGGATTTGAGGTAGAGAGCCTGGTGAAGAAATATGAAGGAAAAAAAAAAATGGTCCTTTTCTCCTTCAACCGAACTGTGACCTAATTCCAAGAAATAAGCTAGCTCCAAATTATTCTCTCTCTAAATACCTTAACGTCCTTCCTCAAATGTAAGTTCTTGGGATTTCTAAGACTAAAACAGAGGAAAGTGCTGGCTGATGCCCAACTCTCCCCTCACTAGACACTGGTTAGCAACAGTTCTGCCAAAAATAACTTACTAAACTCTACCACACTCTATTTTGTGTAGTGTAAAAGGAAAGTTGTTAGAAAATAAACATATAAGTTCTTATTTATGATCTTAGTGATTCAAAATTTACAAAAGGAAAACATTCTGCCATAGCTCCCAGGAATTTACAGAAATTCAGCTGTATCATAGTTCATTTGTTTGGCATCATTTTTTCTTAAGTCAGGGCATCAGCTCCTGTCTTCTGGGCTGAGAAGTTTCCTGTCTAAGCTCAATCTTATGGATACTGGTCACTTTTTTGAAACATATTATTACATTTATTGGAGTCCATTTCTTTTGTGTACACAATGGTAGGAACACAAATACAAAGGAATTAGCAAATTGATATGATTGGCAATAGGCAAATGAATTGGTAAATTGATATGGTTAGAACAGAAAACTAAGAATGACAAATGAATTTCACATGGTTAGAGTCAGATTAAGACCCAAAACTGAGATAATGCCTATTCCCATTACACAAAGAAACATCATCATTACTTTCTACAACTGACTGTAATGAACAAGTTTTGGGATCATGAGCTCAAACTATGCTTTCACCATGAATTATTAAGCTCAGAATAACATCATAGGGAACAGTAAAGCACCATTTAATAATTGTGAGAACAGAAATTTAAGCTTCATGACTGAGGATTAATTTTCTTAATTTTGGTTTCCCCTATACAAAGAAATTTAGATAGTTTCTGTCATCTCCTTGTGTACTTCCATAACATTAAAAACATAAACTTCAGGAGCATGACATCAGCAAGGCAGAGGAATAGAAAATTCCAGCCCAGGTTCCCCCAGAGAAACACCAAACTAACAATGATACATGCAACCAAAATACCTTTAAAAGAAATCTAGAATGTAAGTAAAAATTGTAGCACTTCACATAGCACAAAACTAAGAACAGCCACATTGAAATGGATAAGAAGAGTAATTTCACTTCGCCCGCATCAGCCTTTCCTCCAAACCAGTGCAGCTCAGCACCCACAGAGATTGACTGGGTCCATGAATTGTGCAGTGGGTAGGGAGAGGGAAGAGAAAGTGAACTGTGAGCCTGGCCCCCCAGCTTTTCAGTGTGCTCCACAAGGTGCTCATTTCAGTGTTGCCTCACAAGAGTGTTGAAGGAATGGCATAGGCCAGACGCCTGGAGCAGCTAGGAACAAAGAAAAATGGGTGGGCACAGGTCTGCAATATTGAGAAAGGTTCAGAACTGAGGCTTCTCCCTCAGGAGGAAAGAAAATGAGTAGAGCATGACTCCAATGTCCTTGGCCTTTCAGTATGTTCCTTAAGGGGTCAGTTCCTGTCTTACTTGACACTGAACACTAAAGGAACTGACACAGTCAGACACCAGAAAGAGCAAGAGATTATGGGCTCCTGGGGGAAAAAAGTAAGACTGGATATCTGGGGCAGCTAGAAACAAAGGCCCAGAATCTCTAGCCAGGCTGATCACTGAAGATCTTTCCCAGTCAAAACCAGTCTCTAGAGAGTTGCTGGGAGCAAGAGCTGTTTCTTCAAATGTGCAGACATCAATGAAAAGCTACAAAAGAAGGGAAATGTGACACAATCAAAGAAACAAAACAAACCTCTAGTAATGGAACCTAAATAAATGGAGATCTGTAAGTTGACAAATAATTCAAAGTAATCATTTTCAAGAGGTTCTTGAGTTGCAAGAAAACATAGGCAACTAAATGAATTCAGGCAAATAGTATATAAACAAAATGAGAATATAATAAAAGAGGTAGAAATGATTTTTTTTAAATGAACCAAATATAAATTCTGGAGCTGAAGAATACAATAACTTAACTAAAAATGTCACTATAGATCTTCAGGAGCAGTATTGATCAAGCAGAAGAAAGAATTAATGAACTCAAAGATAGGTTATTCAAAATTAACCAGAGGATCAAAAAGAAAACAAATGAAAAAAAGTGAAGGAAACCTAAGGGACTTATGGAATCTCATCAAGAACAAAAAATATGCATTTTGGGAGTCCCAGAAGAAAAGACAAAGAAATGAGAGAAAAGTTTATTTAAAGAAATAAAAGCTGAAAAATTCTCAAATAGGAGGGAAATGAACATCAATATCCATGAAACCCAAAAGACCTCAAATAGGATGAATCAAAGAAGTCTACACTGAGATAAATTATAATGAAATTGTCAAATGTCAAAGATAAAGAATTTTGAAAACCGCAATAGAAAAGCGATTCATCGTATGCAAAGGAACCTTCATAAGACTGTCAGTGGATTTATCAGCAGAAACTTTGTAGACCAGAAGAGAGTGAAGTCTTATGTTCAAAGTACAGAAGAAAAAAAAATTACCAATCAAGAATACTACACCTGGCAGAAGTGTCCTACAGAAATGAAGGAGAGATAAAGACTTTCTCAGACAAACAAAAACTGAGGGAATTCATCACCATAAATGGTGCCTTACAAGAAATGCTAAAGTGAATTCTTCAAGTGGAAACAAAAGGACTAACAACATGAAAATATATGAAAGTATAAAATTCACTGTAAAGGTAAGAATATAGTCAAAATCATAATGCTCATACTATGATGGTGGTACATAAATCATGTTTAACTGTAGTACAAAAGTTAAAAGACAAAAGTACTAAGAATAACTATAACTATGAAAATATATGGGTATTCAATATAAAAAGATGTAAATTGTGACATCCAAGACAAAGTGCGTGAAGGAGAGAAGTAAAAGTATAAAGGTTTCATATGCAAATGAAATTATCAGTTTAAAATAGACCATTATGAAATTTTTTACATAAGCCTCACAGTAACAACAATTAAAATACCTACTATAGTATATACACAAAAGAAAAAAGGAAGGAATCAAACATATCTCTACAAAAATCATCAAATGACAAAGAAAGGTAGCAATAGAAGAAGAGAGGAACAAACAAACTACAAAGCAGACAGAAAACACCAAAATGGCAATAGTACATCCTTACTTGTTAATAATTACTTTCAGCATAAATGGCTCAAACTCCTCAATCAAAGGTAGACTGCCTGAATGGATTTAAAAAAAGAGACCTGACTATATGCTATTCAAAAGAGACTCATTTTAGATTTAAGGACACACATCAAAAAGTGAAGAGATTAAAAAGGATATTCCACACAAATAGTAACCAAAAGAAAGAAGGGTATCTATACTAATAGTAGAAAAAATAAACTTTAAGTTAAAAAGTATCATAAAAGACTAAGACCATTATATATGGTAAAATGGTCAACTCATTAGGAAGATAAAACAATTATAAATATATCTGCAACCAACAACAGAGCATCTAAATATAAAAATCAAACATCGACATATTTGGAGGGAGAAAGGGTATGTAATACAAAAGTATTAGAATACTTTAATACCCTACTTTCAATAAAGAATAGACCATCCATAAGGGAACAGCAGACTTAAACAACTTATGGACTAACAGACACGTAAAGAACATTCCACGCACCAGTAACAATACACATTTTTTTCAAGTATAAATGAAACATTCTCCAGTACAGATTACATATTAGTCTCGGAGAAGTTTTAATAAATTTAAGAAGATTAAAATCATACCAAGTGTCTTTTCTGACCACAACAGAATTAAACTACAAATCAATACCAGAAAGAAAATTAGATAATTCACAGATTGTGAAAATTAAACAACACACCCTTGAACAACCTACTGGGTCAAAGAAGAAATACAAAGGAAAATCAGAAAATATCTTGAGATAAACAAAAACACAATACTAAAACTTATGGAATTCAGCAGAAGCAGTATTAAGAGGAAAGTTTATAGGAATAAATAACTACATTAAAAAGCAGGTAATACCTCAAATTAATAGCCTAACTTTACACCTCAAGGAATTAGAAAAAGAAAAACAAACCAAGCCCAACATTAGCAGAACAAAGGAAATAAAGATTAAAGCACAAATAAATAAAATAGAGAGTAGAAAAATAGTTGTAAAAAAGTAACAAAACTAAGAGTTGTTTTTTCAAAAGACAAATAAAGTTGAAAATCTCTTAGCTAGACTAAGGAAAAAAGAGAGAAGACTCAAATAAATAAAATCATAAGTGAAAGGAGACAAATTATAACTGATGCCATAAAAATTAAAAGGATCGTAAGAGATTATTATGAATAATAATGTGCCAACAAATTGAATACCTGGAAAAATGAATATATTGCTAGAAACATATAATCTACTAAAATAAAATCAAGAGGAAATAGAAAACCTGAACATACTGATAACAAATAAGGAGAATAAGTCAGTAGTCAAAAATTTCCCCAAAAATAAAAAATGCCAGGATCAAATGGCTTCCCTGATCAATTCTACCAAATATTTAAAGAAGAATTATCACAAATCCTTCTTAAACTCTTCCAAAAGAAAAAAAAATGAAGGACAAGGAACACTTCCAAGCTCATTTTATGAGGCCAAAATTACCCTGACACCAAAGCCTGACAAAGATATTACAATGAAAACAAAAAAAGCCTATAGACCAACACCCCTCACAAATATGGATGCTCTCAACAAAACACTAGCAAATCAAATTGAACATCACGCTGAAAGGATCATATACCATCATTAAGTGAAATTTATCCCTGGGATGGAAACATGGCTCAACATACATGAACCAATTAATATAATACTCCCCATTAGTAGAATGAAGAATAAAATTACATAAGCATCTTAATACATGTGGAAACACATTTTAAAAAAAATTAAACAATCTTTCATAATAAAAAAAACCTCTTAATAAACTAGGTATAGAAGGAATGTACTTCAACACAATACAGGCCATATAGGAAGTCCACAGCCAACAACATACCCAATGGTGAAAAACTGAAAGCTTTTAAGATCAGGTACAAAACAAAAATGCATATTCTCATCATTTCTATACAACATAGTACTGGAAGTTTTAGCAAGAGCAATCAGGCAAGTAAAAGAAATAAAAGGCATCAAAATCATAAAGAAAGAAGCAAAATTATCTGTGTTTTCAGACGTCATGATCTTATATGTAGAAAACCAAAAAGACTCCACCAAAAAAAAAAAAAGTGTTAGAGCTAATCAATAAATTCCGTAAAATTGCAGGATCCAAAATCAAATACAAAAATGAATTGGATTTCTATACATTAACAACTGTCCAAAAAAATCAATAAAACTATCCCATTTAAACAGCATAAAAAAGAATAAAATACTGAGAAATAAATTTAACTAACAAGGTGAAAGATCTGGACACTGAAAAATATAAAAACATTAACGAAAGAAATTGAAGGAGACAGAAATAAATGGAAAGACACCATTCATATTCATGGACTGGAAGAATCCATATTGTTAAAATATCCATACTACCTAAAGTATTCTACAGATTCAATACAATCCTTCTCAAATTTCTAATGACATTTTTACAAAAATGGAAAAAACAAACCTAAAATGCATATGGAACCACAAAAAAACCTTAAAACAGTGAAAGCAATCTCTAACAACAATACGAAAGCAGAGGCATCACACTACTTGATTTCAAAAGATACTACAAAACTACAGGAACCAAAACAGGATGCACTGGCATAAAAAACAGACATTTAGATCAATAGAATAGAATAGAGAGCCAGAAATAAAACCATGCATATACTGTCAACTGATCTTCAACAAGAGTGCTAAGAATACAAAATGGGGAAAGAATAATCTCTTCCACAAATGACATTAGGAAAACTGGACATCCACATAAAGAAGAATGAATTAGACCCTCATCTCACACCATAAACAAAAATAAGCTCTATGTGGATTAAAACCTTAAAACGTAAGATCCAAAACTATAAACCTCCTAGAACACATAGGGGAAAAGCTTGACATTGTTCTTGTCAATGATACCCTGTATATGACAACAAAAATACAGACAATAACAATAAAAATAAAAAGGTGAAATTACATTAAACTAAACAGCTTCTATATAGCAAAGGAAACAATCAACAGAGTGAAAAGGCAACCTACAGAATGGAAGAAAAATTTGCAAATCATATATCTAATAATGTGTTAATCTCCAAAAAAAAAAAAAAAACCTAAAAATAGGCAAAGGACTTGGATAGACCTTTCTCCAAAGAAGACATAGAAATAGTCAACAGGTATATGAAAAGGCATTCAATGTTGATCATAAGGGAAACACAAATCACCTCATACCACATAGGATGGCTCTTATCAAAAAACGAAAGGAAACAAATTTCTGAGAATTTGGAAAAATTAGAACTCTTATACACTGTTCTTGAAAATAGAATTGTTGCAGCCCCTACAGAAAGTATGGAAGTTCCTCAAAAAAATTAAAAATAGAACTACCACATGACCCATCAATCCCGCTTCTGAGTATATAGCTAAAAGAATGGAAATCAGGATCTCAAAGCAATTTCTGCACTCCCATGTTCATTGTAGCATTATTCACAATAGCCAAGATTTGGAAACAACCTGAATGTCCACCAACAGATGAACTGATAAAGAAAATGCAGTATATACATACAATGGAATATTATTCAGCTTTAAAAAAGACAAAAATCATACCATATGTAAGAACATGGATGAGCCTGAAGGATATTATGCTAAGTCAGATATCCAGTCGCAGAAAGACAAATACTGTATAACTATGATTCTATTTATATGAGGTTTCTGACCTCACATAATAATCTCAGAAACAGAAATTAGAATGGTGGTTTCTAGGAGTCAGGGGGAGGGGGAAATGGGAGGTTGCTGTTCAAAAAGTATAAAGTTTCAGTTCTGTGAGATGAATTAGTCCTAGAGATCTGCTACACAATATTTTGTCTGTACTTAACAATCCTGTATTGTGCACTTATAAATTTCTTAATAAGGTAGATCTCAAGTTAAGTATTCCTACTACAATAATAAATAAATAAATATTAAAACTAAAGAAATAAACCTTGATTTCTCCTTAGATAAATATACTTATTTTTATAATGTTTTGAACTACCATTTTTATATTTAGGCTAAATGTTTTTGTTCGCCCCAATTCAGGAAACTTTGGAGCACAACTAAAGTAGAATAAGAGTATAATTTAATCACTGAGGAATATCAGGAGGTTTTAAAATCATAAAAAAAATTTATTGCATGTAAGTTTAATGCTTTCTCCACTACCTGCCTTAGAAGGACAATCAGCCTGGCTCATGGTGTCATCAGGCAGGTGTTTGTCTCACTCATAAACATGTGCTGCTGAAGGCTATCTCTAGCCACAAACTGTCTCCTGTCACTGCAAATCATTGTGAACCCTGAATAATCACACTTATCTCCTGCTCCACATTGTAGCTAATATAATGGCTCCAGAACATCTATTCAAAGAAACAAATATAAGAATAAATATAGTTATAATAGAGAGGTAACATGAATATAAATATTTACTCCAGTGTTTTGTGTGTAGAGACATATTTGTTTAAGTGTGCAAGGTTTTAATTAAGATTTGATAATTTATTTCCAAAATAAAATAACCAACCTTTCAGTATAAAATGGCTACTGTAGCTATGTCTAGGTACAATGAGAGACTTACTATACTTAATATTCCTCTCCTATGTAGCTGCAATAACACAGAATAACAATCCTTATCCTCAGAGGATTTTTATCAACTTTATACATAAATATTGTCAATCATTCAATGACGAGGAATTTTAAAACATGTATTATCACTTAAATGGAAATAAGAAAAATAGATTTTTTTTTTCTTTTTTGGCAAGGACTATCTGCTAAAACATTATAATCTGAGCACATGGGCTTGTCACTGATCCTATACTTTGTTTTTTTACCAACAGTTTTAGCTGATCTTTTAGGTTGATTTTCTACCTGAACTAATAATAAAAAAGTAAAAAATCACTACCATATTCTTTTATAATACTAATCATTTAATGCTTAGACTACTCAACTGATTCAAACTTTCTTTAACATTTGTTTTGGAAAAAACTACAGATTAATAGAAAGTTACAAAGATAGTACAGAAAGGTCCCATTTATCCTTAATTCAGTTTCTCCCAATGGTTACTTCTTAAGTATTAATCATTATAGCACAATATCAAAAGAAGGAAATTGACATTGGTGTAATGTGTGTGTAGTTCTTTTCATACACATGTAGAGTCACATAACCCAAGATATGAAACCAACTCATCATCACAAAGATCTCCTCTCCACAGTCACATCCATTCCTGCCTCCCCTCCAGCATTCCTGACCCCTGACCCCTAACAACCATAAGTTTGTTCTCCATCTCGGTAATGTTATCATTTCAATAATGTCATATAAATGGAGTCCTATCTTTTGAGATGAGTCATATCTTTTTACACTTTGCACAAGGTCCTTGAAATCCATCCAAATTGTTGCAAATTTCAATACTTTGTTCCTTTTATTGCTGAGTAATATTCCATGGTATGGATATATCACAGTTTGCTTAAAAATTCTAAGACATTTTGTTTGCTTCCAGGTTTGAACTTTTATAACTAAAGATCCAATGAACAATCACACATACTTTTTTGTGTGGACATAAGCTTTCCTTCCTCTGAAATAAATGCCCAGGAGTAATATTGGTTTTTTGGTAAGCATATGTTTATTATTTTAAGAAACTGCTAAACTTGTCACAGTTCTAGAGGCTGGGAAAAAAACTGCTACATCACATTTCAAAGGGTCTGTACATTTCCACAAGCAATGTGAGAAATGTAAGTCCTGTGCTTCCTTGCCAGTACTTAGTATTGTATTTTTTATTTTAGCTATTCTCATTTTTTATATCTCATTGAGATCTTAATTTGCATTTCTTAATGGCTAGTGATGATGCTGAACATCTTTGTGTGCATTTATTTGCTATCCATATATCCTCTTTGGGGAAATGTCTCTTCATATCTTTTGCTTATTTTCTAATTGGATTCTTTATTTTGCTGTTACTGTTGACTTTCAGAGTTCTTTATATATTCTAAATGAGTGCTTTGTGAGAGATATGTGGTTTGCAAATATTTTCTCCCAGTGCGTGGTTTGTCTTTTCATCCTCTCAACAAGGTCCTTCACAAAGTAAAAGTTTTAAATATTGATGAAGTGTACTTTATCAATTTTATTTTTATGGATTGTTCTTTTGATATCATGCCTGTGCACTTTTTATCAAGCCTTATGTCTTAAAGATTTTTCTTCTGAAAGATTTATAGGGTTTTTTAATTTTATCACTTTTTAAATAGTGACTTAAAAAACATAAAACTTACCATTTTAACTATTTTTAAGTGCACAGTTCAGAGTTTAAGTATATTCTTTTTTTTTTTTTTTTTTTTTGAGACAGAGTCTCGCTTTGTTGCCTGGGCTAGAGTGAGTGCTGTGGCATCAGCCTAGCTCACAGCAACCTCAAACTCCTGGGCTTAAGCGATCCTACTGCCTCAGCCTCCTGAGTAGCTGGGACTATAGGCATGTGCCACCACGCCCGGCTAATTTTTTTTTTCTGTATATATTTTTAGTTGTCCAGATAATTTCTTTCTATTTTTTATTAGAGACGGGGTCTCGCTCTTGCTCAGGCTGGTCTCGAACTCCTGACCTCGAGCGATCCACCCGCCTTGGCCTCCCAGAGTGCTAGGATTACAGGCGTGAGCCACCGCACCCGGCCTAGAGTTTAAGTATATTCACATTGTTGTGAAATGGATCCCCGGAACATTTTCATCTTGCAGAACTGAAATTCTATCCTCATTAAACAATTCCTTTTGTCCCTCCCCCAGTCCCTAGTAACTATCATTCTACTTTATATTTCCATGAATTTGACCACTTTAGATGCCTCATGTAAGTGGAATTGTAGTATTTTTTTTTTTTTTTTTTGTGATTGACATTTCACTTAGCACAGTGTCCTTCAGGTTCATCCGCGTTGTATCATGTGACAGGATTTCTTTCTTTTTAAAGGATGAATAATGTTCCATTGTATGAATATACCACATTTCCTTTATTATTACTTTGAATACTTTTTTAGCCCTACCCTTTGCCTTCTCCTTCTGGAACACCTATGACACAAATGTTACATCTTTTGTTATAGTTCCGCAGGGCCCTGAGAGTCTGTCCATTTTTTTCAGTCTATGTTATCTCCACTATTCAAACTAGATTATCTTTATTATTCTGTCTTTAATATCACTGATTTGTTCTTCCACCATTTCCATTCTGCTGTTAAGCTTATTTATTCAGTTTTTCTAAAATCTCAGTTATTGTTTTTTCAGTTTTAAAATTTCTACTTGGTACTACCTTATACCTTCTAATTATTTTCTGATACTTTGTATTTATTTGCTGAGGCTTTCAATTTTTCATTTGTTGGTAACTGTTCATTGAAGCACTTTGATGTAACATTTGTTTCACCTTGGGTTGGCATCTGTTGGTTTTTTCCTCAATCAAGTTGAGAATTTTATGATTCTTGGTATGATGTGATTTTTGTATTAAAACCTTATATTGTAGGTATTATGAGATTCTAGATCTTATATAAATCTTCTGTTTAGCAGACCTTCTCTGACACCACTTTGGTGGGAAACAAAAGGTACTTCACCTCATTACTGTCAGGTACAGTTAGAAATCCAGGTTCCTCACTCTGCCTCCATTGACAATCCGGGAAAGGAGAGGTACCCAGTTCCTCCAGCGCAGGAGTGGGAGTTTAGGCTTCCCACTGGGAATGGGAGGGCTCCTCATTAACCCCAGTTCAGGTAAGGGTCTTGGCTCCTGGCTCCCAGTTCCCCACTCAGTCTTTGATGCTGGGGTGGAGGTAGAGCCACAGTAGCAATATTTGGCTAAAGTCATGATCTTTTACTGCTTGTTTTATAAGGCCTAACGTCGTTAGCTGTACTTACCAGGAAGAAGAGAAGAAAGTATATCCACTCCATCTATCCAGATTTTGACCTCCCAACCATTGTTTTTTAATCTGGTCACAGCAAAATACAGTTACTCACTTCCTTTCAACTGGCCTCACATTCTTTAGAACACAACGCCTCTTTATTAGCCATTAATAATTCTAACATATATTCATTTTAAGAAAAGAGGCAAATATAATAGTGAAATAATCTAGTATCCTAATATTTTTTCTTTTTCCCTTGACTGTTAGGATCATTAAAATACCCTATTTGGAATATTGATTCCCTTCTTTATCATTAGACATTTTGACAGAAATATAAACTTTGAAATATTTTGTAACCATTTTTGCTGAATCAATCTAAAATTATGCAGCAAAATTTTAAAAAAATTTATTCAGAAGAAGCAAATATGTTCTATGCATCAATTTCATTTTAAATGTCCATTTTTATCAAGGTCATAGTGGCCTTTTAAACTTTCCATTTTGAAAATTCCTTTCTGAATGACTTCTGATTTGATGTGTCAAAATAGAGTACCAGCTCTAGATATAATTTTTTGTTGGGCATGAGAAGGATCAATTGTTTTATAAAATTTAAATTTTTTATGAGTATACACAAAGAAATGAATGATTTATACTATCAATTGCCTTTATATTCACTTTTAAAGCATATTAAAAATTTGAAAATGTTTTCCAATACTTAATCTTTTAATTCACAAGTACATTTTATTGAATTTACTTGCATATTAGATATATCCTTTGAGTTACATGCAACAGAAAAAATTTTTAAAACATTCCTATACAGACATTTTCTGTGCTGCATACACATTATGGAAAGGCACTGGTGAGAATTTAGGCACATATGCTAAAAAAGGAAAACATTACAATTATTGGGAAATATATCATAAAAAATCCACGGTCCTTGATTTAAATTAAAAAAGTTATGGTCACATTTCTATCTTAAAAAGTACAAAAGCTGTTAATATATTTTGTGCTATTCTTTTTGCAGTACTAAATAGCATTACAGTTAATTACATATGTAATTACTATTTTCATTTATCAAATAAGCTGTAGAAAAATAAGAATCCATGCTAAATTATTTTCTGAAAAATTAAAAATTAAATAGCAAAATCAATTTTTAGGAACAAAGTTTTTAAACGTAATAGATAACACACAAAAATAAGATGTAGATTTCAACCAATACCCTAAACAGGATTCCCTAGCACTTTCCTATTGGGGTAATGATGGAGTAAGAAATATTGATGTTACAGCCCAAATATAGATTGAAAGTAATTTTGACAATGTTGTTCATGAATGATATTCACTGATTTCATAAGGAAATTTTATTGCATAATCAAGCATAATCAAGCATAATCAAGCATGCCTGATTCATTGAGAATCACACAGACATTATTATTATGACATATTAATCAGAAGATATACAAGTCCAAAGAATTGTCCAGTTCATTCTATAGGCCATGAAAACCATGACTTTCTTTGCCATCTTCTCTTACAATTTGTGAATCATATTTTTGAATGCTAATAAATCTTAGTTGTATTAGATACTTTGGCTAATAAAGTAATAAAACTTTAGGCTTACTAAGTTGTCTCATTATAGGTACTTCTCTATAGTGAGTGTCACCTGGCATTTACTGTAAATGGCTATTTTCCTACATTTACTAATAATGGCTATTTCCCAAAAAATTTATTTCTGTTTATCATTCCAACTGGCTGCAGATGTCACTGCTGTGTCTGTGGTAGACCACCTATAAAGTACTTAGTTCTTCCCTGCAGGCTAAAAATATGACCATAGGGTCTATTTTTTCTGCCTTATGTCCTGGTGAAATCATAAAAAGCACCCTCTTTCATTTTCAGTGTTTAGATGATAAATTTTATCATCACCCTCACAATTGGTGAGTAAAATCAGGAGAAAAGAAAAAATGAACGAGCCCTACAATAAATGTGTATTGATCCCCCAGCACCACTGCAGGGACACAAGAATGCCAAAGCATGCGTCCAGTAAAGCTTGAGAATAAGATATGGAACTTATGATATAACTGACCCGCTAAAGGAATAAATTTATATAAAAAGTTGATAGATGATAGCCTTACTTTTTAAGAAGTGTATAACTAGCAGGCCAGAGCTGTAGGCTCTGGAGGCAGACTCCTTGGATTTCAATCCCAACTCTGAACACTTACAGGCAGGGTGACGTTAGACAATTTACTTAATCTCTCTAAGCTTGAGTTTCCCCATCTATAAAAAAGTAGATTATAACTGTTTTTAGCATAGGATGATGTGGGGGTTAAATGAGATAAAATATTTCAAAGCATTTTGCCCAGTGCTCGTCACATGTTATACCCTCAACATGCCAGGCATTACTACTTAACAACATGACATATCCTTACTGAAGAACTCCACTGGTAAATAGGGCATGTAACTGACTTTCTAGATACAGTGCAAATATATTCCTAAATATCTTATGAAAGAAGAGCACTTAGTTCCAGCTTTTTTTTTCTCAATACTAGAGTAGGATAAATTTATGGTTAATTAATCAATCAAAGCAGATATTATATACCTATATATTACTTAAGATTCTAAAATAAGGAAGTCATTCCTCTACTTTTCATTGTTTTTTTTCAGACCATGGAGCTCATTGTGCCTTTTAATTAATACTGGAATACATACTTGAACTTATTCCCACCTAAAGATGAATAGCGCCAATGGGAAGTAAGTCCCTGATTCTCTGTATAGATTTATTCATTTAGAGAAGATTCATTTTTCTATTAGTTGTTGATATTCAGAACCTACTTAAATGCCTCCAGATGAAGATCTAGAGAACAAGTAAGCAGAAATGACAATTTTTTCTTTCGATGCATTTGACAAACGATATGCTTCCAGTGATCAAAACTAATGAATGAAACTTTTTAAAAAAAATTGTTTCTTTTAAGATTAAATTTTGGATTAGATTCTGAGATACTCCAAAGTATCATAAGGTATGGCAGGGAGGAAGTGGAATGAGAAGGTTAGCAGAATGGGCACAAATATCAACTCTCCACAATACCATTCAAAGGAATACAATTACTAAAATTCTTTATGTTTAAAGTCAGTGCATTATCTTGTTAAAATACAGGATAAAAATAGGATTTATACTTGTACATGGTCCATGAAACATGAAGAACAAAAAGAATTTAAGTTGAAAGCAAAATTCTCTATATAATAGTTTAGGAATTATAACTCTCCTTGTTCACATTAATACATTATTTAAGAAAATCTGATGGGAACTTTTATTCTATTATTATGTGTGTTTCAAACTAATAGAAGCACACATTGAAGTTATACAAAGCCTGTTTTCCTCTGTTAAAATATTTTTCAATTCTGATTTTTCACAAGATAATTGTTTTTCTCAAAATAAGTCCACATTTATGAAATTTAAGTTTTATTTGTACATTCATTCTTTCAACACACATTTCAAGACATCGCTAATGTGCCCTTCTCTGCAGTAGGTACAGAGCATAGAAATAAAAGGCAAAATCCAGAAGAGAGACCAACAAATGTACAATTTACAATATAGGGTAATACACACAAAGAAATGTGGAGTTATTTGAGCACATAAGATGGTATATGACCCACTGAGTCATATACCTTGGAGGGCTCCTACAAGAAATAACATCAGATTAAAGTCTTGAAAGCTAACCTTGAGTTAGTCAAGCAGGGAGAAGCATATGTAGACATTCTGGGCCAAGTCTCTATGTGCCAAGGCTAGTTCAAGACACTGGAGAGAGATGAGCAATTTAGAGAACTGCAATATTAAGAAATGGCAGGCTGGGCGCAGTGGCTCACGCCTGTAATCCTAGCACTCTGGGTGGCCGAGGCGGGCGGATCACTCGAGGTCAGGAGTTTGAGACCAGCCTGAGCAAGAGCGAGACCCCGTCTCTACTAAAAAAAATAGAAAGAAATTATCTGGCCAACTAAAATATATATAGAAAAAATTAGCCGGGCATGGTGGCGCATGCCTGTAGTCCCAGCTACTCGGGAGGCTGAGGCAGTAGGATTGCTTAAGCCCAGGAGTTTGAGGTTGCTGTGAGCTAGGCTGATGCCACGGCACTCACTCTAGCCCAGGCAACAGAGCGAGACTCTGTCTCAAAAAAAAAAAAAAAAAAAAAAGAAATGGCAAAGGTGAGCTCGCAGATATGTGACGTGTCACATTAAGTTGCATAGTGAGATTCGTGTTTTAGAAAGAGGACTTGCAATGCCACACAAAAGATGGATTGATAGAAGAGGAGATAGAGGTAGGAAAATCAAGGCATTAGCTGTTGCAGCCGGCGAGGGTAGGGAGGAGGAGGTAATGGAGTGGATTCATGAACTGGTCAAAGGAACAGGAATCCATAACCAGTAAGTATTAGTTAATAAAGGAGAAGGAAATATCACAGTGAATTCTACATTTGGGCTTGAGTAACTAGATGCTGGGGGAAAAGAAAAAGATTGCAAAGGAAGATTCACACTTTAGGATAAACTGAATAAGAAAGTATCTGGGAATTTTATAACATCATTAAATCTACTTTATGCTGAAAAACTCTGTTAGCTGGAAAGATTAAGAGAATTTCCCAAGGTGCCTGATATATAAACTTGGAGTAATTTTCCTACTTCAGCTTTTCTGCTCCTTAGTATTTGTAGTCAATTTATAATTGGTCATTATTCATTAATCCATTTATCATCTCCATGAGGTTAGTTAATGGAAGCAGTCCATTTTTAATCTAACAGTGGTAATTTTCCAGAAATCCCCCAGAGTCTCTGAAAAGTCAAAAATCAACATTAATTTTTGAGTACTTTTTCTGCTTAAAGTTGCTGAAGTAAAGTGTCTTTGCTAGAAAACAATATATAGCAACAATTGCCACTTAAAAATTCAATTTACTAGATGAATATTTCAGATTATTAGACCTTTGGGCAGCAATTTTTCCTACTTGAAAACTATTTTAGCCAAAATAGTTAGTGGTGGCAAAATTGAAAGATGCATACTAGAATAAGCTGCATTGGGGGGGGGGTGGATTTTCTATATACCCAGTTACAAATATACAACTTTGAATTAGACTTAGTCAAATAGCAGATCTGACTAATGTTTCATCGAATTCAACTTGTATAATTAAGCTAACTGATTGGTTATCTGCCATTATATAGCTAACATCCAAGATAATGTTATCAAAGCAATAATGAATTCAGCCAAAATAAATGCATAGCTCTGAGACAGAATAAAATGAACTCTGGCATTACTTAAGGGATGTATTCTAGTTCAACAAACTTATATGTGTAGTCAACCAGCTTTACAACAAAATACTGCATTTTGTTACAGCAACAAAATAATGAGCAGCTTCCAAATCACTACCTTACATGTATTATTCACACCAGTAATATTGGTAAACATTAGTTAAGATGTAATATAATTTTCACTACCAAAATGTTATTAGAATTTTCTTGGCCAATATCTGGTATAAATTTCTGTAAAGTATTTCTCTTGAAATCATGGAATTCCTCTTCCCTATGCTTTAATCCCCTAGTCACCAAGAATTGTGGGTTCCTTGTCACCATCTCAAGCTCTTCCCTCTTTGCTTCTGTTTTAACTGGTGCCCCACAAGCAGTGGGGCACTGGACCCACCAGCACCAGGGACAACCAGCAGGTTTCACATCATGGTCTTTGACCTCATCCAGTACCCTGTGGCATGAATTTAATGTCATGCAAAGCCACTAATAATTTTCCATGTCTATTCAGATTTTATTTCATTTGTTTATAGTGAATTTATAAGATATTTCAGTTATATCTGCAATAGAAACTAATTATCTAATTTTTGAAGATAAGTCTAAGGCAGTCAGAACAACGTAAGTTGTTCAGTTCTTCAGTACTTCTGGATTTCAGTCAAAGCAATTATTATTGTAAAGTATTAAAAATACATATTTAGATAGTTAAACAGCCATGGATACCAAGAAATCAGGTATCAAATCAAAGATAGTGGAAAACCATGAACCACAAAAGCAACAATGTAGCAGTGATGCATTAAGACTATGTGGGCCTACGCCCTAAAGCATCAATACCAGAGTCCCTTAAGAAGTCCAAAATCCATGGCTAAAAAAAACACTGCTCTGCTTTAAGACTAAGAGGCACTTTAGCCTGGTGTGGGAAAGCAGTGGTTATGAGTGGAACAAACACTGGAAATTTTGCTTTTGTAGTGACAGAGCTTTGAGGCAAGCCTATGGTTTTATTTTCTTGCCTTATGCAAATATTACTATTTCTGAATAAACAGTTTGTTTTGCGGTGGAGACTGTACAGTAACCATCACAAGCAAAGGCAGAAAGTATTCATTTCCTAGTCAACACATTTTTTTTTCAATATCACAGAATACACTTTATATGATTACGAATACTTCCATACATAGTAAGTATGATTGGAAAAAAACAAATTTTAAGACAAATGGCAAAATCTTTCTCTTTAATGAATTCTTTGGTTATAAATGGTCTTGAGTGACTTTTGTTCCATGAACTATTAAATGATTTTGCTGGTATCTGTTCCGTGTGTTCTTTGAAGACCAGAATAAAATTAATTATCCTGGGTATAGCTCATAGAACGTATTTACTACAATTTACCCTGCTTTAATATCAAACAATGACAGAATAAAAATATATCTTTAGATCTGAAATAGCATATATTATTTATGAAGCTACCGCTGAGAGTGTTGCACAAAGTTTTCATCCTTTTAAAAATAAAAACTCAGATGCACTTAACAGGAAGGATAAACAAAGTTGAAATACGAATTCTTCGTGCATCTTCCCATGATCTTTGACATGATGTTTTGCATTCACTGGCCCACAGGTTCCTGAGTTAAATAAAGCATAATGAAACATAATTAGATTTGTGGATATTCTATAATTATTATTTGCGCAAAGCAAAAAGTACTGGGAAGTAAAGGATCTAACCTACTGCCAAAACTAAGATCTCCTACTCTACTGTTGATGAACTATGAAACTTTAAATTTAATCAGTAAAGAAAATTAGCTAATGTGGATTAGTTTATAGTACCAAATAAAATAACAGAAAAATCCAGAAAATTTGAGAGGAAAACAAAATAAAGCTACATGAAAAATTATAAAAGAAACTAGCCCATGGTGATAAAAGAAAAAATATATACACAGTGCAATAGACTTACTTTTAGATTGGTTACTACATGTTCTCTGGTAGAAAAAGATACTATTTATCTTTGTATAACTACACTGTATATTCTCTCCTATAAGAGTGTAAACAAGCATATTGAAGCATATAGTAAATAACTAGGTCTTTAATGAAACTAAAAAAAGGTAACTAGATTAACAACCTGTGCATATTGAACTTTACCTTTTATTTAGAATATCATTCAGAAGTAACTTACAATTTTTCTGAGCCTCGGGGCATTATTTTCTATACCATTGCTATCATCTGATTTCCTGTATAGAAAACAAAAAGGAAAACCACTAGATGTTTACATTGCATAAAATTACGTCAGTATACCATTTATATCATGTCTATTGAGTTAAAATGTAAGATGTCAATATGGACAGAATTCATTCTTCCTAAAAATGTTTTACTCATAATATTGATTTTATTTTTATACCACTGCTTGGAGAAGAGCTGTTGCCAGAGATATAATCATGACAAAGACTTGTTTATTTTGAGCACAGTAAGAATTACTTCTTCCCAAGGATGAGTGGTGGCTTGAGAATTATGATCATAACTTACATGTTGTTTTGAAACATGCAAGGTAATAGCCACTTAAGAGCTTAGCCAATATGTGGGATTCAGGTGCAATAAGTTGATATGTTTATTATATTGAATTAGAGGTTAAACATGGTTCCTTATCCAATCCATGTTCATTAGAGCAAGGTTACAAATGTGGACCTCAGATTCTTAATAATGACTAAAGCTAGTAATGACTATACATAATGAATGCCCTTCAAGATCTTATGGGCAGACTTAGGCTCATTAAGCCATTACCACTAGATAATAAATTCAACCACCCTATCAACTATGTCAAAATTGGGTTAGGAGAGTGTGGGTGCTGGTAGGTGGGATTATGTGTTTTAAATAATTGAGTAGATAAGATGATGAGTGAGCTCCTCATTGAACTACCTTGAAATGACCAGCTTTTTTTGACATTATATGCTTAGTACTATTTTTTTAACTCATTTTCACCAAGAAACTCATATGAATCGTGGTATCTAAATACCATGTATATAAACATTACATATAATTTACCTTATATTTAATATGCTAAAATATTTTCTGCCAAAAAATTGATCTAACTAAAAATTCTAAATGGAACATTCTAAAGGGTTGCTCTGAATGAGTTCAAGTATGCCTGGTATTTGCATTAAATCTAAAGATACTGAAACAACCTAAAGATGAAAAAATATGAAACACTTTCAGTGATCTCTGTCGCTCAATAAAGGATGGAGAAAATGATGTACATTGTCCCGATTTTCAAAGAACAGACAGAAAGTTCATTTTTATACCATAGACTGAATCAGTTTGACAATGTTCCTAAGACACTCAAGAAAAAAAATATTAAAGAATAGGGCTCATAAATGAAAATTAAATTATTCAGAAGTGATAGTACAGTCCACACAGTTCTGACATCACCCTTTCAGAGTGTGTCTAAAACAAACCAGGATGCAACTTCCAACTGTGATCTCAGAGGAATGGCTAGGGACACTGGGGAGGTTGAGCTGGGAGAACAGAAGAATCCGGGCAAGGTTCTGTCTTCAAATATGTGAATGGCTGTCATGTTGTTTATATGGTTCTAAGAGTAATAAAGGGACCACTACATGGGAATCAGAAAGATCAAAAGTTCAAATCAATATAAGTAAGATGGCCAGGAAGAGAATGGACTGCCTTGGGAGAGGTACAATTCCCTTCCAACCATAAGAGTCTAGGATTCTAAGACTCAGTTATGGGCCTCCTGATGTAATTACTTTGTGCCCTTAATTTGGAAGCTCATGTCTTGTTGGTTTATTTTACCTGTTGTATGTGAACTCAGTAAACATGACTATTTGAATAATGTCCACAAATATGTGAATGACAACTGTCTGCCCCACCCCTGCCATCCATGGCTATAGTACTCACACCTCAGATCTCACATTGGCTGATAAACTCCAAGTGTGTTAGTAACAGTTGCTCAGGCCTTCATTTCTTCAGTTTCTTTCAGCAACTTTGTTCTGGTCTCATTTGCCTGGTCTCCAGCCCTTAGCTATGTTGCTCAGACTCTAATCCCAGTCTTAGGCACTTCCATCACTGGTCTCCAAACTAACTTCTGTGGTTTGGAAGAACTGGGAACTCCCACATTCACCAAAACAAAAGATATCTTTTGTGGTTTTATTCCCAGCCTTCCTCAAGCTCAACTCTAAACAAAGGGGTCTGTAAGAGAACTTGTGGCACAATTTTTGTTCTCTCAAAAATAATGACTAATAGAATTCTAGGCCAGTGATTTTCGGCATGACTGAGAATCAGAACCACTGGTAGATGTTTCCAAGAAATACAGATGCCCTGGCCCCAACCCCAGAGGTTCTGATCTAGGAGATGCAGCAAAGTTTGAGCACTGTATTTTTAAAGAGCTCTTGAGAATCATTTCTTTAAACAAATAATACTTCCTTATGGTTATTGCACACCTTCTGTGCATCAAAGCCTGTACTAAGCATTTACATATACTCAGTATTCATTCAATCCAACAGCCTTATATGGTAAATACTATTATTAAATGCATTTTATACAGGAGAAAACAAAAGCACAGAGCCGTGCAGGTAATACGTGATGGAAATGGATTCTAAGGTGGGTAGGCAGATGCAGGATACCACTCTTCGCCACATGGACGTGTACAAAAAATAACAGACACATAATATACTCTTGCGATTTTCTTTCCTAACTGTAAACATTTCATTCAATTTCATATTTATTTGTATTGTACTCAAGTGAAAATTAATCTATAAACAATAATACTTACAGCTGTTCAATTTGCTCAAGTTCTTTCTCATTGTCTGTGTAACAAAAGAAGAATATGACTATTAAGTTTGGTTTTACTTTTTATGGAACATATATGTTCAATTAAACCTCCCCCCTAAGTAAGAAGGCACTGTGCTGTTCTTCCTCTTTAGAATGAAGGTGAGATGTGCTACCTTAGATGGGTGCACCTCCTCATGCCTTCTTCTTTATCTGCACAGACCTTACCTGCATTTGTGATCAAGCATAGTTTAGTGTCCTTGTATTTTCAAAAGTATGATTGATTAGTTGGTTTGTCATTAAGTTATTCAAAATTTAGTACAAAATCGGGAAAAAAAAAATACAGGATGAAAAATCAATTTTCTCAAGGGACCATTGCTTTCTCAACCCGTAACCCATCAAGCACAGGCTACAAAAATAGGAAACTGATAGGACAATGTTTCTTTTATAAGAACTCCAGAATGTTTGGTAAAATATTTTTAAAAATGAATCATCTAAGTGAAAGAACAATTGCCTTTGAGACCTTTGATATTAAGCTATCATAGATTTTTCTAATAGTCCAGTGCTAAAACACATACCACCTAACGGGTGCTTAAGTACCAGTAAGCACCAAAAGAAAAGGGGAAAAATGGTATTTTTTAATACTCTAATTTTTTTTAAGGAATTGAAACAGGAAGACCATTAATATAGGCTCCTAGCTCATTGTCACCATTGTTATTAACATAAATACTGCTCCAAATAAGAACAATTGGATTTTTCTCAAAAACCATAAGTCATTGAAATGCACTGAGTCATAACATTAATACTTATCATAATTAACATTTATCATACTTAAGTAATAATAGTATCTAAAAAAACAAAAATCCTACCTGAGTCCGGCTGTTTCTTTTGGGTGTACTTTTCACAAAGCAGAATAATGGTCACTAGAAGAACTACCTCAGCGACTATTGCAAGAAATGGTTTGAGGGGCACCAAAAAGCTCAGCACAACAAGTTCGATGTGTTCTTCACTCTCCCCTAATTGGAATAATGCGCGGCACCAGTAAGATCCCCCATCTTCCTCCAAAAGCTCTGTTATCTTGAGACTTGTTTCATTAGCATATGTTCCATTCCTCACATACTTATTCTTTTGAATGCCAACAGGAACCTAATATAAGGAAACATTAAAATCCATTTCTATCATAGTGCAAAAAGATATATGTTCTATATGATCTAGTTTTGAGCAAAAGCTATAAGACAGTGCCAAGAAAATTGCTTACTAGAAAAGTGCATATTACAACTTGTGGGAAATCATATATAACCGAGCTTAAGTATTACCAGGGTTTGCTCTCCCAGGTAGTAAAGAAAAAAGTATACTTTGCTGTAAGGAAGGACTTAGCACCGAATGTTTAAAATTACCAACAAATGAGTAGGTCATCATGGGTAAATATTATATGAGAATTACACCCAGAAAAATTCCAGCCATCTGGTTTTCACATTCTAATCCCTGACTAGCTCTTCAGTCAAAGTACTTCCTCCTCCACACGCACAGGCACACACTGAAACAACCGCTAGCCCTGAAGCTACTATTTCTGATCATTCCTATAAAGGAAGATCACTCACTCTGACCATGGAGCTCCCCAGGCTGGAAGTGAAGATGAAATTTTCAGGCCTTTGGAACTGATGTAGAAGGTACGGCAGGACCCCCTGTGGGCCTGGGATCCCAGGTAGACTGCACCCCTTCTGTCCTTTCATATATGAATTTCTCTCTCAGGCAAGCGGGCATCTGTGATTTGCTGGATTTTCCCCAGGCTTCCAACTGCTATTCTAAACTATTCAGAGACTCTTTTATTTAATCTATTTAAATTAAATTTTAATCCCAGGCCATCTGATGTCTTCCCTGCTTTGTCACTCAACTGTACTAGGCAATAAATGCTAATCTGCACACAAATATTCTCAGGGGTTATTTGAGGAAGAACCGTCTCTGAGTTTATTATTTGTCAAAAAATTATAGCGACCTGGCTCCATGTGCACAGCACTGCCTGGGATGCTTATTACAAATGAGCCCTCTCTGAGTCAGAGCTGATAAATCAAAGTGTTGCATTTTTAATAAGTACGCAGCTGATTCCAATGTACATGGTTGGTCTACATTTTGGAAAAAGAAACACTTGATCTAAAGTTTTGACCTGTCCCCTGGACTTTTCTTATACCCTAATATTACTCAGGCTTAGGGCCAAATTAAGAGGATAATGAATGATTAGGACAGCAAATGGAAAAAAGCACAGGCACAGGTAAAATAATATTCTCAAAGTTTAATATAATTAGATTTAGGCTACTGTTTTTCACACATTGTTGTATCACATGCATAAATAAATTAAGCTATATTTTGAATACCAGAGTTGGTATTTATTTTTAAAAATTTACATGCTTTAAAAAATATTTATATTTTTTGATTGCTTTTCCTAATCATCAGTGAGAAGCAGAAGTATTAATGGCTTAAGTATACAACCATGTGATTTGGTTAGACCTATTTTGTTGAAAAATCAAACCTATGTTATCACAGAATAAGCTACACTCATTTCTAAGTCCTTCATTTGTTGTCTTTCCATAGTTTATGGTAGTACTAATTTTGTCTAAGAAGGAATTTAACATTTCATTGTAAGATCTACACTGTCTCATATGTTCTTTTGAGAATTATAGCTTGCTTTTAACGAGACTTTAATTTCAATGCTCATTAAATAGCCATTTCCCTTAGAAAAATAGGGATTAAAATTATTTGACTTCCCTTAGGTATCTTGAGGGCCAAAAAAAGGCCAATGGCACCTGCTGATAGAACCCAGGATTTCAGTTACCAAATGTTCATTTTTTTCTCAAATAATATTGTTAATATTTCAGGAGAGAGAAGTAAGAAAAGGTGGTTGGCTTTTTTTTTTTTTTTTTTGCTAGTTATTTTCATGGAATAAGAAAACAAAATATTTTTTGATGGGGTTATTTCTAAACTAGTCAGCTGAAAGTGAATTTTCACTTCCTTTCAAAGAATTTTAAAATATTGTTAAATCTCTAAAACAAAGTACCAGCTAGGGAAACATTAAGAGTATCTTCAGAAATATAATGTAATATGCCAAAACATCAAATGACAACTCCATTTATCACTGTTCTTTATGAATATATACTAACAAACAAGATAACAGAAGTATAAATCATCCTAGGAATTTTGAGTGTCTTACAATCTTGTTATTTATGAAATAAATGAGTTTTGTTTCCTTCAAATCAAAGAAATATGCTCTTACCTGTACACTCCCATTACTACTGTACCAGGTCCAATTTAAAGGAAAACAATCGTCACAGCTACATGTCAAGACAGTAGAATCCCCCACATAAGAGATCAATGGCTTGTTTCTTCCATGAACTTTGGGGACTAAGAAAAGTTTAGGGAAATGTTACTGAAACAGTTTAAATAAAGGGGATGTATTAAATTTGAAGAAATTTTCTCCTTTAATTTTTTCATTAATACATGATTTTATGTAGTTTTAGATACACAATGAAACCAATTTATAGTAGTTAGCGTGTAGTCAGTAGTAGTATTAATAGTAGTGGTTAGATAGCTCCAATATAATTGTCTTCAATGTAGAAATGGAAGAAAGGTCTTCTATTATTGAACCAAATAACAATTAAAAGTATTATAATAAATCATTGCATGTTTTAGATAGGAAAGAAGCTTCATGTTTTCCAGCCTATTCTTTCTTCTCACCTACTAACTTACCTTATAGCAATTTCTTCCTTCAAAGTTTTAGACTTAGATAGCCTTTGAGTGAGAAGACAAAATTTCCAGGGTAAGAAATCTTCAGCTGATACAGATTTATGAAAAGCCAGCAAAGAGTTAAGAGAAGGTGGGAACATGAGAAAGGAGCAAAGGAAAATTGACAAAAAGAGAAGTGTCAGAAAGAAAATGAGATTAAAAAACACTTTCATGTGATTTTGTAAAAAAAAAAAAAAAAAACCTAATATTCATTATGATAAATTTCTTAGTCATGAAAGTTTGAAGCAAATGCCAACAGTAAGAGAATACAAAGGAGCACTGAATTTAGAGAAATGAAGTTTTAGGGATATAAATTACTTGGTAAAGAAAATTAAAACATAAGAACATAAGCAGTGTAAGAAAAGCCAATTAAAAGCCTACATGGTGAAATCAGTTCCTTCTGATTGATCTTAAAGGACATATTGTAAAAAGTACACTCACATTGGAGATGTAGAAAGATAAACAAAGATTACTTTTGTTGATTTTTTTTTTTTACTGATTTTAACAGGCTTTTCTTTTTTTTTTACTTTAGTTTGCTAGTTGGTAAAAAATGGACGAAACTATAATAGCTAAATGTTTAATACTACATTGACAAATTTTATAGATTTATTTAATATGCACTTGTTATTCTATTTTTAGGTTTTATATTTGGGATGGTCAGGGCTAGGAATAAAAAGATCAATTTTAATTGCTGAAGTTGGGCTTCTAGATTAAATAACATTTTCCAAGTGCTTCTGAGTTTCTACTACTCAAAGATAAGTGAACATTTGCCAGATATATGAATTGTAAGATGAGGAAGAGAAAAATAATTTGGTAATAACTGGAAATTAAGTCTGATCCGTATAACCACCAGACAAGGGGTAAAAACAGAGTTGGAGAACAGGGTTTCTTTATGGCTTCTGTCCTTAGTTGATTAATATTACAATGGTGAGTGAGGTAAGTTTTCCCTTTTTCCTTATTATTTAAAACGGGCCTAAATTGTTGGATTCAATATAATTCATATATCTCTCTCCCCTTCACCAGGAGTGCTAACCAGCACAGTGATGAATGAGGCACTACTCACAATAAAGATATGTAAATAAGAGGAAGGTATGTCACCTATGAAGGCATAAACAGTGCAAGTAAACGTAAGAGGTGACGGAGCAATCTGTAAGTCACTGGTTTCCACGCTTTTCATAACCAAGAAAGCATGCTTTGATGAAATTGAATGGTCTACAATTTTACATTAACCAAAGATATGAACTACCAATCAGAATTTGTAATCCCTCACTAGTTTATGAACATCTAGTAAGGAACTACTAGGATGCTCCTGAGGGAGGTGACAGGTGAGGTGAGTACGTGTGACTGATTTAGGCCGTACTGCTTTTCTTAATTAAACTTTCTTACAATTTGTAATGCCCATGGCCTTTCAGCACAGTGATCATTAGCCAGCTTAATAGGATGGATTATCTTCATGTGGAAGAATGATTTCTATCTAGACCAGCCGGCCATGTGGCACGGAAAATAAATAAGACCTAGAAAAAAAGGGGAACTGGAAATTCATCTGAAAACTTCTCATAACCATGGGACTATGTGCAAACCCCCAAGAATGAGGAAAGGGCTCTAAATTCAGTCCTTTATGGACTGCCCAGTCCATCTGAGAAAAGATATTAAAAGAGTAAAATGATGAAAAACAGGAGATGAATTCACAAGAGACAAGGCCCAAGAGAAGAATGAAGAAACAGTAGCTTAGAGAAGCAGGTGATGTTACCAATCCACCCTTGAATACCATGTGGTAAACAACTTTTCAGTGAAGCTCGAAAACAAAGTCTACAGTTTTAACCACATACTTTTTTTTTTTTTTTTAGGTTATATTAATATTTTTTTTATTTTTTTATTTTTTTTATTTTTTTTTTTATTTCAGCTTATTATGGGGGTACAAAAGTTCTGGTTAGATATATTGCCCATGTCCCTCCCAATCCCCCGAGTCTGAGCCTCAAGTGTGTCCATTCCCCAGACAGTGCACATCGCACTCTTCTTGTAGGTATACACCCATCCCCTTCCCCACCCCCGTCCCCCCCAAGTCAGAACTTCAAGCGTGCCCATTCCCCAGACAGTGCACATACTCTTGTCTAAAGCCGTAAAATAAGAGTATGTTTGTATAAGCATTATAATTTAAGTATAAATTAGAACAATTTAAATAGGGGTGCCTAATTACTGCTTCTTAACAATAACAAGAAATGAAATTGGTTTAAAAAGTTAAGAAGAAAACTTTGTTCCCAGACCTATGTAGTATATGAAGTAGAAAGAATACATGAAATAACTTTACATATTATTATAAAACCCAAGGATAAAAAGGAAATAGCCCATTCACAACATAGTGGTTTTGTAAGAAAAGGCAGAATAAAGCAAATTATACTTTGATGCAACAACCATGAGCTAAATTTTTAAGTAAAAGGGCAATTGCAATCCCTCTTATTTACAAAAATCCCCCTTAGTAATAAAAAAAAAAAAAAAAAAAAGTAAAGTCAAGAGAGTGTCTCTCACAGAGGTGTTTTGCCCTATTAGGTCAAGCTACTTTTGTTAGTTTTGTTCAATTTGCTTAGCCTACCACTACTCCTTCAGAGCTCGTCTGTAGACCCAGATAGCACTGTGATTGAGGAAAATAAACAATGTAAGAAAATTGGCAGCAACTCTTGGATCTATGATACTAGGCCAACCATCTGTCCTAATATTAATTTAATAAGTGTATTTTAAGTTCTTGAGAAACAAGAAACTGTTTAAATGACAAAATGTTGAAGGCTCAATTAGGTTGAACCACAAAACATTTTATTCTGTATTGTTTTTCTCATAGTAGAGCCAGTTTCTTCACTAGATGCTGCAGGCTGTGGTAATAATGGATATTGGTCTGTGGAGCGAGGTCCCTGTTGACCTGTGTATAAATTTCCTCCTCTCATTCAACCTTCCCATTTTCTAGCCCTAGATAGGAGGATGTTCCTGGATTGGTCATATACCATGGTATTGACTGGAACTTTTTTCAGAAAATTGGGAATTTGGAGGCATAAATAGCCCAGTCCCATGCTCAGCATTATTATTTTTTTTTTTTTCCTAGTTCAAGAGGATGTGTCTTCTCTCTAGAGTAGTAAGTACCAAACTGAGTTTGGGTTGTGAAGGAATAGGCTGGTCTGCTTTGGTTTGAGGCAAGACCAAGCTGAGGAAAAGGAAGCCAGCCGTCCATGTGGTCAAGCCTTCCAAGGATTTCTACAGCAAGGTTTGCTCCAAGGCTGGCCAACAGTAAAGTGTTGTGGTTTCCCATTTGTGTGCATATTTCCCTAGCTGAGATTTGGTTCTGAGAGGGAGTGACTGGACCAAGCGAGAATTAAATTATCCTTGGATATTCTGACAAAGCTCTACTGATCTATCAGCTCAATATACTTTCTAATCATACTTGTTTCCAAAATACCCAACAACTGGTGTGGTTTTATTAATTGATAAAGTATGAGAACATAAAAGCATCGAGGGATAAAATCTCACTTGGAAAGATCAACCCTGTTTTAGAAGTGTCAACTAAAGACCTGCCGATCAAGCAGGGATTGGACCTTGGCTAAACTAGGGATCCTCCAAGTTTCCTTCCAAACCTCAGGTAGAGTCGAGCCACACTTCCTGAGTTCCTTGCGGAGAGGCAGAAGTCATCTTAGTGCAGCTCTGGAACTGTACAGTGACCTAAAGCCAGGCTAGGCTCACCTTAAAACAAACACTGCTTTGAAGGGCAGACTGTGTCGGGCACTAGTGAAGGGCATAGTTTCTGCTTTCCCAGGTTGTTTATCACCCAGATATCCTATTTCTCAATCTCAGCATGCTTTTTTTCTGGTGATTAGGTCATGCTTTAACAGGAAAATATGTGTTGAAATAGGATCAAAATATTGAAATTTACTCATAGGCTCCAAATACAAAGTGGAAGAAAGGTAATGCTTGGGAGATAAACACAGAAGATATGCTATTTTTCAGAAAGTCTCTGAGATACACACTTGGGAAGCATACTTATGGCAGCTGAAAGGGGCTTTTGAACAAAATCTTAGGTATTCTATGAGATTTAGGTGAGAAACACATGGTTACACTATTAAACCAACCCAATTAAATATTAAGATCAGGCTGTAGGCTGCAGATAACTGACAATGACTAAGGGATGACATGGAGAAGCTGAGACCAAAATTCTTTCCATCTCTTCTGTTTTCTTGTCTGGCCCCTAAACTAAATGAGCAAGGTAACATAATCCCTTCTTCTGCTCTGCTATATATGGCTGATAACCATATTGTCAAAGACTGCTAACTGGATTTCAAATATGGGATTCAGGACTGAAGTCCCAGCTGATTCTACTATGCTACTTTTACATACTTTTGACTGTTTTGAGCCTTCCAGGGGAAGACGGATAGCTAAGCCATGACAGGTTTCACAGCATTTGGTACCATCAAATCTCACCATGACTTGCAAAAAGTTCTTGTTCTTTGCCAATTAAACGTCTGCATACTTTCTACTAAGACAGTTTAACATTGATGAATATATGTAAATATTCTGAGTAGTTTTTGCAGCTACTCAGAATATTTGACCCACTACTGAGAAACACTCACTCATCTTTCTCAGGTGAAAAGTTATCACTAACATATTAGCAGTTGCAAGCTTCCAGTGTACACCTGTGGCATCTCCCCTGTCCTGGTATCAAAAGCAAAACACACGAAGTCAGCAGGATTTTTGGCATCGTACTGATAAGTGATATTGAGATTCTTTTACAATCTTGTAGTCATGCATCAACCAGCTTCCATAAAGACAAAAGCAGGGACTTTGCTGATGAATCATTCTGAAGGTTCAGGCTCATGCACTATAGTTGACTCATGTAGTCAATGGCAGAAAAAAATTTTTGGCTCAATTTAAAATAGAGAATAAAACAGGCTTTATCCACATTCAATTATAATACTGCTAAGAAAAAATAATTATTCTTCTTAGAAAAAACCATAAGCAAACCATGTGGAAAAAGAGTATAATAGGACATTTACAAAAATATTCACTATTCTATAAGCCTTATAGACCTAATTAAATAACTATAACATGAATTGTTCTGTAGATGCCTTTAAATTCTACTGAAATAAAATTACTTCTCCAAGCAATATTCAATTCAGATGAATTATAGAGAATTGTTTTACCAAGGAAGATCCGGAAGGACTCACCTTATGAATTTTATAAATATCTTTAGGATATAGTACATACATAAAAACCACATTCATGTTCAATGGGCATTAAAAATGAATTAGTTAAACTAAACTGCTTCAAGCAAACTAGAAAAAAAAGTAAATATTCAATGACTCTGCCTTCTGTAAAGACTTGATTTACAACCTAGGCCTTGTGTTCATGTTCCTGGCTCCAGCTAGCAACATCTAAGTTATTTCAAAATTACTGAGGAATCAAGAGGCCTTCCCTAAGAAAACTTGGCATTAAATGTATTGGTATGTTGAAAAGTAAAACACTTCTGTTAATCTTCACAGTAGAGGCAAGAATGATCACTTCCATATAATAATTTAAGTAATTTATTACAAGAGTGCTAATAGAAAAAATGTAATATATTTAATATTTAAACTTCAAGCAGGCATGACTAGTACATATTTCCAGAGAACAATGCTATTTCAAAGAAAAACAAAAACAAATCTGTGTTTAAAACTGAATCACCTGGGAGCACTTTAAGTCACAAGATTTGATGACCATTTCCTCAGGACCCATAGGCCTTCTTGACATATTTTTAAAAGACTCAATAAAATATGTTTATGGGGATTTTGAGTATGGAGGTGCTTAATATTCTTTTTTGGAAGGAAGAGAGAAAGAAAGAAAAAAAGAAAGAAAGAAAAGAGAGAAAGAGGACAGGAAAGAAGGATAGAGGGAGGGAAAGAAGGAAAAAAGGGAAAAAAGACAAAGAAAAGGAGACAATAATGGAATAGGAGGGAAAGGGAGGGCAGAGAGAAGAAGAAAAGGGAATGAAATGGGGAAGGAAAAGGAAACAGAGAGGAAATATATATAGTGTATCTATTCCTTTACTGAGTTAAATTAGGCAAATAGAGGAAGGAAAGTTAGGAATATACATGATGAAAACAATCAAAGAATGATACTAGTTATCTGCCGTTGGAGAGACCAAAGTGTATGAATACAAGGATTTATTGTATTGACCAAGTTGGAGCAACTACAAAACCACGCAAAGGCAATGTGTCTGTGAAGGCAGAGGAGACTCAGCCAGGGATACAGGAGTGAGGCGCCTTAGACCACAGCAGCAATGAAGCAGGCCATCCTGCTACGGGTGGGGCCTTGGGGATCGCATCCAGGCTTTGTCAGAGCAGCTAGTCAGACATCAGAACTTTTAGGAAAACAAAACTTTTAGAGAACAAGTTTCATGTTCCCTGGGAAATTAATGCAAAGCAGAGCCCAAAGTAGTTAACACGGTGATAAATTGCATTTCCCAAATACCGGCATACTATAGTTCCCTTATCTACCATAAACTACTGGGTTTTTCATGAAGATTATTATCCAACTCAAACAACTAGCCCTTATTTTGGGACTCAGATCTTCTAAAGTTTTGGTTTAGTGATAATAATAGTAAAATACTTTGATAGGCTTGCTCCCATGGGAGAGAGCTGTGGATGATACGCTGAGATTTGTATATATTTTCAAACGTCCTTACTTGGTGAGATGAAAAGTGGGCAACCCACTGTGCATCTCCATGTTATTTTTAAATTTTATAAATCCCTAAAATTCCACATCCTGGAGCCACAGATATGGAACATCAAATCATATTCTCACAGGCAGGGAACACAGTAACTTAGAAATCTGGAGGACTATTTTAAAAGCTTCAGATTTTAGAGAATAAATAAATAAATACATTCAAGAGACTGATGTGATTTACAAATAACCTGGTAGGGTGGCCTTTTGAACTAATACCTGTGCTTTAAATTGGGGAGTGGAAGAAAGCAGGAGGGAAGTGGATTGGGAGATTGAAGACCATTTTCAAGGTTGCCTCTTGTGATTCAGTGGAAAGTATTTTCTTTCAGTTATATTGTTTATTATGGTAATGATCATTTAAAAATAGGGGGAGAGTTAGAAATCTCAGAACATAAAGCCAAAGTTATTAATTAATCTTCAAGTTATTAATACTGACCTCTGAAATTAAATGTTCCCCTTTGTTCCTTTTCCTCTTGAAAGACACAAGAATAACTTCCCATTTGTTTGCTACTAGTGATGGTGAACCTAAAGATAATTCAAGATATTAATATAGGCTTAGTTCTCAGAAACCTTCTTAACGAAAATGAAAAGACTTAGCCATTAACCAAAATTTAAAAATAGAGATAATTCTGGAAAAATGCAAATTAGAATATTAGCGTAACATTCAAGTGACTGCAAAGGAAAGAATGTTCAGTCAACAAAAATACTTAGAATTGAGCTAATTTTGTCTAGCAATAGAGGTTACGATTTTATATACTCACGTGTGTTGGGTATATAGGATGTTTCCTGTTGCATTGATAAGATAATCATTCCCAAGTATTTCGTCACCTTTTTTCCAAGTCACATTTACTGAATTCAAATCCCTAGATGTTGTTAACTGGCATGTGAGCTGTATATTAGAAGGTTTGTCTAAAGTGATATTTTTTTCTACTGGCATACTGGATTGTTCTATCAGCACAAAAGAAGACAAAATGTGAAAGGTACATTTGGGGGAAATCCAACATACAATACATTTTAAGTTATTAAGAACAGTGTGCTACCAATAATTTCTTAACATAGCATTCATTTGTTTGAAGTATTATTCCTCTGTCAACATAGATTTGGTTCCCGTTCTTATTCTCTTTCACAGGCACACCTGAAGACAAGTTTTCATCTAACATTAACAGAATCACAAAAGCCCAAGGCTGTGACATTTATCTCGTTAAAATCTCTGTAGCTGAAGGGCATATAGGCAGGAGAGCACTGTAAAACGTGTGTGCCATATGCTCTGACAGTGTAGAAACAGCACAACTGTAAAAACAAACACACGGGTGGGGTGAGAATGGAGTGGCTGCTTTAACTCTTTTCAGTAATCATGTCGTTGGTAGTTACTACAAGAATGATTCGTGTGCAATGTGGATTTGAGCGATGGACTATATTTTACCATTCCCAGTCTTCTTAAGAAGCCGTAGGGGGGCTGAATATAGCTAAAGATGTAAGACACAATTTAAGTAAGCATCCTGTAGTTCTGAATTTTAACTGAATTTAAAATATCAGTATGAATTCATGAGGTGTTTACCTTAAAAGCGCGTGCACACACACACACACACACACGTATATAGAAGGGGTCCACAATATACCACTGTAACATAAATATTTTGAGCAGAAGACATTTGAGTTCCTTAAATCTCTTCTCTGACCAAAAGCGGAGCCTCCCGAAAGAACTCAAAAAAACCTCAATTATCATAAATTCCCTCCCTAGGAGCAACAGGGAAGATTGCCTCTGATCACCAGACAGGAGAAGTCTTCACACCACACCCAAATAGACGCTGTCACAAAACTATCATATCTCCCATCTATTCTCCCAACAGTTCATTTATCTTTACAAAAAGTCATTTGTTTTTCCATAAGTGGACTTTCCCCCCTCCTATTACTCTATTAAGATGGTATACAAGCCCCAAATTCTAACTGCTCCTTTGAGCCACAATGGTTCGGTGAACTCCAGTGCACACAGGATTAAATCTGTCTTTTGTTTTGCTAATCTCTCTTTTGTCAGTTTAATTCTCTGAACCTAAGATGGTGGAGGAAAAGTTTTTTCTCCCTGACAGTTTGGCAAGGAGGATGGGATGGCTGGGACTCCCCACCAGATTTTGAGCCTGCAGCTGAGATCTAAGGACCAAGCCGGCAAGTGTAAGCTTCACTTACCAGTCTCCAGTCAAGTGAGGGCGGTAACAGCCTCAAGTCTTTTCGTCTTCAGTTTAATCCTAGACTCGCAACCACTAACTCTGCCAACACACACCCACACCCACACACAAATACACCCCAGTTATAAAGGACATATAAACCCAACTTTAATTTTGAACAGTGGGAAATAGGCCGGGAGCAGTGACTTACACTTGTAATGCTTTGGGAGGCTAAGGCAAAAGGATTGCTTGAGGCCGGGAGTTGAAGACCAGCCTAAGCAAGAATGAGATCCCATCTCTATAAAAAAATAAATGAATTAGCTGGGCATCCTGGCACATGCCTCAAGTCCCAGCTACTTGGTAGGCTGAGGCAAGAGTATGATTGGAGCCCAGGAGTCTAAAGTTGCAGTGAACTATCATAACACCACAACACTCTAGCCCGGGTGACAGAAGGAGACCCTGTCTCTGGGGAAAAAAAAAGAAAAAGAAAAAGAATGCTCATAGGAGCTTTATGCAGAACACTGGGAAATAAAAGAAAAATATCAAGCATGTACCTTGCTTGTCTTATACTAATTGTAGTACTGGCTAACAAAATAGTAAAGAAAGAAAATTTTCTCTTTATAGAATTCCAGCAAATAAATAAAAAAGAAAGCATTGAAGTATACTACGATGATGTTGCAACCCCTGGTAAATCATTGTTCTAGGCATTTTGCATAAACTGCCTCAATAATCTCAAAAACAGAACTATGTGGCTCTTGAGGACGAACACCCCACCACCTAGGAAGTAATCTTGTTAAAAAAGGGGGGGTGTCTTGAAGCTGATTAAGTCTCTAGATCCAATTCTCAGTTTATAGGAAGTACAGAGGATGGAAGAACACATTAAATTACATCTCATGAAAGTAATCAACAAAATCCAGATTGTGGGAAAACTCTATAAGATAAATGATCTGGTTTTTTCAACAGATAAGTTAAAAAAAAGAGAGAGAGAAATAGATATGTTAAGGAAACCTGCAAATTATAAAATACTTAAAAATGGCTTTAAAAGAAAAGCAAAACTAAGCTCTAATACTTAGATGCACACCTGGGTAATAAAACAATATAGAAAAACAAGGAAGTGAGAATAAAAATCAGAATAGTGGGAGTTACTCTTAAGGGAAAAGGAAAAGAGGTGTATTTGGGAGAGGGCACTGCATTACGTAAGCAAATTTCCCAAGCTCTTCTAATACTCAATAATGGTATGGTATAATTAAAAGTAGAATGTAGAGCCAAAATGTGGAAAGAAAAAATAAACAGAACTTAAATAAAATATTATATCACTTTTAATTACATTTAAAACTTTACAAAATGCTTTCTTAAGCAATGACCAGGTGCAAAGTTTGCAAACAGTAAAGTGCTTTGTGAGCACATGCTTGAAATAACTGCTTGTATAATTGCAAAATTGCTGAATTGAATTTTATGCTGAAAACAAAAAAAATAACATTTGATGTCTCTAGAATATTGCCAGACACTACCTATTCCTTGAAATTCTCCTTACTTGGCTTCTATTTCATTACCCTACAAGACTAAATATTTTGCTAGCCACACAAAAATTCTTCCAATTGCCCCTTAAATGTTGGTGCCACTTGAGATTTTGCTCTCTGGTCTCTATACTTCTCCATTTGAGATTCCTGCATTGGACACAACTTTTACCTCTCATGTTCCTTATCTGAAAAACTCTAAGCTCCATTCAAGACTTCTTTCTTGATCTCCAGGCCTCATAACTCCAGGTGTCTACTGAGCATCTAAACCTGGCTATCCCATGGGTACTTCAAACTCAATATATCCAAGGGAGATCCATTAGCATTTCCTTCCCCTGGCTTCTAACACTGAATCACATACTGCAGTATTCACTTGATTCTACCTCTAAAATATCAATCAAATTTGCCCAATTTTCTTCAACCCTCCTTATTTTTTTCATTAGGACTAGTAAATGACCTCCTAACTTCTCTCGGCTACTTTCTTTTCCTCCATCTATTTTTTATAATGACACCAAAGTTGTCCTTCTAAAAGCAAAACTCAAATTATTTAACTGCCCTGATTAGATACTTTTCATTTGCAAAACAAAGTATCTTTATATTTGGATACCACAGTTTCCTTATTTGTAAAATGGAACAACACGTATTTCATGAGACTGTAAAAAGTGCTATTATAAGAAAAGCACTAGTAACATAATTTAGCAATTGTTAGATAAATGGCTACTTATTTCTCACCATTGTCTCACTGGGAAATATAATAAAAACTAACATATATGGTGCTAAGAGTTATATGTTGATTATATCATTTAATCTTTACAACAGTTTTATGAGGCTTATAAGGTAAATATAACATCATCATCATCATCCCTGCTTTACAAACAAAGCAAAGAGAGGTTGACTATCTTATCTAAGATCCCACATCAAGATGATGGCAGCACTGAATCCCAAATTTAGGTAAGGCTGAGTCCAGATTCTCATAACCAACAGTATATATACCAACACTCAAAGATATGAAATTCTCATGACAATGAGATTATTATAACTTTATCACCTTCAAATTGTTGAACCAAGATTCTAAATGAAAGAAGAAATTAATAGCAAATGAAACAAATTTATAACATAGCAATATACATTTTGAATGTAATGATAGATGAATGGTGTGATCAAATCATTTAAAACATTCACATTTTCAGCTAACACTCTTTTACATAATTTAAAATGTAATGTAGCCTTTCTTAGTGGCAGGCCATCCTCTAAGCCCTAATTGTTATTATCCAAGTTCTTATTGATACCCTAATTGTTTCCTATAATACTTTGCAGGTGCTTCTACAGCTTGTTTTCCTTCCTGTCAAGAAATGACAGCATCAAAAAAAAAATTCTACCTTTTTACATATTTTGTGGTTAGCCAACAAACTAATGTGAGCTCAATGGATGTTTCAACTTCCCTAATATTGCACAACAGCAATGTATTTTTGCTGTTTTGGAGTGTTGCAAAAACCTGCATGACATCTAAATTTCTAAGACCATAGAAACTTGTGCAGTTTCTAAAAGATATTTTCAAAAGATTGTTCTTAAAACCATATAGTAATTTGTATCTGTCTAAATACATTCTTATTTTCATAATTAAAATTTTAAAAGTATATGGACTTTTCAGGAATTTGCAATCTTGAGAGAAATGACTTTTAGATCTTCTTGGGTCCATTTAGAACCCGATCTCTTTATTCACTAGAAATAAAAGTCTACTTCAGTTATTTTTGAAAAAGAACAAAATGGAAAAAGTCAATTAAAATTTCTTATATAGGATGGTATTTTCAAACATGCTTTACTAAAAGAGTTAAATGAACTGTAACATGTACAACTATTAGATGGAACAACTCTGATTAAAGCTGAGAAAGGAACTATACAGCTCCATCAGCCTGACTTTTCCTTCATTTCACCACTGAAGTCAAGGAGGTCCCTTGTTACATCCTAAAATATGAACGAGACATGCAGAACCCTCACAGAAACAGTGAGAAGGCCATACTAACAATAGGCCAATGCTTCAGTATGGAAGTGAAGTGATCAAAAAAGTGAAACACTCTCAATTTTAACATATGTTATGCTTCTTACCATATGGACTTGAACTGACTTTATAAAATAACTACTCTGGATAACAATAAAATATCTTAAACCTCATATCCAAAATGTATAAAATAAGAACACTGTTCTTTAAGTCCCATAATTTTACCTCTGTTCCCAAATAAATCTCATATTGAAGTAAAGAATCATGATCATTTTTTCACTGAGTCTGTCAACAAGTTATTTATATGCCCTCTGATCAGTACAATACTGATGTGATATATTATAAAATATAGGTGGTTCCTGAATTCCATGAGCTTAAAATGTAAAATTGCCAATGGGCACAAAGAAACCTGAAAGGATATAAACCCAATTTGAGTAAAAAGTATATATATGTTTTATATACTTTTTATATGTGTATAAAATCTCCAAGTCATTCCTTGGTAATCTCTCAAGACCTATGAACTATGTGGCTGACATTATATGAGCATAGCCTATTCTCAGACTTTTAGGAAATTTTTTATACAGGCATCCTCAAAAGAAAGAATACTAGAAAATGTGGATGGCTTCTACAGAAATGGAGCCAGGTGTACCAAAATAATTCAAAGATTTAGCAATATTCTGAAACAATGTGCTAAAATTATTCATGGGGAGATGTTGGGTGAATTTTATTAAATGAAGCTCCTGTTGGTTCGTGTTCTCCTCCAATTCAATTAGTACCAGGTATCTTAATTTAATGATTATTTCTCTACTTTCTAAACTGATTTAAGATCATTTCAAAGAAAAATGAAAAATAGTACACAATTCTATGTGAATTTCATAATTGCATAGTTCTTGTTTTCAACAATGTAATATTTAATTTGAGGAGGTAACATTGAGTAATAATCCAACAA
The DNA here is from genome assembly GCA_028533085.1 of Varecia variegata. Taxonomy (NCBI): domain Eukaryota; kingdom Metazoa; phylum Chordata; class Mammalia; order Primates; family Lemuridae; genus Varecia; species Varecia variegata. Next base: position 148,589,613 of record CM052439.1, on the reverse strand, counting down.
TTAAATATATTTTTCTACAGCATAGAGAATGTAATAATATTGCAACTATTACTCACATCAGTTACAGGAAAATTATAGTAAATGGTTACATTATTTTATATTTTTCTACAGCATAGAGAATGTAATAATATTGCAACTATTACTCACATCAGTTACAGGAAAATTATAGTAAATGGTTACATTATTTTAGCAATCAAACAGGTTTGTTGCCATTATTTCCAAATAATGAACACAAAGTTAATCCAACACTGTAGCAGTGGACATTTACCATATTTTTGGACAACTAGAATCTAACACCCTTCCCCTCCCTTAAGGTTTGGTGAGAGGCAAAACCCCTTCACTCACTATGGAGGCAAGATATCCCTTCCCTCTACCCGACTGAGGGCCAGAGGTTGGCCACTTGACCAATCATATTCTCTCACTCAAGACTTGAAAATTAGAGAGAAGGATTTAAGGACCTAGGCAGAACTGCAAAATTAATCACAATAGCAAGGGTGGCTTAGTTTGTTTGCATTGCTACATAGGAATACCTTAGGCTGGGTAACTTTTAAAGAAAAGAGGTTTATTTGGCTCGTGGTTCTGCAGGCTATACAAGAACCGTGGCACCAAGTACCTGCTTCTGGTGAGGGACTCAGGAAGCTTTTACTTCTGGAGGAAGGCAAGTGAGGAGCAGGTATATCACCTGGTGAGAGAATGAGCAAGAGAGAGAGGAGGAGATGCCAAGATCTTTCAACAACCAGTTCTGACGTGAATAGAGCAAGAACTCACTCATTTCCTCGGGTAAGGCATCAAGCCATTCATAAAGGATCCATCTCCATGAGCCAAACAGCCCCCACCAGGCCCCACCTCCAACAATGGAGATCAAATTTCAATGTGAGATTTGGAGGGGACAAATATTCAAACCATATCAAATGACAAGTGTCTAGCAAGGATAATGCCTCATTTATTCATTTACCCATACATTCAACATTTATTTACTGAACACCAACTCCTTGTATAACTGGCCTTGGAAAATGACCCCCTCCCTAAATTATTTTTTGTTCTCCCTCCACTACCTCAGACTTTCAGAACAGTCAAGCCAAAAGAGCAGAACACTGTAATCCTCTTGCTTAACTATTAAGAACTTTTCCACAGAACTTCCTGAGGACTCACCACCCCTCACCAACAGCTGACTCCTGAATCAGACCACCTGCAGACTCTGTGCCTTCAAACCCCACAAAACCTGACCTGCATTCCACAGCACACTATAAAAGCCCTTGCCCGTAGTTGGTCGGGGAGAAGGATTTGAGAAATATTTCCCATCAATCGCTTTCAATAAAGCCCTTTCTTCCCTGGCAATACTTGTCTCAGTAACTGACTTTCTGTGCCGGGAGCAACTAGACCTAGGCTGGTCCCCTTTTGCGATTGGTAACACATGCCTTTCACTTATCCAGTCATTCAATAATTTTACTGGAAATCTGTGTGCCTTTGTTCTAGGCACTGACATCAAGAATCTAGTGCCAGCTGAAACATCTTAAGCATACCATTTCATTGTTCCTCGCTGTCCTCTTGACATCCTTGGCATTCTAGAACTTGGTTTCTAGCCTTTCCATCAATTCTGCTAGCCAAAATCTTTTATTCAATAAATTATTTCCTGCTTAGAGGGCTATAGACTGTTTCTGTTCTTGAGATTATAACCCTAGTCCATACATACCTATCAAGATTTATTTTCGATATTTCAACTATCCCTTTGTCCATTTAATGATTAAAACTCTATACTATTTATGTCATTTGGCAGCTGATAAAGATCTAGAACATATGATAATATTTGGTCCCTAAAATAAACTCTGCATAGTAGTCATAACACCTGTTCAATCCACCTGAGAGGTAATAGCTGAAGTTACATGGGGGCAAGGTCCAGGCTTGGGCCGTAGTCCAGGACTCAGAACAGCCTAGCGCTGTATGGTCTGCTCCATGGCCAGTCCTCCTCTTTTGTTCTTAGAGCTGTAAATCACACTTTTATATTTTTCCCTGTTTCTTTTGCATTTACAAATCAAAATCATCTCATGCCATTACAACTTGTCTCCTCATGGAATGTTTCTATTTATTTTGAACCATTTTGCACACATTTACTTTAAACAATGGAAGAAAGTAACAACAAACGAAAATGTCGTATCATTAGATTCCCCAATACAAGGACCCATTTAAATTTTGAAATGGATTATTCCAATGGCATTCAAAATTATTTTAGTAGCACAACTATTTCAGAAATAAATCAGAGGAAATCTCAATGGAAACACACACACGCACTATATAAAACTGATAAATATGTTGCTACAATTAATGAAGACTGGAGAGCTGTTGAAAACATTCAAGATTGGCTTCTTCATGCCCCGATTTTCCTTCCCCATCATGGTTACATCACATAGAACAAAGGATTTTAAAACTAACTGGATTTCGTTAAAGACGAGTTAAGCACAGAGACCTCGGGACCCACCAGATCAAGATGAGGGCTCATAAATACCTAATGTAAATTGAAAGCATGACCCGCTACTTTGATAATGAACTTCTCCAAGTACAGGTGCTTACACTTTGATGTCAGTCCTTGTGATTTTGTCTTGTATCAGTGATTTATGTCTCATGGTATCAACTTCTGGAGTGCTACAAATACAGACACTCAGGCCTCCTCCCAAAGATTTGGATTCTGCAGGCCTAGGTCTATGCATTTTAGTACACACCGGAGTGACTGTCTCAGGTCATGGGCCGCCTTCACAGACAGGGTTCCCTTAACGGGACACTGTTCCCAATAGTCTCTATCATACCACCTTTATTTATTGACTTTCCAGAACTTGGCACTGTCTGATATTACCTTTTTAATTAATTTGTTTAATTATTTATTCATTGCCTCTCCCCATTGAAATTAAACTATATGACATTAGTGGAGAGGAGACAGAAAGATAAGCCTACAGTGTTCACCACCACAAAATAGGCTTTCAATAAATTTTTGTTGAATCAATTTTAATAATGCAAGTGGCCCCTAGAATACAGTATTTACAATACTGAGTCATTTCTCTAGACAGATAAGGTACCCAGCTTTAGACTGAAGGTTCAGGCCTTTTAAAACTCTGCCTCATGAAGTATATATATAAGGAATTCTAGGCAGAAAGTATTTAAGAAAATATGCAAGAAATGTTTAAGAAGTTCTTGTCTCACATAGTTGATTCATTCATTGGCCAAAACAAATTTGTTCAGTATTTTTATATGCTATACGTGATACACAGGTGATTTAAAAATTGTTCATCTAGCTGGGGAGATAGAATTCAAACAAAAATAACTACAATTAAGTTTAACTGCAATAGACACTCTAAATCAAATGAGATCTAAATCACAGGTGATAATATAGTATCCTAAAAACATTAATTCTCTCCAAAATTAATCTACCTAGTTGGTGAAGAATCAGTCAAAATCCAAAAGTACTTTTTATAGAACTTAACTTTTAAAAGTCTACATGAAAGAATAAAAGCCCAAGAAATAGAAAACCTATTTTTCAAAAAGAACAAAGATAGAATGTTTGAAAAATTAATATTAATGATGCTATAAAATGCCAAGAAATTAATGGAATAATATAGGCAGAATTTTTCAGACTGCAAGCCAAAACCATTTAGTGCATCAGGAAATCAACTTAGTAGTTATCATCAGATTTGTTCTTTAATGGTTTAAAAGAGAAGAGAACCCTCTTAGGTGTGGGTGTTGTTTAATGAACGTTTTTTCACACGCATGTGAATGTGTGAGTGGTGCATCAGGTTACGAGGTAAAATTTATTTCTTTGGGTAGCACTTTAATAAATTTGATAAACACTGACTGAGTAGAAAATAAAATAGAATTTTTGGAGTTGGAGATATGATTAGGGTGATATTTCAAAGCTATTAGAAAAAGGAGAACTATTCAGTTAAGAGCATTGAGACATTAACTATCTGTACAAAATAATAACAATATACAAAACATAAAACCATATTCTAGATGAGTTAAAAAGTAAAGGGTGAAAACCTATAAAAACAGTAGGAGAAAACATAATGAAATTTCTTCACAATCAAAAATACCATGTAAAAGTTTAAAGACAAGTGGGAGAAAATATTTGCAATTTCTAGAAAAAGTACAGAATAAGTATCCAAAATTTATACCTAACTCAAATAAATTAAAAAAAATAAACTTAAAAGCAAAATGGATACAGGCTATTAACAGATAAACACATAAATACCCCCCCACACACAAAAGTATGGCTAACTCCAAAATTCAAATTAAAACAAAAATAATACAGTTTTTCACAGTCACTGGCAAAGATAAAAGAGTGCAATATTATCAAGGACTAGTAAGGATGTAGGGAAAATTATCACCAAATATGTGGGTGGGGATAAGGGACAAACTTTCAAGATACTTGGAAGGGCAATTTGAAAGTAACTATTAAAATAAAAATGTACATAATTTCTAACAGAGCTATTCTATTATACTTTGTTTTATTTATCCTAGTGAAACATGCACAATTATGCCAAGAGATACGTGTTCATTGCTATGTGGTTTATAACAGAAAAAAATATATTAGCAAACTAGGGTCCATTAAGAGAAAAATGTCTAAGTAAAGTAGCATATTTATACTATGCATACAAGAAAAAAGCTAGATCCATATGTAATATGGCTACATCTCCAAGAACTAATGTTGAATGACGGAAAGCAATTTTCAGAACAATACATATGGACTTATACCACTAATATGAAAAAATACAAAGCAATGTTTTCTATGGATGCACACACAGAAACACACACACAGCATGGGAAAGAAACACACTGAACAGAGGTCACCTTTGGAAAAGAGGAGACAGAACAGAGATAAAGTGGTGGATGGTTGGTTCAATAGGACTTAAAATAACAGTCATATTTTATTTTTATTTGATCTCCAGAAGTTCTATTTGCTATTTTTTAAACCTTTTCCTTTTAATAGCATAATGCAATTTCTCATGTTTCTCATGTATTTAATATTTCTTCTTTTACGTCCCTACCTAGTATTTCTATGATCTGTAGCTCCGGAATGTCTAATCCGATTGCTCCTTAGCGCTCAGTGTTAGGGGTTGCTTTATTGTTTTTCATACTTCTGTCTTGTGACATGTTGGGGCATGTGTCAGAAAGGATTGCATAGCCAGGGTGGACAATGCATCTTTCCACAGACATTTTTCAATTGCTTTCCTGTAGAAATATTACCTGCCGGGGGTCATGTTTGTGTTATTTCTCAACTTTAAGGCTGGACAAATATAATGCAAGTAATGTAAATTTGTGATCTAAACCTTGTTGAGAGTAGGCCCATGTCTTTGAATAATCAGGGAAATCTTTGGGGGGTTGGGGTGATTTTTTTTGGTTGTTTAAATTTTTAATATTATTTTTAATTGAGAGATAACAATGGGAGTGTTTTGTTTTTAATGCAGAACAAAGCTTAAAAAAAGTCAACTTGTCATCTTATACTGCCTGTTGATTTTTTTTTTTCCTCCTAGGTCAAAGCTTTCACTGTCTTTGTAAACTAGGAAGCATCAGCTTTCTGGTGGTTTTCAATTCCAATTCCCCTCCTTTCATGAATTCAAGGCCTTGTTTTTATATTTCTGTGGCTCTTAAAACTCAAGTGCCTAAGCAACAAACACAGGAAACCTAACACAACAACAGTTCAGAGGTTTGAGGCCCTGATCACGAGTTTTGGTCAGTGGAAACTGTCTTTACTTTTGTATACTTAGCTATGTATTTAAAAAAATGTTTTACTATATTTTAGACCTTAGTAGCTGTGTCAGGAGAGTTTTCTAAATCTAATAAATTAGATTCTCTAATTTATTATAATGCTGGAAATAATATTTTAATATTTTAAAAATTGAATTTATCTTGACTTATGTCGTTAAAAATTGATAAACAAGAGTTAACACCTATCCGAGAAACAAAAACAGTGCTTCTCTAAATGTGTTTTATTGAAGATGTGGCTTTTGACTCAATCAATTCTCAAACATAGGAAAGATGATGAGAACACCAGCAGGACGGAGGGAAGAGATGGGTCCCGCTTACGATAGGGGGTCCTGTGCCTGTGATTCAACACCATCATCCAACTGTGTGGCAAGACTGTTTATTAAATGTTAACCATGAAGACATATTAAACCATGTCTTCTCATGATGAGGGGATGGGGAACATGTGCAGGGCTCTCCCTTTTTATGTATAGAACAGTGGGGGAAATTTTCAACTGGGGATCATCTTGCCCTCCAGGGGACGCTATCTAGCGATGTTTCTGGTTGTCACAATTTAGCAGGTACTACTCACATCTCATGGGCAAAGGCCAAGAATGCTAATCATCCTACAGTACCCAAACAGCCCCCCACAACAAAGAATTACCCTGCCCAAAATGTCAGTATTTCCATTAATGGGAAACCCTGATGTAGAACAAAGTCACTGGCAGCCACCGCCACTTGTGTGGCTAGGGGATCACTCTTCCACTTTTTCTCTCACTCTCTGTGAATGTTAAGACTCACGATTTTTTCTCTGTACATCAACAGTCTGTACATCAGATCTGATGAATGCCTCTAAAAAAGTATCATAAACAGCTGCACCTCATTGGAGTTATTCTAGAATCTCTGCAACAAAGTGTCTGAACAGCCACAGGCAAGGACTCTTGCTTCTTTTCTTCTTCTCGATCACCTGACCCTAGAATCTGAGCAGTCCTAGGCGGCCTCTTGACGGCCTGGCTGCAGACAGCATGGCTGTCCTTTCTCACCTTGGCTAACCTTTCCAAACATTACATTGTGCCTTAATCTGTCTATCTGCATCTCCAATGTTTGCATATGCTACCTCCCTGCCTCACGAGGACTTTGCCGGGACAGCTGCTCACATCTCAGCATAGTAAATAAAATATGCCACTGGGTCAACATGGGAGAGCTGATGCCAATACTACCTGGCTGGCCAAGAAAACTGTCAGCTATTTTGATTTTATTCTCTATGGCTAAACTACAATACACCAGTTGAGACACTCAACAGTAATATGAAGACGGGAGAAAAACTAAAAGTAACAATACAGAAACATGATACATGTAACCCATTAACTTTAATTGTGGTAACACAATGAATTCTGAAAACTATTGACATTGGGAAAGTTCATATAGTGATATAAACATAGTCCATTATCAAAAAATAGGTTTTAAAAACCCAATGGTAGCAGAGAGAAAAAAATACTTTTAGTTTTAGTCAAGTCAATTATGCTTTCACAAATTCATTATTAAACAAATGCAGTTTCTAAGACTAACCTTTTTAGAAATAAGGTAACTAAAATAGCTTTATTTTCATAGTCAGCCTGCTTAAAATAGGTATAATTGTTTTTAATAATGCTGTTCAAAGAAATGAATAATTGGGTATTAAGAAAGGCTGTAAAGCTAACAATAGTATAAACTGCCTGGGTTGAAAACCATGAGCTCCAACTTAGGACCTATAGTTCTGGTCAGTTCACTTCATTTCTTTGTGCCTCTCTTTCGTTGTCTGCAGATTACAAATAATAATAGTACTCACCTCATAGGATTGTTATAATGATTAAGTTATATTTAGAAATATGGGCATGGTACATAGATGACATTCTGAATTTATAAAACTAAAAAGTGAATGTATGCAGACAGCAAGATCAGGCTGTGGTCAGCCGATTATGTCCTAAGTTTTAATATTTGCTTAGATTTACAGCAAACTCAAGTTCAAGAGTCTGTGAGGAACAGAAAAGCCTGATTAAAGTTTGATCAAGCCACGGTAAAGGTAACTAATGGACATTTGTGAACAATTGGTCTCTTTATAGCAGTAGGAATATTGATTTTAATAGTACTATTAGAATAAAAAAATAGTTAGGAGTTAAACCTTTTAAACAAGTTAACTTAATAACCAACCTGGCATCAATTATACTGTCCATTTCTTGCTCTTGCCCTGAGCATTGACCCTTTGTTTCCAGGCCCCAGCTGTACTGCATAAGTAAGAGGTGCCCTGCTGCCAACACTGCCAGGCTAGTTAAAGAATTTGCAAACTTAATGTCTCACAAAAGTCTCTCTCTCTCTCTCTCTCTCTCTCTTTTTGGCCTCCAGCTTTGCATGGACAATAACACGAAAAATATTTCATCCTAACAAAGGCAACCAACAACTAGAACATGCCAAAAGTAAAAGAACAAGTAACAACATAGAAGTGTTGCAATTATTTTTTACAAAGTAAGAATGAACTCCATATATTGGAAAAGAGACATTTGGAAACAAACAAGGGCTACACAAAGTCATAAAAATGCTCCACCAAGAAACACAGTGCAAACATTCCATTGGCATCAGATTGAGAAATACACAGGCACACACACACCTATTCATACTAAACAGAAGTGAAGAAACAGTTCATAAGCCTAGAGGACAGTTAAAAAGTAGACATATTTGGAGAAAAGGTAATCATTGATTTAATAAACAGGTTTATAATATTTTAAATTCTAATTATACAATTTTACTTTTGTTACTGTAACAGATTAATGTCTCTTATGAATTGAAAAAGCTAAGATTACTTTTGAAACACTGAAATCCAAAACTGTGAAGGAAAAAAGCAGAGCTCAGTTTAATTTTTGAATTCTTTGCCTGTTATTCGATAGCACCATCATTGACTCATTTGATATCATCTTTAATTTCTCTGGCTAAAGGTTTTCCAGTAGGATACATGAATTCTTCTCTTGACATAAAGTGATGTTAATGGATGTACCAGCAGGAATTGATAAAAATGTAAGAGTATCTGCAAACCAAAATTAATCCTCTCTTTTCTCAGGTATCGCTCTTCTAGGGACCCCTTCTTAGCCCTAACATGTCTGGAATGACTTCCTCCTCTCTTTGCACCCAGAGCACAATGTCCTGACCACATTAGATTCTCATCATAGTATAATTATATACAGTAAGGGTGTTTCTCCCACCAGACCATGAGCAGGGATTAGCACTTCACACAAAGCAAAAAGCAGTGACTTAGTTAAAAATTTTTTTAAAAACCTTATTTTGGCATTGTAATATTTGAAACATGATATACTTACCAGTCAATGATATGTTATAACTCTCCATGGAAAGGTTATTGTATTTTACTGTCATCTCTTCTTGGATAGGTAGACTTGTAAAAGGTGAATCTGTAAGACAAAGAACATGGGATTACATATTCTTACCAAGGCTAAATGACTATCTAAAAGCCCCTTTGCAACAGCTAAAATGTTATTGTATAATATGAATGAAAAACAGTGTTTTCAGGAAGCTCTAAATCTTATATGCTCCAAAGATATTCAGAAATATATGGGGCTATTACTTATGACAAAATTTCTGATTTTCTATGTCCTTCTTTTACCTAAAAATCTCTGATTTATAGCAAATGGCTTTTTTTAATAAAAACTTCCATTTTCTTATTCTACAATTATAATTGCTTTACAAAACATAAATGAACTAGACACTGAGGAATTAGACAAGAGTGCCAGAAAAGTGAAAGACATGAACAGGCAGAAAAGATAAGAGAACAAAGAGGAACGGGTACACTGCAACACAGGGCATGAAAAAATCAAAGTAGAAAGCATTGGACACTAGGGCGCACAGGAAAAATAGTTGCACGGTGAGTTTAGGCTGCTATTTGTTTTCCAGCTATGGTTACAGTGAGACATATCCTCTAGGCACCTGAGTTTCCTCTTTCACTTGTCTCTCCTTTTGAAAACTTTCATTAAAGAAACAAAGTTTTCCATTTCCACCTCTGTCCCTCTTCTTAAAGCTTCTTTTTGTACACTGCCTACTACTGTTCCTTTGACTTTTGGGCCCCAGACTTTACCTCCCAGGAACACTACCCCAACTCTATCACACAAGTCAGAGAAATGGGGGAAAAAAAGCTTATTAATGTAAACTTGGCTGCATTCTTTAAATCTCCCATTCAACGTAAATTAAACCCGAGCCTTTTTTGCTGTACTTTTTGTTTAAATACTTTGCTCAGAAAACTATTCCTAGTGTAAGATTAGATTACCAGTTCTTTCTTTTCTTATACATACGAAAAATGTTATCAAAGCTTTTGTTGCTTTAGCTTTATACACACCTTTTATAATATTGCCTAATAAAAAAATGTACCTAGCAGAATGTAACACTCCAATGGCTGTGTTCCAAAGGTCTAATCACCTCTCACACAGCTTTGAAAGTTGGAATGCACTTTTTCATAAAATAATCCTTTAATAATATACTTAAATCACACTATTCTCTGACACTGATTAATAGGGAAATACGTTGTAAGTTTCTCCCTGGGCTATCTGGAATGAGAAATCTTTCTCCACCCACATCCAATATTCATTCATTCATTCATATTCATATTCTCCCTCCCCTCCCACCTCTCTCTCTCTCTTTTTCTCACTCTCACTCTGAAACACACATATACACACACATACACACTGCTAAAAAGGCTCCCATCAACATTATTTTCCTAATGAAAATTCCTTTTTTCCATTCTTAGGGATAGCTCACTCAGAGGTTGTATTAAAGAGAACATATTTCAGAAAGATCAGGGCAGATGCTATTCACTTATAGATAGAAAGCCAGGAGGGGATGGATGGGAAAGAAAGGGTTGTTTGATATCATCTGTTCTGTGAAGCTTGCAAAACATAAGCTTTGATACCTTTGCTTCCTTGCTAGGTAGTACTCCTTCCTTGGCCTAGGTCACTTCAGAGCAGAATACAATCTTGAGGGTTCTTACCATACTACTTATCCCAGAAACAAGCCCATAATTCTTTTGAGATTATCCATCATCATTTTTTATTATCATTCACATAATCTGTAACAATAAGAGTGACATAAACTAAAAAAAAAATGCTTTCTCTCATTCTCATTTCTATTTCACTTAACTAAGTGAATATATAGAACACTTGATACTGATGAGAGCATGAAGCTGAGTAAACTTGGACCCTAAAGGGCTATGTGGATTGCAACAATAGGAGTTTAGGCTCACAAACTTGTGATCAAGAGTCATTAAAATTTCAGAGTAATACCCATTCATACATTGCATTGACTATAACTAGCCAGTATATTTTATACAAGTTGGCACATAAGCTACAGTGTGAAGCCTGACCCTGGAAGTGAAATGAAGGTAAAGATAATGCCATGGAGATGAGCTCTGAAGCTGGGGCTATGTTCCCATTGCTGGTCACTAGGACCTGCTATGGACTGGCCCACTTGGAACTTGTATTAGAACAAGAAGAGAAAGGAGTTCTAAGCTTACTGCAGTTGAAGGAATAGGAATGGAAGGAGAAAACAAGCTTCAGGAGGTAGGAAAGTCTGTGTAGTTCCAGAATATACTAGCTGTTGAGGCCATTTTCAATTGCCAGTTCACATATTAAAAATATAATCATTCATAAACCAGACACCACCTGTACCCTACCTTCATATTCCCTCTGAAGTATCTTGATCAGGTTCCAGTTTCCACTGAACAATCCCGAAATGCAAAAGAACATGTATAACTGTGTTGATTTTTGCCTTGGGAAAAGTCCCTTGAAGAGGCAATATACACAAATGCCTTGAGTGGGAAAGCAGGGCAGTCTACAGAAGGTGTTAGAATAGTAAGAGTGAGAATTCTTTGTTTAGGCAAGATACTTTTAACTAAAAAAGTGAGAATGTAAACCTTATTGCTTTCAGTTGGAGGATGGCTGGCAGGTGGCTGATTCAGCTAACGTTGGAGTTTAAAAGAAATTGGCAGGAGATTCAGGCAGATGTGGTCTGAATACTTCCCTGAAGGGATTAGACTGAGATGCAAAAAGAAGTATAAAATGGAGAGGCAGGAATTCTGGGTCCTAAACCAAGTTCTGTCACTGACTTGTTACTTGGGGTTTCAAAATACGACACACCCAGCTTGGGCTTTGACAACACATCTCCATTGAAAACCTCAGTTCATAGGGGGGAAAAAAGGAGGATCAGAAAAGTTGCATAACTATGAGTGATGGTGCCAAGATTATAACATGCATTCATCAAGTTATCATACTCACCCCTGTCTTAATAATTGCTGAAAATTTTCCACCTGGCATTCTTTTACAGGTAGTGGCAAAAATGCTAACATAAAAGAGTAATGTCAAATAGTTGCTCCAGAGAGTAATGAAATTTTTTTTCTCCCTCTGCAGGGTAGATAAAGCATGAGAATTTTGCATCAAAGAAGTGAATAACATCCTGATTTTCACCTATTATTGTTTCATGTGAAATAGCAAAATGGTCTCTACTTAGATGTTTTTCACAAGTCACATTTTAAAATAGGCATTGCTAGAAGAGCTTATAATTTATGCTCAGTTTATGTTCAAATAAAATAAACATGCTATAATTCCACTTAAAATATTAAGGTAATATTTTCACATATTTCATTTGGAGTCTTCATTTAATTGAAGTAAATTGCGAAGAAAAAAGAAGATAAGTAACACTAAAAAACTGCACTGGGTTTTAGGATTTGCTTTTATTAAAATCAGGAAATACATTCGACTATACCTCCAATTAAGAGTAAACATTCTATCTAAATCCTCCCCCTCCCCAAATCTCTTCATTATATTTTAAAATCTTGGAAGGGTCTGGACTTCATTAAGAAAAAGGTGTAAGAAGCAGATATTATTAAAATAAATATCATTCTCTTTATTTCTCTCATCTATATATTGATTGCTATCAATATGCACAATTTATTTTTTTAAAAATCTTAATTTTAACATGCTGATATGCAGAATTATAAATGTGCAACAGAATTACAGAAACAGTACAACTTAGGAATGAATAATATATACTATTTATAAAATGGAGGTTTGGAAATCAAAATATACCTCTTCATGAAAGCAGTATTATATACAACCATGAGATGCCATGCCAAATTGTAAAAGCCATTTAAACCATGATATGGCTAAGCTATAGCATTAAATTATCTAATAACCAAGTAAAATATTGCCTATAAACAACACATTTAGAATTCTATTTCTGGATTCTAGTAATATAGCATTCCTATCCCCTGTCCTTAACTGCACTAAGAGAAAGAAAAGAAGGGGAATAAGGCTACTTTGAGTCCTGGAAATAATTCTTCAGAGAGAGTACATCACGAAAAGAAGAAAGTTTTGTCAAGAAAATTCAAGTCATCCTGATGGGGCCAGAACTTCTAAGTCAGGGACAGATAACAGTAGATAGGGAATTCTAGATATTATACAAAATGGGAACAGTTGGATAAGAAGGTCATTTAAAGACAAGTTTTTTTTTTTTTTTTTTAAAAAGGTCTAATGATAAGCACATGTACTTTTTATTATTATTAATACTGGCCTTGTAAAACTATTTTTTAAAACCTGATCATAGAGGAATAGAACTAGATTGATTTTTTTCATTAAAATATATTTTCCAATAAAGTACATTTCAAAGTTCAGTGTGGAAATTCTCATGTTTCAAATCACCTCTACATAGGTCATACTTTAACAGTAAATCTTATGCCAAATAAAACTCTAAAAAAAATAAAAACTCAAAAGTTTAACTAAGATGTCTATTCTTTCTAAAAATGGTAGATTTTTTAAATGTTCCACTTGCTACGTTAGTCTTTGATAACACTTGGATTTTGTTCAATGGTTCTCAACTAGGGGTGATTTTGCCCCACAGGGGACATTTGGCAATGTTTGAAGGCATTTTGTTTGTCACAACTGGGGGAAGGTCATTGCTTTTATTTAGTAGGTTGTATTAGCTTCCATAACAAAGTACCACAAATTAAGAAATTACTACAAATTTGGTGGTGAAAATAATAGAAGTTTATTTATTCACATTTCTGGAGGCTGGAAGTCTGAAATCAAAGTCTCAGCAAGGCCATACTCCCTATGAAGGCTCTACAGAAGAATTCCTCTTTGTCTCTGCCCAGCACTTAGTAATTGCTAGCAATCATTATAGTTTATAGCTGCATCACTCCAATCCCTGTATCTGTCTTCACATGGTCATCTTCCTTCTGTGTGTGTCTGTATCTCTATATCCAAATCTCCCTCACCTTTCTTTTATAAAAACCACAGTCATTGTGATTAAGGCTTACTTTAATCTACTATGACCTCATTTTAAGGTATTACATCTGCAAAGACCCTATTCCTCAACAAGGTCACTTTCGCAAGTACCAAAGGTCAAGACTTAAACATATTTTAGGGAGATGAACAATTCACTCACTACATATGTACAGGCCAGGGTTACTACTAAACATTTTATAATAGCAGCCCCCACAACAAAGAATTACCCAGCCCAAAATGGCAATAATGCCAAGGTTGAAAAACCTTGATTTTGAATAGATATACGTCCTCAACTCTGATTCTTCAACATGATAATTTTTAATAATCTTCAAATAGCCCTGTGGCCCTATGGTCATGTTATACATAATTTAGGTGCAGATATATTAAAGCATGAACACTTCTTGCTACCCTTCACTACCAACCACACCCTCCTCCCAAGGACCTATTTTTTAGGACTGGAAAGAGTGCTAAAATGCAAACCAGGAAACCAGTTATAGCTATTAGCCAGCTCACTGCTCTTGGCTATGGTATGAAAGCACTTTGGGTTTCAAGATCAATTAAATGAGATCTCTAAATTCCCTTTTAGGTTCTTAGAACTGTATAACTGTAAGGCTATAAAAAGATTCTGGTTTGAAATTAGGAACACATTAGTTATGATAATCTTAATAACTTTAAAAATGCCAAAAATATGGTATTTTCAATGAAAAGAATAACACCTTTTTAAAGATAACATCTATTATTTCTATACCAATATCTGAGATATTTTGTTTTGCCTGAATAGTGACAGTGTTTTATTAGGAGTAGAGAGTTTATTTTTAACAAAGTGTAGTAAGGTTTGTTCTTTTACATCAGTATGTATGTCGTAAGTTGTTTATTTCTAAGATTCACCTTATATTGTGAAATACATAAGGTCAGCTATATAAAACTAACTTCAAAAGATTACATCTAGGACAAACAGCCTCAACACATATAACTTGTTTCTGTTCAAGGGTATACATTCCTTTGGAAAATGATACCTAAGAACATAAACAGATGACCATTTTTCAACTATCCTTTTAGTTTAATGCCTACGTTAACTCAAGCTTTCTCAGACAGAATGGAATTCTTTGTTTCTTTTCAAACAATCTCAAACTAACAGAAATGTTTCAAAATCAGGACATTTTTTTCCCTTGAACCACATGAGAATAAGTTGCTATCTTGATCACACAAGCCTCTCTAGAACGTTACTGTATATTTCCTACAAAGGACATTGTCCTACATCATCCAAATACTGCCATTAAAATCAGAAAATGAACATTTATGCAGTACCACTTCATCCTCAAACCCCATTGAAATTTCAACAAAAGTCCCTATATTTTGTAGCAAAAGGTTTTAGCTCAGAATGGCCTGTTGCCATTAGCTGCATGTTTCTCCAGTCTCTCTTGACTTTCATGACCTTGACACTTCTGAAAAGCCCAGGAGAGTTCTGTTGTAACATGATTAGATTCTAGCTACGCCCATTTGGCAGGAATATCACAGAGGCAATGCTCTGTTCTTATTGTATTCTATCAGATGGCCACCATTTTTTTTTTTTTTTGGTCTATTTACTGATGATTTTCACTTTGATCATTTGATTAAAGTGGTGTTTACCAAGCTTTCCCACTGTAAAGTTACTCTTTTTTCCTTTGTATTAATAAGAATTTTGTGGGTAACTACTGTTACTATGAAACTGTAATATTTTGTGCTTCATCAAAATTTTCCATTGATTCATTTAATTAATTTATATCAGTATGTACTCATGAATCCATTTCTCCAAGAAGTCCTGATTTACTATTAGTAAAGAATGGTATCAGAATCCAAGATCTGGGTGCTAAGTATACTCAAAGCTATTGGGAAATCACTGCTCCATCTCAGTGGACAGAATTAAGAACACATGCATGCATATACATACACACACATTCAACATATATATAATGTATATAATATGCATATGTGTATATGATATGCATGACATATATTTTCTATACACACACCTGCTTATATCTATGTATCTATTTATATGATATAGACACAGGTAAAGAGACAGTTAAAGTCATGAATGCATGAATGCACACTGATACTGTCAATTTCAATCCAGTACCACAGGGTTCATTCTACTTATTCCACCGTCTTTATTTCCCTCTTGTCTAGTGAAAAACCTGGATTCTGGTATCCTTTTTAGATTACTCATTTCATCAATCTCCCTGTATATTACCAAATTTCCACCACTGCTGCCACACTTGTCCCCACAGAGATGTCCTCCCTCACTGCTCAGGCTCCAACCTCCTGCACTGGCCTGACCGTCCTGCGTGCTTTACCTGCACACCTTGATTGGGATCAGACTGCATGTCTGGCTGCCCCTGCACAGATGCCCTTGTCACTTTGCTCAGCTCTGAGACCCTGTGCAAAGCTGCCCCTCAGCAGGAGCACCCACTTCACTGTGCTCAGGCTCCAACACTCCACCAACCTTACTGGGCCTGGCCTCTGACACTTTGATCTGGGGCCTTTCAGGTAAGGATGCCTCCCTGCTCTTCCCCGCTCAATAGCTATAGGACCCATTCAGAGGAAGATGGGAGGGAAAAGGGAGAAAGGAGGAAAGGGGGTGAGGGTGACAGAAGACTAGGAAAAAGAGTCACCTGAACTAATTCTTAAAAAATGTTTGAATAATGTTATTTTATTGTGATGATAAATTTAGGGTAAAAATTTTGACACATCAGAAACATCCCTATTAAATGTAGGCCTATAGTTAATTCATTCCTTTAAACAGTTTAAATGCTTTGAAAGATGAAAACTGCTAGCATTTTCTTCTGAGATATGGACTAACAATGCCAGACACATGTGGGCGCTCAAATAATATTTGTTTCAAAAAATATTACTAGGCAGCTGCTGTGTTGGGAAGAGGCATATACTAGGGAAGGGAGTTGATCAAGGAAGCACAAAAGCAGGTCCTCCGGAACTTAAAATGATCATTTCCAATGACTCCATGGCAGATATTTTTCTAAAGACAAATATGACCCATTTCCCCAATTTGTTCCATGAAACATTTATAATAATGTGTAAATATTCCAATTTATGTAATATTTCTCCTTTACAAAGATATTTTACATTTCTGAAAAACCCTAAAAGAGTCAAGGTGAGTCCCTGCGCCTAACTTTATTCCAGGATTCAACCTGTGTCCGCATGTCCTTCAGCTCAAATCAAATGTTTAGATTCAAACACTGTGCTCTCTGTCAGTGGTTCCAAATTTTCACAGGCATACCCAATTAGCTCAGAGAGACAACTGAGCATTGTATGTAAGCACTGTGTATAAGTAAACACCCGTTAGATTGACCAATGCCAAATTTCCTGCTCCACTGCTTAACTGAGTATGTAGACTTGGACAATTACTTAACTTAAGCCACAATTTCCTCATCTGAAAGCCAGGGATAATAAAAGCTAACTCAGCGGGCTATAAACTGCATAGTGCAGTGCCTGGCACACAGTTGTCATATAATAAATATGATAATTTATAGTCATTTTTATTATGAAAATTTGCCTCAAAGTCTTAGGTTAACAGAACACCTATCTCCAAGTTTGTAGTTTAAAGTATCTGGATAAAAAACATCCAGTAAACCTTACAATATCCTTTAGCAAAGAGGAAACTGCATTTCACAGAAAGCAATACAGTATCTAGAAAACAAGGTGAGGTTGCCTGACAATTTTTAATTCTGGCTTCAAATTAGATGCTAACTTCATGGCTTTTATCTCACACACTATTCCATAATTTTAGCCTAAGTAGAGATAAAAGGACAGTTTTTACACCATATACAAACACAGAGATTCCCTCCGCCTTTCATCCCATTTATTTACACCTTCATTTATTCCACTTTTATTTGTTTCCCACTTTTTTTCTCTTTAGCTCTGGATAGAAATTTAAACCAACAGAATAAGTATCTACCTAACAGCACACGCTTTAGCCATATTTCAAAGCAATCGTTTTCAACCTGATTAGAATCACATGGGGAGCTGTGTAAACTCCTAACGTCCAGGCTGAATGCCAGGCCAAATGAACCACAGACTTTGAGGACAGCATTCAGGTATCAGTATTTTTAAAGCTCTTTGGTAATTCTGACATCTAGCCAAGTGGAGAACCAAAGTTCTAGGACTTAACCCAGAATGCACTGGTTCTCAGAATTACAATCCTCTGAGGGGAATGACAAGTGAATCAGGGATAAAAGAATCGGCGATACCTAGAGGCGGGGAAAAGGTACTGGACAATTCTTTACACGTGGTATGATGGGAAAGAAATGTGCGGCAAGGAAAGTTAGAAATTGACCTTACCCAAAATGTTTTGTCCAAGTTGTTAACAACTAGGCCTTTTAAAAGGCATTTATAAAAACATAAATAGTCTTACCTTTTGATTATCTTTCCTTCTTTATGGTATGTTTCAAAACATCTACATGCTATAAGCTCATGAAAATAAATTCTAAGCAAAGGTTGAAAACTCTGTGTAGAATAATGTCCGATTCTAGTTACTGACGGCCACTGTGTTATCAACTTGAAAGGCTGGTGTGTTCTATTACCCTCCCTGGCTGCTAACACTTTAGAGATTTGCAACAGAGAAACACATATTAGAAAGTAGGTTAGATGGAATACTCTCAACATAAAAAGTAATTACAAACAGGTGAAGCTAAAATGGAAAACTTGGTGTTGGCTCTGGTAATGTTTTGTACATAAATTCCTCAGTGTCTTAATCAAACAAACAACAAAAGACAAACAAGAAACAACCACAAAAAAACTTTGTTTTCAAAGACCATGGTGTAAAAAGAAGACACACACACACACACACACACACACACGTTATCCTGTAAGATGTGAGGGCTTTGGTTAGTTGATGGGTTACAGGTGTGGTTTTTTTTTTTTTTTTTTCTCAAAGCCAACCCACCTGCTAGGAAGAAAAAAAGAGTTTATACTTGGGCCTTACTATCCATTCCATTCAAATGAAGGGAGTAGGCCTTAGGGGATGTGGCTTCCAGAAATTGTGCCACATTACCGCAGGCCGAAGTCGCGGGCTGGCCCCCGCACTCACCCACGCACCCTACCGCCCTGTTCCCAGAGAAACCAGACCCTGCCCTGCTACCAACGCCCAGACTCGCGGGGCGCTGTTCGTTCCAGATTCACCCCGAAGAGCGGAGCAGCGCGAGCCGCCCCAGCTCCCCGGTTCGGCTTAGGTAACCCAAGCGTGGCCAATGGGAGGCCGCCGCCGCCGCCCGCCACCCGCCCTCGCCTGCATCCCCGCGCCTCTCCCCTCCACCCGGCCCCGGCGATGCCCTCTGCCCGCGGGGACCCGAGCCTCGCGCACTCCTTCCCGCGCGCCCTCCGCCCTCCCCGCCCGGCCCGTGCACCCGTCCCACCTGGATCACCGCCGTCCGCCAGGCTCGGGCGCGCCGCGGCCAGGAGGCACAGGAAGGAGAGCAGCCCGGGCGTGGGCCCCCGGGACCCCGGCAGGCCGGGGACGGCACGCATGGCGCTGGAGGGTCCGCCGCGGTTCTCCTGGAGGCTGCTCCCTCGGCCCGCTGCCGTCGATGTCCGGAGTCCTGGTGAACACTCGCCGGTGGCCCAGCGCCTGCTGCCAGTCCCGGGGGCAGGACGCGCGAGAAAAGGCGGAGTGGGAGGGGCCGGGCTGCCAGCCCTGCTCCCCGGAGAGGCTCTTACCGCGCCCGGCCCTCCATCAATTATGCAGCCCGCTGCAGGCTCAGGCGCGCCCGGATGTGCGGTGCAACCTCCGGCCGCATCCTCTCGGGCCTCCGCCCTCTGGGCTCTAGCAGGTCGGACAGGGAGCTTGCTAAAGTGGCCGTGCAGGTGATGCCTAGCCCACCTCCTCGGGTACAGGTTGTAGCCTCTGCAGTTCTTCTGAGGCGGGATTCACTTATTTACTTTGCTGGGACAGATGAGAAGATAAAGGACACTTTTCTGCTCCCCTTCTCCCGCACATCTTTGTTTAAAAGGCTTATTTTTGCGCTGGAGTAAGATTCTATCTAGCTACCCCAACACCCTGGACTAATCTTTTTTTTTTTGCTCTATCTACCAATCACACATACCCTCTCTTCCAGTCTCTCTGAAGGCTTAACTGATTCTCTCCAGATTAAGGTTTCAGAGTCCCAAGGACCCATAGTGTGTCTGATTTTATTTTACTTTTGTTTGCTTAGCCTAACAGCTTTCGAGGAGCCACCCAGAGCTCAAGGAACAAAACCTAACGAAAGTAGATACTGTGTAAACTGCACAAAGATGTGGACCTTTGTTAAACTCGAACATTGTTTAAGATAATGCTGTCCTCTTACCCACCAAGGCCTTTTCAATGCCCCGAACTAAATGAAATAAAACAACTAAAATCTAGTGCTTTATCTGGAAAGGGAGGAGGAATCTACATTGTAGCATAAAAACACATTGAGATTCGATGACTTTCCAGAATGTTGTAACACATTAAAAAGATATTTTTAAAGTCTTTCTCATGAGCTTTGTTCTGTCCCCCTTTATTTTTTGAAAGTCAGCTTTTACATAAATTCAAAGTATAACAATGTCAAAGAACAGGAGTGAAAAAATGTTAGATACAAAATTTGAAAATTGAACTGTTTAACAAGAACTATGCTTATTCCAGACGGCAAAGGTTAATTTTTAATTGTTATGCATTACTAAAATATTCCTCTGTTTCTGTTTTAGTATTATATGCACAAACTTGGAAAAGAATGTAGATTATTCGAATTGGTAGTGAGAGAACACGAGTGCTACAATTCATTCAACAATATTATCTCCCAAGTCCAGACATTGTGTTCAAAATAGGCTGGATGTACTGCAAAGAACATGTGTACACACCCCCACACACACTAATTAATATAGAGAATTATTTATATGTGAACTACAAATCTAAAGAAAGCTTCTTCTCAGTCTGAAAATTATGGTTACGATGATTAAACCTTTTGAACAAAGCCCTATAAGAGGCCTTGAAGGACTAAAACTTATATACTGTGAACCGCTCAGGGCTTGCTAAATCCAAATTGCCTAACTGATGGCTGTTTAAATCACGCCCCTGTCTTGCTACACTGCATCCTGTCTCAGTACTAACTGCAAACATTTCCCTATACGTAGGTAGAGTTTTAACAGTAAGCACTTCTCAGACCAAACAGAACTCTGATTGACCTTTCCCAATTAGTCCTATAAAATCCTTAGGCACAAATGCACCCTTCTTCGAATGAGCTGAACTTATTTAAAGAACAATTTTCTTTTCAGTTGAATCAGCCTGTTTATGAACAGGAAAAAGTGACTTGCCCACATTGATGCTAATTCCCACTGTTGCTTTTGTTGTTAGAGCAAAACAAGTTGAGAAAGAAATATAATTCTTCTTTTGCTAAGCATTTTAAAAGTCTTTTCACCATTGTTACTGTTCTATATTTAGATATTTGATTTTCTTTTTTTTTTTTGGCCTTATTCACACTCCACTTTTTCAAATACTTCATATCCTTTAAAACCAGCTTATCTATTAACATCCCTGTGCAGGTGTTTCTGACCTTTCTGGTCCAAATTGGCCTTTCCCTTCATGATGAAATAAATATGGCCACAAACACTTTGACACTCTCCTTATCATAAGGTGTATTGAGGGGGAAGGAGGGTCTTACACCTTCTTCCCTTCAGTTGAGTGGGCTCTGTGACTCCTCTAACCTACTAAATATTGCTGAAGTAACACCTCCTGGGCTTCCAGCTCCAGACCACAAGATTTTCCACTTCCTTTCTCTTGAAACCCTTGCTCTTAGAAGACAGCTGCTAGGTAAGAAGTTACTATTCTACCCTGAAACCACCACACTGTGAGAAGCCCAGCTACATGGAGGATCCTGTCAAAATAAAATCAGATTAAGTATTAACAAAAAAGAATATGAGAGTTTATTGTATATACATATAAAAGAACAGTTCACAAACCAGGAGACTTCAAATCAAAAGTGGTGAAGAAGATTGACTCACAAGAATTATAGCTTATAAAGCATCAATGAGGAAGTGCATTGATCTCTATTGCGCTTTAATGTCAAAAATTTACACTCCTTTTAGGGCAAATAGAGCTGTATAAGCATATTGGTCTGTAGCTTATTGGTTCAATTGTATCATATTGACAAGGAAGAAAGGCTTAAGTTTTATTGATGGTTAGAGCTCTCATTTCTGTAAAATCAAGATAGCTTAAGTTTCAGTTATGTGGCCATGGTGGTGGACGTAGGGTTATACCCAAACTGTGGCCTCGATTTTGACTATACTTTAATAATTCCCACCTTTTGGTCATTCTCTCAGTTGAACTGAGAATGAGACCAGAATTAGGTGTTACTTTCCATCATTACATGTTGTTTCTCTTCGTGGTCATCTGAAGATGACAAACCAGGATTCCAGTAGGTTCTTCCAGTGATTCACATGCATGTCGTTTTTGTTGTTCCATCGTTATGGAGATCATTTGACAGGTCAGTGACTACCAACAAGCATTTAAGACTCTTGGAGGACATAAGGTACAAAGGAGATTATCGATATGATAATAGGAAGATGATACCAAGAGCTTGAAGAATACCCTGGAGCCAAGTCCCTAAAAGCCAATATTTAACCAACTAACTAGATCAATTGATTGTGCCTCCCTGATCTGGTGGAATACTTGGATCTGATCTTTCAGATCTCTACAGTTTGGGGCTACAATTCCTGACTTATTGACATAAAAACAGCATTTTTCTCTAATAAGAACACAGGCTCCTTGCCATGCTTAAAGTATCAAGAACTCTCCCATTTGGAGTAGAACTGATGTTCAACTCACTACAGATTGTATCTCTTGGAGAGAATTTACATTTTCACTAAAATTCTTTTCAAGAGCTGTAGAAATACAGATGCATGGTCTTTATAATCCAGACACATCTAGTCAAGGGAACAGTGCTCTAAGGAAAGAATGAAATCCAGAACTCTTCTATATAACTGAGTTTGAAAGCTCACAAGAAATTCATTTTGAGGGGGAGCGGTTTTCTTTATGTATGAAAAAATCCAAATTAAGAAACTGACTAGCAGTTAGAAAGTTAATTTGTATCCTAGGAGTTTTTTCACTTTTTTGTGGCCCCAGGAACTGTCTCATTTTCATATTTGAATTCTAGGATATTTCTGGTGATAATCTCAGTACTGTATATTTGGTTTTAGTTTCCTGGGAGAAGTGGGGAAAGAGGGATTGAAGCCAGTTTACTTCTATGCTGCCAGTTTGGAACCAGAAGTTCAAGGTGGATATTGAACAAAGTTCATCTTCAAGTGCTCAGATGGTTGTGATAGTGAGTTATTCTTAGGGCCATTTTAATGGTCTTTCTAAGATTATGGGTTTGATAAGTCAAGCATTGATTAGAGACAAGCCTAGCCACTTTTGAAACATCTCCCCACCCACCAATATTTTATAAGAGTTTGAATCATTTAATTAACTCCATGATGAGTAAAAGTATGGAAAGCTCAGAGGAGTGGTGACTTTAGGGGTTTAGGAAATACCACACAGCTGTCTGGGCACTCCCAGAATTCCTCAACTATTTTACATTTTTTACTCATGCAATCTTTTTTTTTTTTTTCAGTTTCTAAGGCATATTTTTACCATTCTTGTAAGTGTTGAACTTCTTTTATGTCCTTTGGATGAATTTTACTCAAGGGTATAGTTCATTAGTTGAGACACATTTTTGGTGGCAGCTTTATCATGGAAATCAGTCATGTCATCTCCCTGATACTCAGGGTATCTTTTGTGAATATGTGTTTCAATTTTTATGATAGCTACTTCCAAAGGCCACAATAATGCAGAGAGAAAATCAGCAATCTGAGACCTATTTTTTATAGGCATTATTGGACATTAAGAATCCCTTCTGTTTCTCTAGCATACCAAAATCATTGGCTATTCCAAAAGCACAGCTGGCATCGAGTACAGATATTTACAGTCTTTTTTGCTATTTTACAGGCTCAACTAAGGGCAAATAATTCTGCAGTTTGGGCTGAATTAAATTTGGAAAGAATTCCTCTTTATAATAATTCATTTTGGGTTATAACTGCATACCCAGCTTGATATTTTCCTTCAGAATTTTTGGCATAGTAGCCATCAACATAAAGCACCAGTTCTGGATTAGCTAATGGGGTTTCTTTTAAATCCAATCCGGAAGTCAAGTTTTTGAGAAATCCATTTGACACAGTTATAAGTCTCTCCTTCATCAGGTAAAGGTAAGAGAGTAGCAGAGTTTAAAGAGTTGTAGCAAAGAATATGTAGATTTGAAGGCTACAGGAGCAGAATCTCATGAGACGTTCGCCGGCTGACTGAGAAATGCTGGGTACATTCAATATTTTGCAAGCTTTCTATAGCATGAGAAACCTGTAGGCATAAGCTATTGCCTTGAACGAGTTCTAAAGAAAATTCTACAATGTTGGCACTTGCAGCTACTGTCTTTAAGCAATTTGAATATGTCCTCGCTACCAGACCTACCTGTAGGCTATACTGGGCTGCGGGTCTATTTTGTCCACCGTATTTTGAGTGAGGACTCCCATAGCCTGATTGTTTCATTCATGAACAAACAAAGTGAAGGGCTTAACATAAGCCTAAACAAGGAGGATTTTGCAAAGCCTGTTTTAGTTCAGTAAGGGCCTCCTCATATTTTGTCTTCCAAAGAAGTTACTATGCACTATTTTTAGTTAGTTCGTAGAGTGGAGAGGCCAGGAATAGGATCTATAATATCCTGCAAATCCAAGGAATCCTTTGAATTGCCTTTTAGTCACAGGTTGAGGATAATTTTGGATAGTATTTATTTTTTTCTAGAGACAGAAAGATTCCTTTTGCAGAGAAGTCACGACCTAGATAATGTACTTCTTGTGAAAGTCAAAGCTTATCTCAAGAGGCCTTATGGCCTTTATAAGCCAGTTGTTGTAACAGATATATTAAGTCAATTTCTGAGTTCTCTTTAGTTGAAGAACAAGGAAGCACATCATCTGCATATTGAATCAAGGTAGGATTTCTAGGAAATTGCAGTGTTCAAATCCTGATGTAAACTTGTAAAAAGTATGAGTTAGCCTTGGTTAACGCTTGATTATTAATTTTTAATTACTGTCCAAGTACATTGTTGATTTTTCCAAGTAAAAACAAACAAATATTGGCAGTTTTTGTCTATAGAAATTCTTATACACACACACACATACACACACACACACACACACAGAATATAAGTCTACTACTGTTAATCACATAGATTTGGCTGTTTCCTTTGCTAGCACAGTGTTTGAATTTGGTACCACTAGGGATCTTGGTATTACAATTTTCTTTATAACTCTAAGGTCTAAGGTTCTGTACAAATCTGCATGCCTGACCATATGATTTCTTGACAGGTAAGATAAGAGTATTATTTAATACAAGGACTAGTGCATGGAATAATTACTCTTGGATTTATTAGGTCCTCTACTATCCTAGTGAGTCCCTGTATTGCTTCAGAGTTCAGAGGGTATTGTTGAGATAACTTAGGAAGCAGTTTAATAAAAGGGTCCATCAGAATTTTAGTGGGCTCAATGTTTATAATCTTTCCCACAGCTGTAGAAGGAGAAACCCACAGAGTATCAGAAATTTCAAAAAGGTGTATATTTATACATTTATGTAATTTTAAGTTTCCTTAGAACAGTCACTTTGGGCCTGGAGAACCCACAATGTTTTAATGTCATAAATCTCAGCTTTCTAAGGTTATTTTTCCAGAGGAGAGTTTTATGGAGCCTCCCAATTAGGAAAACATTTCTATTCAGGAGATTCACAAGAGCAGTATCACATAGTAGGAAGGCATGATTCTCAGAAAAAGAGCCAAGAGTGACAATTAGGAGTTCCAGTAAAGGAACCCTTTGAACTTAATTTGAAAGCCTTACCACTGAGATATTTTTATCACCGTGAGGAAGTTCTTGCTATACCATAGTAGAGTTTAAAGTAGAAAAAGTTGCTCTGGTATCTACCAACACAGTTCAAATTACTCCATTCAATTTAAGTTTCGTTTCTCTTCATTGGCTTAAAGAAATTGTTGGAAGTAGCTCACTAGGCAATTCCTTGGAGCCCCATCAACATTGAGAGCTGTTGAAAGGATGTGAGGGTTGTTCCAGTTTCCTCATCTTTAGTACGGGGTAGAGTTTTTGCCAATGCTCCTTCTGCTTCCTGTAACCACAGTTGTCTCTATCAATAAGGGTAAAATTGGAATTAGGTTTTTAAAAGATATGTCAAGGTCTCTGCGACTATTATAATTGTAGTCATTGGTTTGTCTGCCTGGTGGTTTCTTTTTTGATCTAATGTCCTTTCTAATAGTCTAATGTCTTTTCTAATCTAATGTCTGTTCTACCAGATGTTGCAGTTCCATCAGGGGAGTTACCTCCCATTCCAATATAGATTCCTTTAGTAAGTTCCTGTGTGCAGTCCACTAACCAAATGGGCTGATAAAGCCACTTCATCATCCTGGCCTTTAAAGCCAGAGTACTGTTTGAAATTTTCCTCTATGTGGATTTGATAATCTGCAGCAGATTCATTCTTTTTTGTTTGCAAAATTGGATTATGACCCAGTTTATTCTCATTGGAAATACTTGGTGGATAGCTTCTAATAGTTGTTGGCCCATTTTTTTTTTTTTGGCTCTTTGTATTCCCTATTTAAAGGCATGCTTAGTGAGATCCTCAAGATATCTAGTAGGATTATCCCAACAGGCTTTTTCTAGCCATTTTCAATTATCTCTGTGCCTACTATCATACGGACGAATTGATACAAATTGAAATCTTGGATCATAGGTTCCTGGGAGAATTTTTAATTCTTCTGTAAATCTGGTTTGATCCTTTTTGGATCACAAAAATCTTTTATAATGGCTCAGAGTTGTGTAAGACCAAGGTTTAAATTCAGCTAGTACATGTACTTCTGGCTCATTTAAGGGGCTAATTTTTTTTTATATTTAAAATACTGTTTATTTGTGATTTAACATTAATTAGCATTACATCTAAGCTGGTGTTGAGAAGGTTAAAGTGGAAAAGGCAAGAGATCAAAGGAATTAGTAGATTCAGAATAATCAGGCAGTGGAGGATAAAAAAAGAAGCAGAGGGATCCACAGAGGGTCTATAAAGTCAGCCTGAGTTTTAGCTTTTAAATTATTTGTGCATCGAGTAGATTCTTTGTAAAGGCTATTTTGAGTCATTCTGTCTTTTAAAAGCCTCCGCATAGCAATCAGTGAGTGCATTCCATTGTCTCTGAGAGGTTTCAATTCCTTTCTTTTCAATGGTACCCCCAAAATGAACGATTTTATCTAAGTTGAAGGTTACCCAAGGTGGCCACTGCAGTCCCAAATTATCCTTTGTAAAATTCACCCATTTTTCCAAAATGGCCCAAGATCCTGATCCATGGCGGTATACATATAAGAAGCAGGGATTTCAGACAGAGGAAGGGAAGGGGTCACGGACCAGGTAGAACCTATCTTTGCCTCAGATTCCCTAAAATGAATGTGTGTATAGGGAGCCTGGTAATTCTACCACTGTCCAGAAACACAGGTAATAACAGTTTTTCTCCCCTTACAGACAGAAGGATGACTTACCAAGAAACTTCAACAAGGCACAAGTATGCTCAACAAAGCACAGGTACACACAATAAAGGTGAAGAGCTCGAAATGCAGAGAGCAGATCTTGGATCCGATAGCGACTTACCCTTGAACTTCACGGTGATCAGGAAAGCAGTGAGGGCAATGGGCTCTGGGGGTACTGACACCTGGTTACTCACCGCCTTGGGGATTATCAAGGGTTTTCTTTGGATTTCACTTCTGACACCAGAAACTGTTAAAAATAAAATCAGATGAAGTAAAAAAGGAATATAAGAGTTTATTGTACATATAAAAGAACAGTTCACAAACCAGGAGACCTCAAACTGAAAGTGATAGGAAGCTCTCACTCGCGAGAGTTACAGTACAGCCTATAAAACATCGATGAGGAAGTACAATGATCTCTATTGTGATTGGTTACTATAAACTCACATTGCTTTTAGGGCAAATAGAGCTATATAAGCTTATTTGTCTGTAGCTAATTGGTTTGTTTTTATCATATTGACAAGCAAGAAAAGCTTAGGTTTTGCAATGGTTAGAACTTGCATTTCTGGGAAACCAGGATAGCTTAAGTTTCAGTTATATGGCTATGTATGGTTGACCTAGGGGTATATCAAAACCGTGGCCTCCATTTTGAATCTTTTAGCAGCTCTGAACATTAAGATGCCATATGGAAAGAGAGACGCCAAGGAGTAGTGAGATGCCAGATTTGTGGACCCTTCTTGGAACCTGCAGACAAGGCAAGCCCCCAGCTGAGTACCACACAATGATCCAGTTGATGCCCTTTGAAGCAGAAGAATTGCCCAGATAAGCTTTGCCCAAACTCCTGGTGCTCATAATTGTGAGGCATAATAAAATTCTTGTTGTTTTAAGCCATTAAATTTTGGGTAGCTTGTGTCACCACAATAAATATACAAACATTGTCCTCTAAACCATACTGTCTTTAGGATTAATTTGACAATTAATAATTTACAACCTTGTGGTTTGCTCTTCATTGTGGGTTTAAATTTCAATTTAAATATTTTATTGTTATTTAATTTTTTGCATGATTTTTATCTTCTTTTCCAATGAGATTACAATTCTTTTTAGTACCTGCAAATAGTTCTATAAATAATATTTTGGGTGTACTCTGATTTTATTTATTAGAAAATTTGTATAGGAAAAACTTTTCTTTTGCTAAAATTTGTGGGCCATAGTATCCAACACACAGCTGTCATTGCATAGTGATTTCTTATACAGATGGATGAAAAAATGAAATGCAAAAGCTACAAACATGTATACTTTGAAAAGTGTCCATCTCCTGGAGTATCTACCAGCCTCCTCCCAGAGATGATGGTTATCATTGCTGCCTTCTTCCAGGAATATTTCAAATCTTTACAAACATTTCTGCTTACGCCTCTCTTTTCTACAGATGGTGGAATTCTGTGCTCACTGTCCTACACCTAGCTTTATACTTTACACTTTAACCATGTGTCTATGGATTTCCATAAAGAGCTTGTCCATTTAAAACAGCTAAATATTATTCCACTCTGTGGATGTCTAACCATGTGTTTACCAGTTCCCAACTGACTGCATTTACATTGATTTTGATGCTCTCCATTTACATACAACTACTTCAAAAATTATTACATTGTACATTTCTTAGTGGTTCGGATGAATGCATAAGTAGAATATAATTGTAGAAGTGATATTTCTCTGTCAAAAGATATTTTTGTTTTAAATTTTGATCAATATTGTCACATAACATTCCTTCAAAATTATATTAGTTTGCATTCTCACCAAAAAGAGGCCCATTTTCTGATACCAATGCCTACAGATTAAATTTTTAATCTTTGCCAATCTGATAGGTGAAAAATGGCATGAATTTCCAGTCTACTTTGTATTTGTTTTATTATTAGTTATGGTAAGTACTTTTTTATGCTAACGTATGATGTGCAAATTTTGTTGCAGACAACAAAATCCAGTCTGACTAGTTCATCCAGAAATATAATCTCTTAAAGGTGATTAGATACTACTTGAGATTGTTGAAGAAACAAACTCAAGGATAAAATTCCAAAAACCATGCAGTAAACTGGCCTGATATGGATACCACTGGTGCCTTCTCCATCAAACATGAGATGCCAGGGACTCAATGCCCCACATCCACTACTGCCTCCATCACTGATGTCACCAGTGATCCGGGACTTGGAATTGCAATTCCTGCTGCCACCTACGCCAGCAAAATGGGAGCACTGCTTTGCTCATCACTAGATCAGTCTCACTGAGGTGTGTCTGTTGGTTGAAGTCTAGGTTACCTGCCTGAGTGTGAGCCACAAGAGAGGCTGGGCATTTGAGTTCTAATCTCAGGGGGGGAGGCAAGATTCATAATATGAAAATTTCCCTCAATACAGGAAGGTTTTCAAAATATGACAAGAAGCCTTGGACATGTGAAATACTAACACCTGTACTCCCCACTATTGACAGGCAACCATTCTTCATGCTTAGTCTTTGAAACAAAAGCAGATACTTCCCTAACATAGTATACCTTCCACTCATTTCCAACGCACACACCTCTGACTTGCA
The DNA here is from genome assembly GCA_028533085.1 of Varecia variegata. Lineage (NCBI taxonomy): Eukaryota > Metazoa > Chordata > Mammalia > Primates > Lemuridae > Varecia > Varecia variegata. Next base: position 148,559,398 of record CM052439.1, on the reverse strand, counting down.
CAGGTGTATTCTAAGATCCTGAGAGAGGAGCTGGTAATATGTTCATTCGCCATATGTTTCTGTAAAATTTACTAAAACTATTTTAACTGAAATTGTTCAATACTACCATTTATTTCTACTCCAATTTCCCTTTAATCATACTTCATCACATGTCAAATGGCATGATAAGAGTAAATTAAGGGTACATTTATTAGGGATTTATTATAACAATTTTTGTTTTTCCGTCACTTCTGCGTAGAGACAAGTTATTTCTAGCCACGCAAGTGTAAAAATGGCTTCGAGATATACAGAACTTCTGCTGTGTGACTCAGCCAGCAGTGGAACTGCGCATTCTAACATGAAGTCCAGTGCCAAAGACCAGGTCCTGATACTCTGGTGTCACTTAGCACCAGAAGTCAGTATAGAGTGCGGAAGATACCAGGTTACAAATGTATGGAGCCAGGAGCTGGTCTGTGGAAAATTCTTCCAATTATCAGACTAGTTAAGTTTAAGGAAAGGTTTCAATTCTCATCAACATTTAGTCAGAACTGAAGTTTGTTCTATCTGGGATATATTTTATAATACAATATCTATAATTACAAATGCATGATGGCTTTTTTTCTTTTATGATGGGAATTGTGTGAATTAGAATGTATCATAAAAGGAAAGTTATTGGAAAGAACTAGAGTACCTGCCACACTGCAACTTGTCTTGGCAGCACATTCAATGCACATGATCTTCCTTTTCTACTGTTGGGGCTCAGAAACTGATAACCCAAAATATGACATTTTGACATGCTGAACTGAAGAAGCCTCTCAAACTCTTTCTGTACTTCCCCCTCCCCCAATCCCCACCCCCGGCCACCATCTCTCAAGGCTCTCTCTCCCAAAGTACACACAGATTAAAGTTATTCTCTGAAGATACCTTATCTGCCTAAAGTCCACACCTGACCAAAAAAAAAAAAAAACAATTAATTCTGGTCCCGTCCCCGGAGTTTTCATTAACTAAGCTCTATCACACAAAGGCTGAAGTCTGTCAACACACCTGGACAGACTTTCGTCACAAACCATTGTCTGTTCTGCAGGCCCAACAGACTTTGTCCCAGGCCATTGTGTGTTCTTCAAACCCATTAAATTCCCCTTAAAAGCATTTACTACTCCTTTAAAATCATCCACACTTCCCCATATCTCTTTCCCCTATAAAAATAAGATACATAAACACCTATATCCCATTGAAATATTGGGCAATCACTCTATAGTTCTCCCCTGACCACACTAATAGATTGATATGCCATTTCCTCATTTACCTTTTATTTATTAATTTTTTGACAAACTTTCAGAGGGCGTAGGTAAAATTTTCTGTAGCATAATCATAAAGTTTGCATAACATAATCCCAGAGGGGTCTGAGCTCCCGGTCACCACGCCCTTCTCAGTACATCTACCGTGAACGTGAACTTGAGCACCAAACCTGCCAAGATGGCGACTTTCCTTCTTGCCTTTCAGTTCTTTGTGATAATGAAAGCAAAGTGTCCAGGAAAACAGGCAATTCTATCTTATAGTTAATGAGACTCTTTCTGTATTCTCTGGTGGAATTGTGTCCTCTTTAGGAACCAGAAACTTTAAATCCACAGAACCTAGAGTCAGGATAGGAAACACAAATATCCTAATTTCCACTGCTTAGTTCCTGAGCTCATATAAATGTTGATTTAAAGAATACAGTGTCCTGAAAGATGGTCCTCTATCCTCTGAAAGTGTCATTTCTGAACTGTCACTTCAACTGTGTCTTCAACAGACAGTTCTGTCCCTCTACCAAACTGACAATTTCTGGGTGATGTGGATGTGATATGACCAGTGGATCCCATGGTTAGGTGCCCACTGCTGCACCTCCTTTGTTAGAAAATGAATCCTTTGGCCTGCTACAATGTTGTGTATTTTATGTTGTGTGGAATTCTGGGTCAATGGATCAAACAATTAGCCATGAGGTAGAGGTGCAGATTCAGACTCTGCAAGCAGGAAAGACAAACCCAAACTCAGAAGACATATTTATTTCTATTGAAATGAATCACTGTCCTTTCCAAGAATTGAAGGGGGCAATGTAATGGAGCTAGTTGGCTCCTTCAGGTGGTGGTGCCATATCAGAAATCCAGCATTGGTCTCCGCTATTGACAGATTAAAAATTCAGCATCATCTGAAACTAGATCATCCATGGTGTTGTGGGTTGAATTGAAATTCAAATGTTGAAGTCCTAACCCCAGTAACTCAAAATATGGCCTTATTTGAAAATACGGGTCTCAACATGTGTATTGTTTTGAGTTTTTATCACGTAAGTGTGTTTTGATCTTGCAAATGCTTTTAATAAAACTTTTGAAATGATTAAAAAAATAAGGTTGTTGCAGATGTAATTAAAGTTAGGTTAAGTTCATATTGGAATAATGTGGGCCCCTAATCCAATGTGACTGGTGTCCTTATAATAAAGAGTGCTATATGAATAGGCAGAGAAACATGCAGAGGGAAAACGATATGAAGACACAGGGGGGATGCCACCTACCAACCAAGGAACACCTGAGACTACTACAAGCTAAGAGAGTGGAATGGAACAGATTCTCCCTCACAGGCTTCAGAAGGAACCAACCTTGCCAACATCTTGATTTTGGATTTCTACTCTCCAGAATTGAAAGGCAATACATTTCTGTTGAAGCCACCCAGTTTGTGGCACTTTGTTGTGGCAGACCCAGGAAACGAACATACTTGGCAAATAGAAAATCATGCTGTTGACATCATTCTTAGCTTCTTCCATCTTTGCCACCATGTTTTCTAACTTCAAGTGACCACTGTCTCAACACTGAGCCTACCTGATGTCAACAGGCTCAGTGGACATTACCACGAAATACCAAGATTTCACACTCTGTGGCCATTCCCAAATGTCCATCCACAGGCATTTTCCCCAGACCTCCTTTTCCTCACATTTTCAGTGTTTTCCAATCCAAGTTTCTGACCAGTTGACCAAGCCATTTTCCATTAGTCTGTTCATATCCTAACCTTGGGTCCCTCCTTCTTCTTCAAAGTTGGACATGATTAACCTTGTTGAAAACTGTACTTAGAGGCTACTGGATGTTGGGGGTGGAGGAAAGAGGAGTAGCAATAGATACAAAATCAAAGAAAAAAACCAAAGGGGGAAGAAAAACAAAAATATTCATAATACACCAAAATCATCAGCTGTAAAAAATACTTGCATAGGCTTAAAACAGTAAGCACTGAATACTGACAACAATAAAACCACAAAGTCAAATGGGATATATTTTGAAATAAAAGGAAATAATTCAACATTAGGTAATACAATCATGTAATTTGTTGTTTTATATTAATGGAGAAAATGTATAATTACCTCTATATATGCTGAAAATGTGTTTGATAAGAATTCAATAATCATCTTTTTATTAAAGCAACAAAAAGCTCTCAGTAAGCTAGAAATAAAAGGAATTTTCTTTCATAATAATTATGGGTATCAATAAACAATGAAAATATTTAAGACTAGAATACAGTAGGAATTCAAGTTAAAGAAACAAAAGAAATCATACTTTCACTATTACTATTAAATATGTTTTGATGAGTATGAAATGTTTTTTATATATTTTTTATTTTCTGTTCAACATATATAAAACCCATTTCTATGATTTGGAAATTTCCCACTAATTGAGGAGGTCTTAACTGTTACGAAACACACATTTTCCAATTTTGCTTACTACTTTGACATGTGCATATGACATGGTCTTAATCAATCAGATACACTCAAACAAAACCTTAAATCGGGAAATAATGCAATGAAGCAAAGACAGACAGAAGCCACTGTGGCTTCCCAGGGACCAAGATGGCAATAGTAACAGTGGGTACCCAGTGTCAATGCTGTCCTGGTGCTGGTGGTACAAGCAGAGGACCTACTGTTTAATAGTAACAATATTCATATTTTCACTGGATGGATTTGTTTTGCATTCAATTCTGACCATTTAGCTTACCTGTTTTCCAAATGTGGTCCTCTAGTTTTTCCTTGAACTAATTTTTGGTTTTTAGTTTTTTGCCAAAATTAACCAGTCTAGGTTATCCTATTGTTTGAAATTAATTACTATGATCATTACACGGAAGTTCTAACAAACAAGAAATTAAATAAGAAAAATAAATATTGGGGAGAAACAAAAATCACCATTAATTGCAATTTATATGATTTTCTACATAGAAAATCCTGGAAAATCAAGAGAAAAACTATGAGAATGAATGAAATAATTTAATAAGATGGTCAGTTATAAAATAATATATATGTTAATAATTTCTTAATTTATATAAATAAATAACAATCATGTATTTTAAAATACCTTTAACAAAGGCAAAACAATGATATACTTATGAGTACATTTAAATAAAATTATGAAGAAAAAGTTAAGATTTTCCAAGATCTCCCAAAATGGAAAGGTATTACAAAATAGAAAGGACTCAACAGTGTAAAGATGCCAAAGGTCCCTAAATTAATCTATAAATTCAATATAATTTCCACTTAAATTTCAAAAGGATTTTTCATCATGAAAAGTAATTCAAAAATACCCCTAAAGTGTAAATCAAAACAAAATACAAAAATATTTGAAAACAATGAAAAGAGAATTTGTCCTACTAGAAATCACAATATACTGTAAAGCTATAATAACTTCAACAGGGTGCTGCTAGTACAGAAAAAGACAAATGGTCTAGAGAAGAACAGAAAGACAAAAGAAGGCACATATATGCATGAGAATTTGGTATACAAAAAATATGATATTTCAAAACAGTGGCGAAGAGATAGATTATCCATTAAATAAATTTTTACTTAAAAATATCTGTCCATTTTGATAAGTAAATTTAGATCCCCATCTTATACACCAAATTGAGCAATAAATTCTAAACTGATTAGACTTCTAAAGAAAAAAATACAAAATTGTTCAACAGTTGTAGAAGAATTTTTAAATTATGTGGGGAATCGGAAAAGTCTTCATATGCATAAAATTTAAGAATACACAAAAAGACTAAAATTTTTCACTATACAAATTTAAAATAAAATTTATACATGATGAAAGACACCACAAAGTAACAAAATGCAGACTGGGAAAAAACATGTGTAACATATCACCTACAAAGGGTTAATACCTTTAATATTAAAGAGCATCAAAAAATTAACACAAAATATAAAGATATATAAATGGATTAAATATAGTCTTAAAAATTTGGGTAATAAAGTAGTCCACTGTAGTTTCACAGCTTTCTTTGCCAGGCTTCAAACACCACAAATCTGAGTTTATGGCCACTATAACAAGCTCCCGTGTGGACCAGAAATAAAAAGGACAGATGGAGCCATCAGCAAAATCACTGGCACAGAGACAGCCTGAAAAGTGACCAGCAAGTTCATTTGGATGATGGTGGTCCATGGATGAGCCAGGTGCAGAACAAATGCTGCAGGATCTCAGTACCTTCCAGATCATTGAGGGGATGAATTATAGTCTCTAATCTGTGTGTGGCTCTGCAGGGCTCCTTAGCCAAGGGAAAGAGTTCTATTATCCTGGCAATGCTTTGAAAAAACATTTTGGAAATGCTGGACCCTTCTTTGGAGAAGCAAGTAAACATCATAGGTTTGGCATGGGTCAGGGCAGCAGTGTGAAACATATGATTTGTTATAGGGAACTGGGCAACTGAGAGAGCTGGTTAAGCAGTCTCTGTGAGGCAGCTGTCCCTGTGTCTGATGCTAAAGTCCACGAGGCAGGCGGGCAGGCAGGAAGGAAATATGGACATAAAGTTGGGGAGATCAAGAGAAGGCTGGAACTCACAAGCACAAGCTGGAACCCCAAGAGGTTAGACTGAAATCTATGTCAGTTTTTATTGCTTCTGACCTTGGTGACAATAGTATCCCGCAGAATCTGGGAGCCTTTGTCACAAAACTAAACTTACACATTTGACAAAGGAGTAAAAGAATGTGGATCCAGGGCAAGCTACAGCAGCTGTAAGCCTGGCTGCTACTTCCCCCCCAGGAAGGTGAATCAGCAGACCAGCAACAACACGTGTTAATAACAAAAGAGCTGTTGCTTCCTCTCTGCCCTCCCGATCTCCCAAGTATCTCCCTGTGCTCCACTCTAACATACAATAAAGGGAATAGTGGAAAATGTAGTTCAGCGCAGCCAAGTTGACACACTGTAAAACCCAAACAGTAATGATAGTTTTCCTTCAGTATCCATGGGGAATTGGTTCCTGAGCTCACCCACCCCCTGTGGATACCAAAACCCACAGCTGCTCAAGTCTCTTGTATAGAATGGCATAGTATTTGCATATAACCCACACACAACCTCCCATATACTTTAAATCATCTCTAGATTACCTAATGCAATGTAAATACTATGTAAACAGTTAGTTATACTATTGTATCGTTTAGGGAATAATAACAAGAAGAAAAGTCTGTACATGTTCAGTATAGATGAAACCATTCGCTATTTATATATTTATTTATTTATTTTAGAGATGAGGTCTAACTCTGTCACCCAGGCTGGAGTGCAGTGGCACAATCATAGCTCATTGTAACTTTTAATTCTTAGGCGCAAGGGCTAATTCTGTCTCAGCCTCCCAAGTAGCTGGGACTATAGGCTCATGCCACTACAGCTGGCTAATTTTTTAAAAAAATTTTTTGTAGTGCACAGTATACACTCATACCTTAATATACTCACTGTGACTAAATGTTTACTTTTTGGGCTTTGTGTCCTAAAATATTTCTTTCTCTCAAATTTATTTATTTATTTATGTGTTTGTTTGTTTGTTTGTTTGTTTATCTGTAGAGATGGGATCTCACTATGTTGCCCAGGCTAGTCTCAAAATCCCAGTTTTAAGTAGTCTTTCCACCTCAGCCTCCCAAAGTGCTGGGATTACAGGCATGAGCCACCACACTCAGCTAACTACTCATTTTTTAAAAAATATTTTTGATCAGTGATTGGATGAACCCACAAATGTAGAACCCATGGATACAAAAGGCTGACCGTATTGCTGACACACCAGGCTACTTTAGAAGAAAGCATGCTGTTTTCTCATAATTAATAATTTTACTATACTTGGTAGACAATATCTACATTGAATTCTGGGTATTTCATTTTATTAATAAGACAGTCTTAGAGGAAATGAAATGTGATTTGAAGGTACATTCATGATAATTATATGAGAAAGATTCTGGCAACTCTTGGTATTTTTGAGGACCTCTCATGTGGAAGATGTAATAGGTTTGTTTGATTTACTGCAGAGGATCAACAGTTAAAATGTAACAAAAAAGGACGTTTTTGGTTTCATTTAAAGTCTAAAAACCCCTCTAGACTGCAAACTCTACAAAAACAGGGAATCTTGCATGTGTGTTTGTGTCTGTGTGTATTTTTAATTTCTAATGCTCAGTACATATTTATATATGTTAAAATGATCAGAAATGTTTGTTGAATTAATCAGTTAACTAATGGACAACTGAGACAATTCTATGAAAATAAAATAGAACTAGCTAACTGTGAAATGGACTATACATGTGTTCCATAATTCCATTGCATTCCACAGCATAGCAAGTGCACCATCTCTTCAGAAGCATGTGTTCTTTCAAGGTCGTAAAAACCAGATGACAGGAAAGTTTAAAAACATAAGCAATCTCCATTAAAGATCCAGAATGTCTCATATCTTTGAAAAGTTATATTTTAATAAAATCATAAAAATAGCACAATGACCAAAAATATTTTATTCTTCCTTGGGCAATTTGAATGTGTCTATTGACTTGTAAAACTAGATGGAGGGTAAAAAAAGATGTCCATGTTCTTTGGTAGTAATGTTTATTATGTCTGTGTGATATAATAGACCAAAATGTGGTTTCATTTCTCATTTACTTTCATTGGCTTAGTGATAACGAACTCTACTTTACAGACAAAAACACTGAGGATACGAAATAGTAGCCACT
>CM052439.1:148492044-148550935 GCA_028533085.1 Varecia variegata | reverse complement strand
TGAGCCACGGCGCCCGGCCTATTTACTTATTTTTATATATCAAAAGTTTTTATTTATATTCTAAATCAACACTAACATTCCACCAACAAGAACTTACCCTAAGCATAGGGCCATTTTGAAACACGTGTGGCTCATCACAAACCACACAGTATTCATTCAATACAGGGATCCGCTGTTCAGCAAACTCAATTGTCTGAATAAAACAATAAGGAGAAAGCATTCAGTCGAGTTCATAAGTGAGTCGAAAATATTTCTACAACGGATGGACTTTTGGCTCATACCTGCACTAGGAAGCCACGGTCTCGTATTGGAATGCATTTTGCACCATTTGGCTATAAAAAGCAAAATAAAAAAACAAAATAACTTTTTAATTTTAAATATATATAAATTACAGCCTTTTACTTTTTGCAACAATGAATACAAAAGTGATCTTTCTAAGATTCAATGAAATATGAATTCACTGATTATGACATCAAGATTTTAGAATTTCTTTATTCATTCTATTATTAATACCCTTTCTGCCATTACTACTGCAATCTTTGCCTATACCAAATGAACAGGATTCTTCATTTCTGATCCTCTAGTAAAAATGGTTATCTTTACATTATCACAAAAACTTGTTTCCTCATTACTCATCAGCAAATGCTCATTCCTCTTCATTAGAGTACTTCATTCTTATTTTACAATCAGATGCAATTATTTCTCCAAGAAAATATTAGGCGGCTACTGAAAGTGGCACACCACCAAAATATGTATTAAATATTATGCCCAGCCATATGAGAGGACATTAAGACACATAAGACACTTTCTTTCACAAAATATCTGAAATTATCTTTCCTGGGTGACACTATCATGGGGAACATTCCACTATGTAGTTGTTCAACATTATTTTCTCCATGTCCTTAAAGCTTATCTTTGAATAGAAGTATGATATTCACATAAAATTATCAACATACTCAAATTTTTGTAAAATAAATATAATTTGACAGTACAATTTACATTTTAATTTTAGAAATAAATCTATATAAGAATAACATTACTGTCTGAAAGCAGTATCTTATTTTTTTTATTTCATCTGTTGCTGGGTGTATCCATATTAATGGTTAGAGGTAAATACACACCTCCAACATACACACATACATTTAGTAAAAGGAAACAAAACTTTTTATCAATAATTTTGAATATGCAAATAATATACATAAGAAAGGCCTATTTCTTCACCTGACATTGGCTATAATGTCAATTATCACTCTATTGGTAAATTCTGTGTAAGACTAATTCTGAATAAGTATCACCAAAAGGACTTAGTTATTAATACAGTCAGCTCCTGGCCCCATATGTTTCCAAAAAACAGCTTCTATATAAAGTGGACGCTAAGAACAACTTCAAGTGAGAATCTGGGAAATAGCTGTAAATGCTGCTTCTCTCCACAGGTAACAATATGCATGGGCAAAATTTTCCTCTTACATGTAACTGGAAGATTACTCTTCATTTAATTGCACATGGTCCTCCCACTACTCATGTGAGAAAACCAGAGATTAGATCAACCTGCTTAATAAAACATTAAAATTGCATACTTTCTTAGAAGGAAAAGCTTTGTGAATCCAATTGACCTCCTTTCATTTTTAGGAGCATTCATTACTGTGATAGGAATTTGGACTGGACCTCCAGTAAATAGCTACATTTATTTTTTCAGAATCAAAACTGACATTTCAGTGCCACTTGCAAATATCTGGTATGCAAAACAGTATCAAAAAAGAAAAAAGCAGTAGATTAAAACAAATAACAAACAAACAACAACAGTTTTGTTTCTTTCTTCCACAAGATTTTATAAAAAAAAAAATCTACTGCACCTTAGCTAACATTTAAGAACTCAAGATGAAAATATTTACGCACAGCAATCTGGGAAGATGAAGATGAAGATGGTGTTAAGATACCAATGAGCCCTGAGGTAAGAGAGAGCCTCCTGCCCTCTGCGTTAGGTTCCTTGAAAAGCTCAGTTTTGGATGACTTGGGGGCACTGGAGTAGGACTTGGTAAGCAATTTGTGGTTTTTCAGTCCATATAATTCTTCCATTCTGAGATTACTGGAGTAAGACCTGCTTAACAGTTTGTGGGGCTTTAGGTTGGTGTTGTGCTCACATCGTGGATCTCCAGAACAAGATCGAGTCAATAGTTTATGTGACTTTAGAGTGAGGCAGTCCTCTTGCTTAACGGCTGCAGGGCAGGAACGGTTCAAGAGTTTGTGTGATTTAATTGTTGTCATCGCCTGCTCAGCCCTGGGATCGCTGGACAGGGAGCGACCAAAGGTCCTGTGTGACTTTGCGGTGCACACGTCATCAGTCTTGACTGTGCTGGAACAAGTCCTCCGTAGCAGCTTATGCGTTTTGGAGATTCCATCTTGCTCGGATTTCAGTTTGGATTTGCTTTTACCACAACCAGGGGGAGGATAACTTGGCGACCTTCAAAATGGAACAACAATGAATACAGGGCAAATCATGGGCATAACAGGCCACAGAGAACACCTGTCAAGCTGAAAGTCAACTGTGCTATAACATTTTACCACCTCACTTTAACACAGCCTACCCAGTTAACACTGAAATCAAAGGTATCTGCAGAGTGATCACAGGACTAGAATCCCATTTTTCTTGAAAAGCAAAGAAGGAAAAAAAAAATTCTAAGATTTTTTCCCCCCTCCTACCTATCCCAGAGCCCTACATGGAATTAATTTTGTAGAGAAAACTCTGTGTGATTAGGAAACAAAGAATATAGTTTTAGTAAATTCAACCAATGCTAAAGAAATAAAAACTCTAAACATAGGATGAATATATGTATTTTTGATGGAATGCATGTCAATCAGCCCTTTCTTTGAAGTCATAAAGAAAATAAACAGATGCCCAGATTATAGAAAGAATGCTCAAAGCATGGAGTATCCATGCTCAGCATTTGGTAAGACAATGATGAAGTTATCTGTTACCAACCTGCGCAAAGTAGAAAATAAATGCAGGGGAGACTTCACTTTCTTCTCTGACAACTTTTTATTGTGCAGGCAATTGGATTTTTCTTTGCTCTGTTTCCACTGCTGTGTAACAAATGTCTGCATGATTCTGTCAACCCAAAGGTAATTCTGTTATCACAGTTCCAAGGTAATTTCAGTGAATATTTCTGTATTTATTATGTAGAGAATGCATTTATCAAAGAAAAATAAACACACAGTAGTCAGTGAGATGCTAATTAAGAATCATACAAGATTTTTCATATGAAGGAAAGCATCATATATCAAATTACCAGGCCTTTACTGTGACTAATTATGTCCTAGCAAATTATAATAATTACTAATTGTTAACATAATTAAATTATAATATAACTTGATATAATTAATAATCCTAATGACAGAAGAAGTGACAGAAGAGCAAAGATACAAAGAGAATTATAAGGACAGCCTTCAGGATCAACAAGTTTAGCTGGAGTGGCAAAACAAATTCTAAATTCTTTTGTTTGTGCTGGAAATACAATTTAAAAAAAAATTATGTTACTAATTGATGTTATTTGTTAAGATACAAGTAAAGCCAATTTCTTTTTACTTGATTTGCTTCTGTATTTTTCTTCATAGAAAGGAAAGCAAAATAAAACTGTAAAATTACATATAAAAATAAACAATGTAAAATTGGCTCCATGTAGAACTATGTGGTCAGCAAATTGTGTCTTCAGTACAGCCCATCCATCTTTAAATATGCTATTTTTTTAAATTTGGATATTCTTAAAATTTTTAGTTACTATGATAAGGCAAGAATTTGGTAACTCTTAATCTCAAGATTTGCTATGTCAAGATTATTCATCAGTGCTTTATGGTAAAGAATTCCGGAAAGTCAACTGTAAACTTCAACACAGTGCTGTTTTCTGAGACGGGTCTCAGGCTGGGGTAGCTTTCCTGTATCCCACCTTAAAAGTGGCAGTGGATGTAGGTTCCCTACACTGATATTTAAGTAGATATGAAATTTTACAATTAAATATTAAGTGTGCAATAAATTAAACATTTTGATTTTCTTTCAAAAATCACTTCAGCACTGCCTGTTTTTCAGGCTTTTTTCAGTTATTTCTAACACAGATTGCTTTTGAATAGGAAAGTGGTACTAACATTTGTTTACTAGTTACAATATGTCAGGGAGTAAATTAGGAATATTATTAATACATACACATTTTTCCCTTTAATTTTCAGAGCACCCTCTGCAAGTAGCAATTATCCCACACATTTCACAAGTAAGATAAGGTAATGAAATCTGTGCAACTTAGCCTGGATAAAAGTGACAAGAGCTGCAGTGTGTCTATTGTCAAATAAGGGTTTTCATATGTATAATGTATGTTATTTAAAAGGGACAGATGTGATTCCCATCATGAAGCCAATTATTAAATTCCTTATTACATTCTTCAAGATTGTCGAGGTCTTAACAAACTAACTCAGATCTCCAGAAAGTATATCACTTAGGTTTACTACTCCAACCTTTCTCTGCTAGTTTTGGTGAGTTCAAAAGAAGAAACAGTCACGTGCAGAATTATTTGGGGTCCTTTTAGCAGTAGAAGTGGTGAGAAAAAAGGGAGTAAAACTGCAATGAATAATGCCATGATTCCAACTTTGTAGTAAATTTGTTCAGAGCTCAGGTTAAGGGAAATTTTTTATTATACACTTTAAATGTTTGAAGTTTTTTCCCATCCACAATCTCAGTAGGATTGAAATGTAATCGTGTTATTAGAATCATCACTTCTCCCTATACCTAATCTGAAAGCCCCATTGACACCACCATTCAACACCAAGCAGAGTCAGATCTTCTTCCTATAAAAAATTGCTATCCCACTGCACCACTCCCTAAGAAAGGGTTTGCCTAAGCTTGATAAGCTCATTGGAACAAAAAAAAACTAACACTAACAGGTCAAAATGGGAAAATTTTTCCCATTGTCATTTTACATTAGCATTCTAAAGTTTGACTTTCAACATCTAAAATCAGTAATTCTTAACTTGGATACCCAGATTCCTAGACATTCTTGGATGCAAAAGGAGTTAATTTATAAAACACTTAATGTTGTGTTTAATTTCAGTGGTAATCTAAAGAATACATATGAGCACATTTGGTATAACAACCACCTCCTGGTAACACAGCCACTAAGAGATTTTAGTATTCACATTTGAGTTGTATTTACTATTGTGCTGGTATGAAGAGCTATTACCATTGCCACTGGCTGATGATAAAAAGAAGAAAAATAAGATTTCAGGCTAAACTATACACTTGCACCAAGTGAAGAGCAGATGATGTCACAGCCAGAGATGCAAATAAAGGTTCCAGGGTAGTTTAAACAGAGAAAGTCAAATACGTATGAATGACATCATGATTTTCTTGATGCTTATTTTAAAAAGAACTATGCATTAGAGAAGCCAATATTATATTCAAACTGTGGGGGTGAAAGAGCTTCAGCAAAACAACATTATCCATTAGATTGAATTAATAGTATTAATTTGAATTTTGAGTGTTTTATTTTGATTTGCACTTAAGCCGTAAATTGAATTTGGTTTTATAAATGTAGAACTCTACATAAGAAAAATGGATTCCTAATTTGATGTTGTAAATATTGAAGGGAATGCTGTAGATGTGTGATATTTTCCCCCCTTTAAACACAAGTTTGATCTATGCAGACTCAACATAAAACTACATGAAGTTTGAGATTATTTCCATTGTCTAAAATATGCTCATCCTTTGAATGATAGATACTCTATATGACACCGATGACTGCATCTGTTTCAGGTCACCTATAAAAAAATATGCAAGTATTTTATCTTTTAGGCTCTTCTGACTTCACATTCTCTCAATATTCATTCAATGCCAAACACACATTCCATGTATGATACCCAGAAAAAAGATATCTAGGATTATATGAAAGGCAGATTAGTGTGCAGATCAAAATTATTGACCTACAGTCAAATTCTGGCTCTATCATTTTCTTGCTATGTGCCCTTAAACAAGTTGTTCAACCTCTCTGGGCCTTAGTTTCATCATCTAGGAAATGTGATAATAACAATACTTGCTTAATAGGGTTGTTGTAAAGATTAAAGTTTATTTCAATCTAAATAAAATGTGTATTTTGTTTAAAAAAAAAAAAGATTAAGGGACTTAGTACAGGTTGGGCACTTTTCTAAGTGCCTGACATATAATAAGTGCTGCATAAGTATTTGCTGCTGCTATTGTTAAGATCGTCCTCCCACCCAAAACACACCAGAATAAAGGATAAATGAAGTGTCTCTTATTTACTGAAAACACACCTAAGCAATACAAAGGGCCTAGATTCTAAACCTAACTTCCTAACTTGCTATAGTTTCTGGGAAAATAACCTCTTTATATTTCAGTTTGTTCTTATAAATTATTGTGAGGATGAGATAGGATTTTTAAAATTATGTAATTTTAGACTAGAAAAAACCTTAAGGATCACAGCCAAACCTAATTATAATTAAGGAAACTTAAATATATCAGACTCATCTAAAAAAAATTCTAGTCCATATTAACAAACTTTCCATACAGCTAAAATTTATCCCCAAAAGTAACTTTTTGAAAACATTAATCATTTGAATGGGAATATTAATTAAATCTGTTATGTATTTTACTTGGTACTTAAAACAGTGAACACAGCACACAGCTTTCTTTAATTTGTCAGGATTGCAATTATATACATAGATTCTTTTTCTGAGCCCATATAACGTACTTAGAAGCCATTATGAGTAGAAATCTATTTATTCGGAGACTTCTTTGCTTTTGTAATACCTGTCTTGTTTTGATTAACCCCATCACATTTTTTTTTAAAGTTCTTAAGTGACATACAAAAGTACATAAAGGAAAACAATAAAAAAATCATGGGAGGAAATTGATGAGGGGAAAATCATAGGGAAAAAAATGTGGCAAGGTCAGGTGGTATGAACTTGGATTGCATAATATAGAGGCAGGCTCCATGCTCATCGCCAACACGTGTTAAGATATGGGCTCAATGCAGGAAATAAAATCCAATCAGAAAAATAAAACTAATAGCACTGGGAAAGCTGTCCTAATGTTAGAATGGAAAACTAAGAAAATTTCTCCTGTGAATCCTTATAACAAAACAGTGCATAATATACTGTGCTAACCATACACCATAAATTGCATTTAGCTTTAGAGAGGCAGAATTCTAAACACTAAGGGTTTATTACCTAATTTCATATTTGCACATCTTTAAATCCAACAGTGAGGATTTATAAGAACTTTTTTTCTTTCAAATGTGGTCTATGCACAACTCATATTTGAGCAATGCTGACTCAATTTAAGTCATAAAAACTTGAAACAATTCTAGAGTTCCATGACATTCCTACATCACATAAGATGACCTCAATAAGTTCACTAGTTAATAAACGAAATAGATAGCTTCAATGTGTTTTCTCTTAGGCTATTGCTCAGTAAAGACCAATGTATGAGGCCAAATTAAAATTCATTAAAATAAAAGTGAACATGTGGACTGCATCATTATGAAGGGCCTAACACCTGTGTTTAAGTATACAGTTCTCTAATGGTCTCTCTTGATAAATTTACATTTAAGTTAAATTTGCAGATTCAGAAGAATAAATAATTTTTTGGGATTCTCCATAAATACAAATTCTTAAAGCAGATATTTTAATAACTACAGAATTTATTGTCTATGTTCTGACCTTGGCTAATTGAGGTAATGCCTACGTTTTAAAAGTCAGTTCAATGGGGGTAGTTTTATGTCCTCTTATGAAAGGTTGAGGCCCATCTATACTCTACGTCTAAAGATAAAACCATATTCCCTCGGTGTGGAAGGTCACCAAAGGGAAACACGAGGGCAGCATCATTATTTTCTTCCGGGAAAACCACAGGAAGCACTCTGTATCCATACCAAACCAAAGGCCAATGGGCCCCAAAGGTCTATGCCTTCAATCACACCAGTGATCATTTGATTTTAGAAAAAGTTTAAAGGGAATTCTTGTGTCTGTAATTTATCGGTGTTCTTTTTCTACTCTAAGATGCAATTTCTTTCTGCTGCCACTGTATCTGGCTCTATCAGTGTTTACTTTTTCTGGTTTTAAAAAATAGATTTTTATATAAAATAAACTTTAAGACCAGAAAACAGAAACAAATTAGAGTTGAACACTGGAAAATCTATCAATAAGCCTCTGTGAGATTTTACGAGGCAATACACAAGAGCATCATTCATCTTTTCCTGATGCTCAAAACCTATTATCATTTATTTCTATTTCAAGTCTATTAAAAATACCATAGTGTGCCAGAATCCCAGTGACTACATAAATGCCATGCCATATGGGCTAATACTGACATACTGAAGAATGTATCTGCCTATTCCAATTAATTACATATATATTATATTTTTGAAAAACCAAGTCCATTTATAAGAGATAAGCCAACTCATTGTATGAGTCAAGATCCAAACAGGAAATAAAGAGTTTATTTACAAAAGGTGTGTTTCAAAGGTATAGACATGGGAAGTAGGGATAGTACAGCAGCCCAAGACTAGTAGCTGCTAAACTCTTACCACCTCTAGGTCCCAAGGAACAAGCAGGTGGAACCATCAATAGAACCTAGTAAGAAAGTCATGCAAAGGCTGCAGCCTGGGGCGGAATGGGAAGCTTCAGTTGAAGGACTAGTCAGCTCCAGATGACCTCCTAGGAGGAAACTGGGGCAACAGTACCCCCATCTTACTCTCCTCTTCCCTCTGCTGGTCACATTCGAAGCACAGAGACACAGGAGTCTGCATCCACACAGGCCAGCCTCCCCAGGTGGGGTGCCAGGTATTGGAGGGAAGGGAGTGGATCTGGGGTGACAAACAGGACCCTGGCCCAGGCAGGTAAGTGAGCTCTGCTAACTAAATTATCAGTGCAGCTCCTAACATCAGGATGATTTCCTCTCCTGAGGCACTCACTTCAAAAAGCTCTTATTAAAAAAAAACATTTTTTAAAAGAAAGCAAAACAATAACTCAGTTCTCTTTAACAGAAATTTACTTTTATACACTTCGGCAAACTTACTTTTTTAGCTGATGTCCCAATCCAAATCGTTCTTTTGTGGAAATCTGAAAGACATCAACAGTGGGCACTGGAAAAGAAAAAAAATCACAGTCAAATACTGACTTGAAATTCAGCCAGGAAAAAAAGTTAAGTATTAGTATTTATGTGTGTCTACACATACACATACCCTTAAAATAGTGTACACACAGTCCTATACATTGCTATTTATGCTATATATAAAGGAGAGCATGGTTGGTTAGTATATATTAATGTATAATATATGTATATGTGTAATGATGAAAAATGATCTCCAACATAAGCAACAGCTTAAATATCCATGTATAGGACAGTGCGCTGCTTTTTAGAGAGACACATTTGTATACGCATACATCATTTTTAGAATAAAACAATGGGAGCTGAGGATAAGGCATAGGAGACTTACTTTTCACTGTATATATCTCCTCTCATGTGGTTCATACACTTACCAGGTATATACATTTTCTCTTTAAGTCAATAACTATAATGTTTATGAAATTAATAACTTCTCTCAAAAAAGTCACTCATCATTTATCTTTCACCAGTTTAGAGTATTTCGTGGGTGCCCCTGTGCCAGTGACTATAGATGGAAGAGTAAAAACACACACACTCAGATATCTCTGCCCCCATGACCTGCAGTCAGTGGAAGGAGACAGACGAAAAACAGGTAAGAAAATAGGTATAATGCTAAAGGGTGGTAAAAGCTCTAGAGAAAAATAAAGAAGGGAAATGGTATGGGGCTGCAGGTTACGTGAGCACATGTTTCAACATTTGACACTTATGAACAGGAAGAAAAGCGTCCCCGCCAGAGGAAATGACAAGGGCAATGCCCCTGAAGACAAGATATGTGTACATGTTCTAGCTGGACAGAGTGAAAAAGGTATGTCAGGGGATGGGAGCAGGGAAGGACCATGGATGGGGCTGTGTAGGATCAACTTGTCAAAGGGCAAAGGAAGAAATAGGAAAATCAGTCAGGAACTTATCACAGGAAATGAGGCAAGAATTATAGGGCCTGGCTCCATGGAGGTGATAAACATGGATTCACATTTCCAGGAGAGCTGACACATTCTGCTGACGGACTGATTTGAGGAGTGGGAAAAAGAGGAATCAAGGATGAATCCAAGGATCATTGCCTGAGCAACTAGACAGATGAACTTACCAACTCCTGTTATGTAAAAGACTGAAGGAGAAACAGGTCTGGAGAGGTGGAGAAGACTTGTTATCTGACTATTTTAAATTTGAGATGCTTATTTGACACTCAAATAGAAAAATTAAGTAGGCAATTGGATAGAGAAGCCCAACACTTAGGCATTGAAATGAGAGGAAGATACTACAGATATAATTTTGGATTCACCAGAATATATGTGTATTTAAAGGCCCTTTGTGAACATATATGGAGGAGAGAGAAAGTCTGGCTAGGTCAGCAAAGAATGCTGGAAAAAATGGCCAGGAGAATGGAAGATTTCAGAGCACTGCTGAACTGGACACAAATTCAAAGAACTTTTTCAAGGAGGAGGCAAACAACTGTTATCAAATACTGTTAAGTCAATCAAGATGAGGACTCAAAGTTGGTTATGGGGTAATTTGGCAATATTGAAGTTACTGGTGACAGTGACAAGAGCAATGCTTGTGAAATGATGGGCTCAAAACCAGGCTTGAATGGATTTGAGGAGAGAAAAAAGGAAAGAAAATGAAGTAAGCTACTAGAGACCAATCTAATCAAGAAATTTAACAGTCAAGGGAAGGAGTCAGTATTAGGGTCCCAAGTGAAGAGGAATTTGAGGTCAAGAGGGTTTTTTTTGTCTGAAGATAGAAATCTTTGCTGGTGGGAATCTTCTGGGAGAAAAAGAGAAATGAATAGTACAGGAAGGAGGACACTGGAATGGTGTTTTAATTAGGTGAAACAGAATGGAAACTTGTGTTCAAAGGATGGCATTATATAGGAGCTCAGCTACTGCCATTCACAGCAGCAGTAGGGACAGCAGGTAACTACAGCAAAGACTTCTGCTCATAGGACCTTCTCAGATCACACATGCCCCACACTGTAAACCAAAATGGTTCCCCAAATTACCTCACTCCCTGTGTCGGCCATTACTCTGGGATGCAAGCATATATGCAAACATATGGAATTGGTGTTAGTCTCACCAATTAGTTCCTTTCCTAAGAACACCTCAATCTTCAGAGAGTGAGGAATAGAGTAGACATCATTCCAGTCTCCCTTGTCCCAAATCCAGGGCTATCAAAATTCAAAAGTGAATAAAAATGTCTAACATTTTGAAAACTCAGTAGAATTATTATTTTTTTTTTTTTTAAAGATGACAAATGAGAACACATTGTGCTCTCTCTAAGGAGACACAATTTCTTCAGAGGCAGACAGAAAAAATGACTAGGAATAGGAAAGCAGAGAAATAAAAGGGATCTGGCCAAAAAAAGCAGAAAAATCCAAAATGCCCAAGAAGAGCTAAAACCTTTACTGGAGAAAATTGTGTATA
Organism: Varecia variegata; assembly: GCA_028533085.1. Classification (NCBI taxonomy): domain Eukaryota; kingdom Metazoa; phylum Chordata; class Mammalia; order Primates; family Lemuridae; genus Varecia; species Varecia variegata. The sequence goes on along the minus strand of CM052439.1, from coordinate 148,539,358 downwards.
ATACAGAGGGCGAGAGAAGAGATAATAATAGACACAAGCATTTATCAAGAATATATAAATTATTTCTATAAATTAATAATACAAAGACCAAAATTAAGTCATAGTATGCATGACTAGAAAATAAGGGTTAATATTTTATCAAAATGATGACTTTTCCAGGAAAATATGTATTACAAACATTTACTCAAAATTAGTAACATAAAATCTAAAGACCCATAATTTTGGAATATGTTGAAAGAGCTCACAAAATGCTACTTTCAAAAATATTCCAAAATTCAAGTGATAAAATGAATATTATTATTTAATGTAATTACTTAATTATAATTAATATCATTTAATGTACTAACACAAGAAAATAAAAATCAGGAAAACAAGGTGTGGAACATATGGGAACTCTGGGCTATCTTTGCAATTTTTCTGTAAATCTAAACATTTTAAATATTTTAATAATAGCTTCCTGATAACCAATAATGAGTTACAAAATAAATTGGACTAAAAAAGTCCAATTAAGAAAACAAGTATTCAAGAATAAACATAGCTTAAAATTACTAAAAAAACCACAACTTTACGGATATATAAAACTAGAAACTAAAAACAAAGGCTCTTTAATAGGAAAAGCATACATTATAGAAAGGTCTATTTTTCCCAAATTTATTTACAAGTTTACCTCAAACATAATCAAATTTCCCATGGGGTTCATTCTGAAGGGGCAAGGAAATGAAGAAGAACTTGACAGAATGTGCTAGTAACATATTTTCATGTTTTAAAAAAAGGCGAAAGTTATTCAATTTTTTCTTATCTCTCATATAATTGTGGTTGGGAAGTGAAGGCTGCTCAAGATATGTGGACATTATTCCAACACTCTGATCAGTAAGCACAGAGGTACCAATAATGAGACAATATGCACAAGAAACATTTTAAAATAATGTTAGCTGTTTATCATTTTCAACTTAAAATAGCCTTGTCCTTGAGATAATAAACTGCACTTACATATCAGCAATTGTGAAAAATATATATATATTATCATAAGAATCATAACAAATTATATCATGTCTTTATTTAAAGTATATTTCCCCATGTACAATAAAAATAAACTTTATCATTAGCTTCAAAGTGGGTAAGGAGATGTATTTCTTCAATTGTTATCATTTCTGTTCACTCACATACTGTCAGATTAACCCTAGCCAAATACTGTAGCTCAAATAAGTGATATTCATACATTCCCACGATGTAGGAATAAATGCTTCTCAAAAGGAACTTAAGTAGGTCAGTCTAAATCTTGAATTAGTCATACATTTTTTGCAAGTTCTTTTTACTATAAATGCTGATACCTTAAAAGATACATTGCAAAAAAACTCTTCAAGAAATATTTTGTCACTTTTTAATTTGCTTGCAATAATCCAAATCATAAACTAGAATAAAACCTAATTATTTCTTCTGGAATAATAAATTACATGTTCCTTTTTAGTAACAACTCTAGTTCTAGTCATATATTACAGGTTACTGTGCATTTTAAATCATATTTTTTCTTCAAATTTTCAACAAGGAAAAAAATCACCTTTTGGAGAATTTTACTAGTAAGATGGTAATATAAGTACATACTGTTGCACAAACACCACCATAACCTGTGCATAACAGAAACAGAAGAAAACCAGCAAAAGGACCAAAAACTTGGAGTAGTTCCGTCCCCAGGTGAGAAACTTCCAGCAAATTTTGCTACAAATAGAGCAGATGGAACCAATCTTAAGAAACCCTGAAGGGTTGGTGCAAAACTCCCCATTCTATGAAAGAGGCAGATGCTGAAAGCCAGCCACCACCGACACCTCACAAAATAGGGGGCAAATGAACCCTATAGCAGAGAACAGACTCTGGGGCAGCTCCCTCGGGCAGTGGCGGTGCAGGAAGCAAAGGGTTGGCCTGACAGGGCCTGACAGACATTCACCTCCTTCTTCACCCCTGACCCACCATCTTAGGTCAAGTTCTCTCAGAAGCAGACTCTGACTAAAGATTGGGAGCAAATAATATAGTAAGAATTGCTCTCAGAAGAAATCAGTAAGAGGATGTCAGGAGCAGGAGAAGGACAGGAAAAGGAAAGAAGCCAAAAAAGGGTACAAGTTCAGGTAAAGTCCCAGCTTCAGCCCCATCCTGTGGGTAAAAGTGGAGCATAAATTACACCTCAGAGTTTGTCCAGCCTTCAGGAAGAACAGCTACGCCATTGCACGTCCACACCAGTCACATCTAAAGGGTGAGGGGAAAGTGAGGAACTGCCAAGTACTTACCTGCTCTCCCCAGGAAAGAGAAAGCTCCTTTGTCTAAAGATAACCTACTACTGAAGGTCACCAGTGTGAGCTGTCAGCAGCTAAGTGTGGAGCTGGGACAAGAGCAAGGGCTGGTAGAAGTGTCAGATGGGATCAGGGTGGGACACCAGCAGAGTTCCCTCCCACCCACCCCCTCCAGCTGTCAGATCTCAAAACTGCTGAATCTGAAGTAGAATAAATGTAGAATTCTCTTTCTTTTCCCTTCTTAATGGAAGAAATTATATATAAATCATACTAATTTCTGTAAGAAGTACATTTCAACTCCTGCTTGAATATAATATTGAGGGAAACGAAACTCCATATATAGGAATAAAATGATAAATCTTGGACAATTACTGATTGATGTTCACAACAAAATTCAAAAGGATATCAAACAAATAGAATGAAAGCAATTTTGATGATAAAGAGGGAATAATATGGAATCAGTAAAGAATGTGGCCAAATTAAAAATACAATGGGAACATTCAAGACTGAATCATGAAAAAAATATCACTTAATGAAATGGAAGACAGATTGCAAAAAACTTACAAAGTTCTCAGATGTGAAGGATGAAAGAATACGAGAAATGAAAAACAACATGGAGGATTAAAGGAATTGGATCCAACCTGCATATTGGGACTAGCAGGTTAAGACGGAAAAATAATTACATAAAATTGTCTTGAAGTGAATTAAGACCTAAGTATACCAAGCAAAAATAAATATAGAAAAGATAATATCAAGGAGAAGAGCAAATAGGCTGGTGGTGGTGGCTCACACCTGTAATCCTAGCACTCTGGGAGGCCAAGGTTGGGGGAGGGCTTGAGCTCAGGAGTTCAAGACCAGCCTGAGCAAAAGAGAGACCCCATCTCTACTAAAAATAGAAAAATTAGTCAGGAATGGTGGTGTGCACCTGTAGTCCCAACTACTCAGAAGGCTGAGGCATAAAGATCGCTAGAGCCTAGGAGTTTGAGGTTTCAGTGAGCTACGATGACGCCACTACACTCTACCCAGAGTGACAGAGCAAGACTCTGTCTCAAAAAAAAAAAAAAAAAAAGAGAAAAGAAGAAAAAATTGTCCAGGAAGTACACAAGAAACCACAAACAAACCAACACAGAGTTACTTACAAATGAAAAAAGTTAAAACACTTCAGACACAAATTAAAACTATCATGACCCCATAAATTTTACTTGGTCAAGTTTATTTCATTCACAAGAGAAAATATCATTCTTAGGTATGAAAAAACAAAGTATAACCTTCAGGTTTTCTTTGTTTACAAATTGTTAAATATATAAATTTAGAGACCAAAAAGAAAGAATAGATGAATTGTAATACTAAAGAAGTAGTATTGAATAATAAAATTATTTAAACATGAATTAAAATGATTGTTAGAATATTTATAAAACCATACAGATGTAAAAAAATCTTTAGAGATATTATGAAGGAAAATCTCTGCCTAAATTCAAGATTATATCACAAAATAAGTATCAGTTATAAGATTACATAAAAGCACACTACAAGTGACGAGGGAGGAAGGGATGGGAATATTCACACCTAATGGGTGCGGTGCGCACCATCTGGGCGATAGACATGCTTGAAGCTCTGACTCGGGTGGGGCAAAGCCTATATACGTAACCTAAACATTTGTACCCCTGTAATATGCTGAAAACAAACAAAAAAAAAGCATGCTACAGTAACATCTCACACATATGGGGTTTGGGTGAGTAGAGATTAACTGACTGAATTTCATTCTTAACCTTAAATATTAAAAAACAAAACAAAGTTCAGACGTCAGGGTTTTCTTTTAACCACCATCAGAATAAAATCAGATGGGCACATTTCAAATCACTAAAGTAAAAAAAAAGTTAGCCATATGTCAGAATATGTGGGGAAACAGAAAAAAACCCACATACCTCTAGGCTGGAATATTGAGAAGATATTACAAATCATTCCTTTGTAGATTATTTAATAACTTGAGGACAGTCTCATGACATAACATTAAGGTGCATAGCTATTTATACAATTCAATGTCAACTTTATGAAAATAAACCACACAAGCATAGAAAACAGGAACACCACCAAACCATTTAGTTTTCTCAGTATAGTTATGAGTAATTATTTTTTGTTCTTTATTACATTTCTAAATGTTTGAAAAAATAATAAAGATTTAGTTTTTGTTTTCTACCATTAAATCACATCACTTAGTATATGTTATTTATATTGAGTTGTTTATTTAAATAGAATGTATTATACAAAAATAGAAAACAGGTAACTAATTTTCAAAGTGAAAGATTTTCCTTTATTTTATAAATCTGAAAGAACAAGTACTTTTCCTATGTGAAAACTAAGAGTAGATGCATGTTCCTTGATAAGCCTAGAGAAAAACATGCAGCCGCCATAATAACATATGTGTGGCGGACTGAAGATGGCCACCCCTTCCAGAGGTGCTGTCTATGTCTCTGTCCTTGATTCTGGGTGGGCTCCTTGACTGCTCTGATCAATAGAAGACTACGGAAGACTCACTGTGCCTTTTCCCAGTAGCTTCCACATCCTGCCTCTTAGAACACTCGTGTTCGTTCGGACCCCGGTCACCATGGTACACAAGAAGACCAAACCACACGAAGAAGCCATGCGTAAGGTAGGAACTCTAGTCAATAGCCCCCGCTGAGCGCCGAGATGACACCTGAATCAACTGCAAGCTATCTGAAAGTCCAGCATTTTGTGCATCCAACCTAGTGACACCTTTGATATGACACCAGCCCTAGTCACCATCTAAGTGCAAAGTCACAGGTGACTCAAGGCAAGAACTGCCCAACTGAGCACAAGAACATTGAGAGATAATAAGTTATTTTAAGCCGCTAAGTTTTGGGGTGGTTTTTTTAATGCAGCACTTTATAACTAAAACAATATCAGCAGATACAATTGCATATGCGTGTGTGTTTGTGTGTATTAGTGGGTAGGGAAAACATTTTAATCAAGTAACTTTTCACAGGACATATAATAGGGTCCTTTGTTCTAAATAGCTATCAGGTGAAATATAGCAACATCATCCCTTAAGGATTCAGGAAACAAAAACACTATTATGATCTCCATTTTTAAAAACAGAAATATGTTAGAGTTGGGCTAAATTCACCAGTAATCCAAGGTGGGATAAATAAATATTAAAATTAAATCTCAGGGGCCAGGCATGGTGGCTCACGCCTATAATCCCAGCACTTCAGGAGGCCAGGGCAGGAGAATGACTTGAGCCCAAGAGTTTGAAATTAGCCTAGGCAACAGAGCAAGACCTCATCTCTACAAAAAATTAAAAAATTAGCTGGATGTTATGTTGCACGCCTATGGTCCCAGCTACAAGGTAGGCTGAGGTAGGAGGATCACCTGAGCCCAGGAGCTTGAGTCTATAGTGAGCTATGATAGCACCACTGGACTACACAGCCTGGGCAACAGAGTGAGACCCTGTCTTTAAAAAACAAAAACAAAAACAAAAAAATTTAAATCTCAGAATAAGAGAGAGAAATAATTACATCTAGGGACAACCTAAAATATGTATATTTACTCAGTTTCTACTATATGCAAAGTATTCTTTTAGGGTTTTTTCTATATTTGTTTCTCAGAAATGAGTCAATTTCTAAAAATATATACAATTAAATGTTACATGTTTCTGTTTCCATAAGTTATACTGGCAATAAACCATCTTAGGATGCAAGCTTATTTAAATATGATTATAAAGGTACTTAGTACTTATGCTCAGAATTACCAAATAAATATTTATTTTGCTTAAGTCACAGTGCACAGCTAATTAATTTTCAAAATAATAAATAGAGAAATAAAACAAACCTGGACCATTTAAATACTGTGTAAGTGAACAGTGTAGTCGAACAATTATAGGTTCTGTTCGAATTACTTCCCAAGCCACAGCAATCTCCTCCTGTGCAAATATATTTAAAAGATGAATTAGTCATTTTTAGAGTTCAAAATTTTAAAAAAACTTTAAAAACTTATGTTAAAGAAATGCTTAAATTATGAAGGCCTACAAATTATCCCCAAACCCACTTTTGTGTGAAATGAACGCCAAAGTACTCTTAAATTTCACCTTCTACGTATGAAAACTAAAACTGAACTTAAGATATAATGAAGTACTGTGAGAGCCCATAAATTTTAGAAAATATTTAAAGAATCAAGGCAAAAGAAAAAATATATACAATGTCTGCTTCTTTGACAAGTCACAGTATTTCTTCCCAAATCCCTTTAATAGTCAATATGTAACTAATAGTATTATCAGGTAACTAAAAATAAAATTTCTCTCTAGAATAAAAATGTGTATTTTACATGTGCCATTCATATTATATAAGTTAATATACTTACATCAAGAAAACTAACATCAATATGTAGATCAATATCTACATCATCAATGGCTCCATATTCCCTGAAAGCAAAGATTAAGATTAATTTTTTCATTTTCCTTAAAAATGGCAGGTGCTAGGATATTTTAATTAAAAATTAAATCACTAATTATCCCTGATTTCCACAGATAGCTCAGATCTGACTGTGGACATGAATTCACTAACTCAATCTAGTTGGATTGTCATTTTCTGTGACCCCATTTATACCATCTAGACATCTTTCTATCTTTATGTATATGCACATGCAGGCGTATGTTTGTTCTCTGTGGCAAATGAGTCAATCCTCCCACGTCCCTGCTCTGTTTTCATTATGCTCTCTGAGGAGGAAGAGCTGCTTCTAAGGGCAAGAAAGGAGTTTCTGACATGAGGAAGGAGTGTGAGGGGACACACAAAAATATGTCCATGAATTTTCCTTTCAATTTAAGCATGAGTGGTTCTAACACTGGATGTGAGAGCACCTGACATCCAGGTGCTCTGCCACTTCCACGTCACTGAGTTTTGACGGGCAGCTCTAAAAGTCTGATAGATCAAAATTAAAACAAGTAACTACAGTATGCTCCACATGAAGGAATTAGGAAGAATAATTTTGAGTACAGTTGAGGTAGTGCCATGAACCAGCATATTTTTATAAGTTAATGAAAGGATATAATAATATCCTCTGTACACACATATCTGTATTTTTTATCTTATAAAATTCTGAAGTTATAAATCCTATATATAAGGAGAGATAAAAACAAAAAAAATAACAAAAATGATAAGTTAATGACCAGTATTTACTGAGCACCTATGTGCAAGTAAATCTTTACGTTGTTGTAAAGATTTGATATACATGCAAGAATTTAACACGGTACTTGTAAAACACGAAAAACACTACTACTATCTCCACTTTACATATGCATAAACTTAGGCCCAGAGTAATGAAGTAACTTACCCGTCACTGATCTATAGCAGAGGTAGGACTTGAATACATGTATTCTAGTTAATATTCAGTATACTATCACCTTGTGTTGCAAACCAGGTCAACCAGCCTTGTGAGGTGGATAACATTATCATACTCATTTTGCAAATGAAGAAACTGAGGTTTAAGGAAGTTAAAAAAGTTGTTAAAAGATAATGAGTCAGTAGGGAAGTCAGGCAATGAATCCATGTCCAACTTCAAAACTGTGGAAAGTACAGGATCTAGCACATAGTAAGTACTAAAAAAAAAGTTCTGTATATTATATATTCAAGTAATATTAATATAACACATAATTGTGGCACTTTTAAAGGGCTCAGAGAAGAAATTTTTAATGATTAAATACTTTTATGTAAAATAATAAATTAGAAATTTAGATCTTTTTGCTTTTTGATATCTATGACAAAAAGGCAGCATATTATTAATAGAATACAATTTAGTTTCTGTGCTTTCCCTATTCTGCCCTTAAAAATATATTAAAACATTGAACACATGTTCATTTTTTATGAAATTATACATTTTATTCTTTCCTGGTAATTATCCGTAAAGGTTACATAAAGAATGAAAAGGATAAAAATTATTTACATAGGAATTAATTTTTACAAACTATCAAAGCATCATAACGTCTGTGTTATTCATACGGGATAAGATTATATGCAAATTTAAATATGAAATTTTATACAGAAAGTATGACAAGAATAAGGACTAAGCAAATGAACCATTTTATCTGTGTCTCTACTTCAGGGTACAGAAAACTTTCTATGACGGCAAAGACAGTAAATATTTTGGGCTTTGCAGGACACATACAGTCTGCGCTACATACTCCTTTGTTTTTTTGTTTTGTTTTGTTTTCCCAACCCTTCAAAAAAACAAAAACCATTTGTAGTTCATGGGCTATTCAAAACAGTCCGCACAACACAGAGGTCATAATCTGATGATCCTTAATATTGGCAAATAATTCATAAATATAAAAGATCAAATATCCACTGTCAGGCATGTAAAGAGAACCCACTAAATGCAATGATAAGGAGAGATGATGAATGATGTTCAAGAAAACTTTCAGAGGTTGAAGAGGTCCTGACCACCACAACTCCACTTATAGGAGTTAATCCTTAGAAAATACTAATAAATATGTACAAATTTTTACCGAGAACGATGTATGTAAGAGCAGAATTGAAAACAAAGTGAATATTAAATAATAAGGAAATATGTAAATAGCTATAACATGTTGATATATCGATAAAAAAAAACCTATCCATTGCTAAAGAAGTTGATACAAAAATATTTAATATACTAAGGTAAATGTTCCAAATATACTTTTACTAAACGAGCAGATTATCAAAAAAGCATGGAAACTAAAATGATTTTTTTTAAAGAAAACAGACATAGGAAAATCAAAAAATACAAAAGCAATTTATGTAACCAAAACGTTTGTAACCCTGTAATATTCTAAAATAAAAAAAGAAAGAAATATATCCTCTGAAATAAAATAAAATAAAATAAAATGACATAAAATTACTGGGTCAAATAAATATTAATAGTATGACTATATTTGGGATTCTTGATATATATTGTTTAATTGCTGTTTTAAAAGGTTATAATGATTTGTAATTACACCAGCCAGGTTATCACAGTGACTATTCCCTACATTCTCATCATCACTAGGCATTTTTATCTCCCACCTTTGCCATTTTCATGGGGAAGACTAACTTTGTTTAATTTATTTATGTTGGCAAAACTTTGGTATGGTTAGAGGCAGAGAAAAATGAATCTGAGATAACAAAAGTCAGTAAGACCCTTATCCACAACTGTTATCCTCAGGTGTCCAGATAATTCAAGAGAATTTACCGTACAGGTATGAACAGAATGTGACACACAAGTTTTTAAAAATTTTAATATGTGAATTTCAAAGTGTTCCGTATATGATTTCTTAAATGGTTTTTTGGTTAAAAGTATCTTCCCAATTTCTAACATTATCAATTTCTTTTAAAAAAAGAAAAGAAAAAGACAAGAAAGGGTTACAAAATGTTCTTCCTCACCATAGCAGAGCATGAATACAGAATTTTATTGGAAACAGAGGCCTTAAAGGTTTGCAATTAACTAGATTCTGCAGGTGTAGATCTATAAATAGTTATACTTTTTTGTTTGCATGCCACACTTCAAAGAATTCACAAATGATGCTGTGTATATGCAAACCCATTTCCGTTGTGATGCCCTTTTTATATAATGCCAGTAATTTCATGTTTCCCACTGACAGATTACAAAGCGTGATTACAGTTTGTCCAGATGCAGTGACCCAGTCATCGGGATTGCTTCTATATCTGAATGACTTTCAGTAGCCAAGGATCTCATGAATAGCAAATGCAGAATCAAGTCAAATGCTTGAAATATGAACACAACTTGAATTATGAAGCTAGATATCTGATTGTGTCCTGAATTCAATATTGGGTTTATAATAACTCAAAATAATTTCATGCACTGTGTATATTTATTCACTGTGTAAAGATCACATCAAATTGATGAACTTGAATTTTTCTTTTTTTAAGAATGAGGGAAACAACAAGGAATGATCTTATGTAGTTGTTTTGCTCTGGAACTTAGGGTCTGAAATGGCCTGCTCCAGAAATGTTCTTTCCTTACATCTAGTCATAGCTCCAATTTGGGATGAGCTACTCTTTGAATCTACATATCTTGAAATCTGGTAATATGATTTTGGATATTTGTATGTTACCTAGTGTAAGCACGTGTGTAAAAAATATTTTTCAAGGAATATGTACTTTTGAGGACTCTCAGTTTGGTAGAATTCTTGGCAGTTCATTCTTCTATTTTTAATGGAACTAACCAAGACAACATCCTCATTAATGAGACATTCACGTACATAGTCACAATATATTGTTAGACCATCTATGCTGGTCTTCCTTTCTCTATAAAACTTCAGCTTATTCATTACACTGCTGTGATGTTTATAATGCAACCTGATCAAAATCAGCAGTGATTGTGCTGGTTATAAAAATATATTTTATATATCTAACCTTTCTTATTAACTGTTAAGGAAATTATATGTATACACAAGCACACACACAGAACTCTAGCACAGGTTCTTGGGGAAAAAGCTTCTATTGCTATTTAGTTATTTCTGCTTTCCACAACTGGACAGTTACATTTTGAGAAGAAAGATATTTTGTGAAGGAACATACACCTTCCCATGACATCTGAAACGTAACAGCTTGCATGTCTATCTCGCATGCCTACTCAACGTGTGTTTTTGTCCAGTGTGGGAGAGATGTTTGTGAACGGGCCAAGAAATATGCAAACTCAGTAGTCAGGAAGAAATCTTGGCAGATTAAAGCATTTGCAAGACTGTATCCAAAGTAGCTATAATTTATCTAAAGAACAACAGAGCTGAGAAAAGTTTAAAAATTAGATCCAGATAAGAAAGGAAGCCTATATAAAACTGTGCATAAGAGGTACAGTATAAACAGTTGCTACAACTCTGCAGTCAGCTTGAAAATCCCTGGTTTTGCTCGAAGAAAGTACAGGCTTCAGGGGTAGAGGTGAGTGTCTAGGCTCTCACCTGAAGCTTATATCTAGGTTATGTCCCAATGTTTTTGGAAAATACTCTTCCCCTGGTTTCTTTCCCCTTTGTACCTTTTGTCATCACTTTCCTGATTTTCAGGGTCAGGGTGGTTTTTTCCTTAGCTCAGAGGCAGAGGGTAGAGAATCAATATACTAGAAAGGATATTACAAACATCTTACAAACATCTATTACAAACTAGAAAGGATATTACAAGATCTTCTTTTGATGGAATGACATACTTCAATGTACGCTAACTTATGTTGTGGTAACAAACATTCTCAAAATTTCAGTGGCTTAATACAAGGAAGGATTTATAACTCCACTACCTGGTAAATATGGAATGGGGAGGGGAAAGCTCACTGTCGTTGTTAAGGGGCCCAGGGGAACAGAGAGCAGGGGACATGGGAACTCACATTTCATTGGCCAAAATTAGTTACATGTCTGTGCCTAACATTAAAGAAGGCAGGGAAATAACCATCCTACCACAGGAACAGAGCAGGAGAATCGGAAGATCTGCAAGCAGTCCTATTGGCCACTACAAATGGAAATTCAAAAATCCACAGAAATCAAAGTTGTCTGTCATGATTTATGTACTTTTTTTCTTTCCTTTCATTTATATACTTTTCTTTCCTTTCATTTATATACTTTTTAGGAGGTATGTGTTTGGTGGGCGTGAGTATAGTGATATAGGTGTGAGTATAGATATATAGGTTCCTCAAACTACCAAAAATCCTCAGAATTCTCTTATTTTCCAAACCTTAACTCGAAAAGTCCCTGTTATAATTGTCCATCCACAAAAAATGACTGAAATGTGGAACAGTCACAATTTCAGGAGCTTCCAGCCTACATTAAGCATTAGTCACAATAAAAGGCTAGAATATTACTCATATGGCTTCACTTTTTGAAATGAAAGATGGCACGATCATAAGGCAAAGGATATTTTATATGAAATGGAAGTTGTAAAATCCATAAGGAAACTATCAGAATCATTTATTTCTTATCCAAATGAGAATTTTCTTACCTTTCTAACACTATTAATTGCAAATTATTTTCAGATGACACTGATCAATATTATTTTTTATAAATACATGCCTATAGGAGTACATTTATAATGAAAAACATACAGTGTATTCTGCTGCATAATTCAAGGTGAGACTTATTCTTGTTCCCCAGAGACCTAACTCACTTTCTATACAAGAGCGCAGTGGCTCACACCTGTAATCCAAGCACTTTGGGAGGCCGAGGCAGGAGAATCACTTGAGGCCAGGAGTTTAAGACTAGCATGAGCAAAAATGAGATCCTGTCTCTACAACAAATAGAAAAATTAGCTGGGCATGGTGCTAGTCCCAGCTACTTGGGAGGCTGAGGCAGGAGGATCGCTCAAGCCCAGGAGTTTGAGGTTGCAGTGAGCTATGCACTCTAGCCCCAGGAGACAGAGCAAGACCCTGTCTCAAAAAAAAAAAAAAAATATATATATATATGAATCAGATTACCATCAATGTTTGCACGTATGGTTCAACACAGCCAGTATTATGGTTTTGAATGGTTTGGCCAAATAGAGCTGTCATTACCTACTTAAGTGATAAATCTATCATCAGTCACCATTTCTATATTTTCTTTCAGGCTACTTTAAAAGAGTTTTGCCTCGACCTAGGCAATCTCAGTTACTTCCATCTCATACAGAGAACTTGGATGTGGTTAGCTGCCTTTCTCATTAGATGGCACATTAAAAAAAATGACTCCAAATAGCCTATTGTGCACAGTGAGGTACTTTTGCTCTTCAAACCCCATTAAGTTCTTATAAGCCTCAATTAAGTAAAAGAACAGATAATTAATACAGTCTGTTTCCAACAGACTTAGAACTTTGCAAGGAAGATGGTTCCAAGACCTTGTGTCTAACCATCCACCCCTTGTCCCATGTGTGAAGTCTCAGTATTTGAGACTAGACAGTAAATTTATTCTTATTTAAGTAAATCAAACTAGTCCTGCTGTAATTTGCCTTTATGCCGTGAGGACTCTGGCAAGTTATTTATTCTGGAAACATCCTCTGTAGCTAGAGAAAATCTAGAGCAGGCAGGAACAGGGCTTATATTCATTTTGATTTAAACTGGATCAAAACAGTTGTAAGTGAAATAGGCAAGAGAAAATAATTCAAACCATTTATGACTTTAGATACTTCATTTGACTGAAATTCCAAACATTTATCTCGTTTTAATAGTTATCAATAATTTTATTAATAATAGAAAATACTGATACATATCATCACAAGCACTTAATAAATGCTGGGTAAAGAAACAAAAAAATAATTTTATATATACATGGCAATATGACTGAGGCTTAAATAGCATGGAAATATGTTTCAGAAAACTCTTTATAAAAGAAGTCAACATGTGCCAAACTTCTCCTCTAAATAAAAATATGTTATTTTGAATAAAAGAAGTTGAATTCTATGCTGTATTACAATCGTTAATTATATCCTGTAGACTTTTCATATATTCATTCTGTAACACTTATTGAATATCCATATTGCCTAAACTGGAGCCATAACAGAGACTGACTGTGAAACCATTGCAGCTAATTTGCTGAAACTTTGAAGTCTGCAAAGATTTGCTTTAACAAATATAGTCACATCACTTTCACTCAACTGTAGCCTAATATACTGCCGTGAGTGGGAGAGATAGGGTGCGGGTACACAACTCCAGCTTATTTAGGCTGTGGATGGTTGTGAGTTTCTGTTTCTGCAGTTCAAATGAAATGTCTGGCAATTTTAAATTTTATGTATGTTGTACCTCCCAATTGTTTTCCCTCTAAAAATATAGATAAGTCCATTGAAGAAGGTACAACCAAATAATGTGAACAACTTTTTTTCAGAAATGTTGCCACTGAAAACAATCAAGAACCCACTAGCCTGTATTTCATATATGTTTTATGCTATGCTAAATAACAGAATAGAAGAGCGATTAAAAACCAGAACAAAACAAAAGAAGAAAAAAGCACTGCCCAAGCATTACCAGAATTCAGTCTAGAGGAAGAGAAGTAAAACCAATGATCAAAAGACATGAGAAGCATAATAAATGAGGTAAGGGCCAAATGTAACCGGAGTCCAGAAAACAGAGTAACTAATCTGCACTGGAGATTCAAAAGAGGCTCAGAGAGAAGCTAACCTGTGGCCTGGGGCTTGAATAGAGACACCAATGGGATTTGGAGGGATGCATTCCTTGACATGAGAATTGCTTGTGCAAAATGCCCAGAGTTAACAGGCAATACGGCCTATCTGTACAGTCTGAGTGGATAAGGGGCTGGAACTGAGGCCAGGCTGTCAGAGGGGTTTGGAATTTCCTAGAGACTATGCTGTAAGCGAAGAACAGGAATCTGAAATAAGCAGAGCTGACTCCTGGAAGCTATTATGGTGGCAGAAAAGGCTTTTTCGTACATTAAGGAGAGAAGAGAAAGGTAAATAAGAATAGCGGGGTGTTCTGAATGAGTAGAAACAATTTTAAAAAATGGTCTGAAAACTTATCATCAAATAATATATTAGGTAACCACAGAATAAAATATATTATCATTCAAACAAGCACTGTGCAAATTTATGCCTTTTTTTTTGTAGGGACCAGATGACAACATGATTTGGATACCAGTGGTTATGCATTATTTATTTTTATTGTTCACAAGGACATGGCCTTGATTTATGGTAACATCATAGGCCCAGCTGGCCAAATCTATTATAAGAATTAATTATGACACTACTTAAAAGACTTATATGTCTTCAAACCACCTCCCCAAAATAACTAATTTCTTTAATGCAATCGTTGTAATCTTAAAACACATGTACAAAGAAACAAATAGCCCTAAATATGCCGCTTTGTAGCAGCAGAAACAACAGAGTCTCTCACAAACACCTTCAAATATAATTCAGTCCCCCAATTTTTCCTTTAAATTACTTCAGTAGAAAATCCTAATGACCAACCAAATAATTTTAGTTTTATTCACCAAAGGTATTTATTTACCTGAGAGAAACTGCATGTGGCCCATATATCTCTCTCACTGCCGACAAATCAGCTTCCAGCTGTGGATGCTTGTGCAGTTCCCCATCATAGTTCACCTGTGGGGAAGGGATGGTTTAGAAAGTGTCTCAGAGGTGAAGAGAATCAAAAGTACCAAACACAAATAATCTTTGGATGGGTCACCCTGAGCATTTTGCCATGGACATTTTTAGCTTCACTAAAAAACATAGGTAATTAAGTAGTATATTGACTAAATATCTCAGGGTCACATATGGCTAGAATAATTCATTCTTTTTAAATGTTAAAATTAGTCTATTTTGATACAAAGAAAATGCAAATGTTTAAAAGGAGTGCAGTAAATGTCTGGTAGGTAATCTGAAAAACTTCTGGACTGAACATCAAGATTGAAGAAAAGCATTTACTCCCTCTCTCTGTTAAGAATTAGTTGTATCAACAAAAATCAAACTGCAGCAATGGTTTTGCATAATGTTAAAATGTTACATTGGTTAAAGAATCATTTTATTCAGAAAACTATCCCATTGCTAGAAAGTTATTCCTGGAGATAAGAAACCTACTTTTATTATGTTCATCTAACTACTGCCTTGTTCATGCTTGATTAAAAAATTGCTGATTTTTGATTCTGAATGAATAAATTTACTTGTATCCTTTTACATAATAATTTTGACTTTAATGCCCTTCTTTAATAGATTACCCTTCCATTATATTATCCAAACTATAAAGCTACATTTGATCAAACTACATTTGATCAAGGAGTTTATAAAAATGAAACAACATATTATATAGCTATATCATAGAATTAATTGCTCAGTTTTAAATTTTAATGTTATCCTGGAAAAATCTGATGAGTCCTTTTATATATGTGACTAGGCTATTTTCATATATTTAAGTTAGGCTATTTTCACGTATTTAAGTTATGATGTTTCTTCATAACAATTTTTCAATACAATGAATTCAATGACAATGAATACAAATAATCAAATAATGAGGATGCTCAATAATTAGGGCCCATCAAATTTTACAAAGACTAAGCATCTTCTATTTAAAACTAATAATACATGCTTTTGTTAGAAGTGTCATCATTTCAAATTATTGACTGAGCAAAATATGCTTAATATGAAAGTCAAAAACATAATGTTATCTGCAAAATCTCTGTAATGAATTAAGACAACTTTAATGTAAATGAATGATTATAGTTAAAAGAATTGCAAAGGTAACCTTAATTTCTAAAAATATGTGGAAAGTGTGAAACAGATAAGTTATACAAATTTTCTAGTTAGTTACAGAACTCTGCACAATACATAGGTCCCTCAACTCTCAGGCACAGATTTCCACTAGGACAGTATGGCTATTAGAAATGTGAGACTGGATATTTAGAAGACCATGTTTACTTACCTGTCCTCCATAATAAAATTCTTCAGAATCATTATCACCTTCAGAATCTTCTTCCACTGTACTATTCTGTCTTGACTCCTTAAAAATAATAAAACAAAAACGACAATTTTAATGGTCAACCTAGTTTGCCTCCTTTCTAAAATAAAGTAGCAAGTGGTCATAACAGGCAGGTCTTGTGCATATTATGTGGATTTTATATATAAAACATTCTTCCTGCAGCACAACCCCAAAACAAAAGGTAGTGAAAGACAGTTTTGTGGGTACATTCAGCTCGTTTAAAGGACATCTTTTTTAAAAAGTTCTCTTTCATTGATCTTAAGTAAATTGTGCGATTTAATATTGACGTATATTAATAACACATATAATCAAACCTTTGGTTTTGCTCTGATAAAACATTTGGCAAGCTCATACTGATTCAATTTTTATTAAAAAGTTCCTCAGCATTATTTATCCCAGATTGTTCTCACTTCCACTGCCAACTCTAAACAATGGTATGAAAGAAAAGAAACAATGAATGCAATAATACAAAAATCAAATTATAAAAATAAATATGAATCACATTATGAAGAGAACTTTTTGTACACAGAAATTATTTGTCTTAGAATTCAGATTTCAAAAGAGTATTTAATTTAATGTGCTTTGATGTGAAATTTGAGTTTTTAATTAACTGAGCCATATCTGTTATGTATCTGAAGTACAAACAATAAAAATTCATGATGGCATTCCTATAACTGGCCTTGTTAACATAGTTATAAGAAAGGCAGCTTCTTTCAGACACAGCAATCCATTTATTTAGGGATGATGTTCTGTAATAATCCCTAAATTTTTAGACTGAATTTCAAGTTCTCAAGGAAAACAAAAAACACTGAAAAGAGAATTTGGGTTTTATAGAATTCTAACAATTGTTGGTTTTAGCAAGTTTTTTTCTCAATGTGGATAAAGAAGGGAAGAATGAACAGTACAATACTAGCAGGAAGAGAGGATTATATCAAACACATAGTTTTGAAAACAAAAAACTGCTGGGCCCATTGCACTCATTTTGTTTAATATCCTGCTGTTTATTAAAAGATTGAAGTAAATTTTTTAAAAGTAGGGAAAAAAGATGAGTTTTTAAAAAAAATACTGAATAATACTAAGACTATGCATATCCTCTGTGCTACATTGGCTAAAGAAATCAGCTTTTACAAACAAAATTTTAAGGGTCCCATCAGAATTATGTATAGTCATACATAGTTATAATAAGTTATATAAGTATTCCCCAATTACATTATTTAATGAAAGAATACACAATAAGTTAAGTTTTATATGCATTTTATTTAGATTTAAACCAGACCTTCTTTTCTATTATTTTATTTATTTCATTTTATTTTTTAGAAACTCTGTCATGCTATGTTGCCTAGGCTGGTCCTGAACTCTGAGTAGCTGAGATTACTGGCATGTGCCACCATACCCGACCGCTTTTCTATTATTTTAAAGAGAACTTACTTCTCAGAGTTAATTTTAAGCCACTCCCCTTGCCACACAAAACATCCCTAAGCCATGAGCTTGAGTTTCATTCATTATATGCAATTTTAATATAACTAAAGAAGATATAACTACAAATACCCAGGCAATTTAAAGTATATCTATATTGTTTTGAAAAAATATAAATATAACTTACATACCTCGCCATTTTCCTTTTGTAATTTGGATTTTATGGATAAGCAACAGTTAATGTCATTTGTTTTTCTTAATTCTGAAAGAAAGTTGTAATTTAAAAATTATTTCGGTTTTCAGTATGCTATTTACCAAGCATTCATGAGTTTCAGTATAAAACTACCACTTAGGTGATTACCTCTCCTTTGCAAAAGAATTATGGGATATTCTGAAATTATGTCATATTGAGGAGTTACACAATATGCAAGCTATTCTGATTTTCACTGTGCAGAAAAATGTGATCAAACTAAAGTACAGATTCTTTCAGCTCTCATTATATTAATTTCATGTTATCTTCATTGCCATGATTATGACTTTTAAATATTTGGTTTGTCACTACACAGAAAATATTATACAAGAGCAAATGTCAACATAACACATTTAAACAGGATTTTTTTAAGTACTGTAAACTTATGCATTCAAAAAAAATTTTTGAAAAATAAACTAATATACTTTAGATAGAAAATTTGATGGAGAACTGGATTTACAGATGCTGAAGATAAGTATCTGCTATATCTGCTAAAAGAAACAAAAAAACCAAAGCTAAGTGCAAGTAAGAAAAATTAACCCAGAATAAAAGATAATGTATTTCTATTACCTGTTGCTATTTTATGAAAAATTACTGGAATTGGCTCTGTAGTAACTAGTACATCTTCATCATTTTCTGAACTTGACACATATGTATTATCTGCAAAGCAATATGGATAATTGAAGGCATAACAACTTGAAAAAAATGCATCCTTGATAAAAATCACAGTTAAATTTATATCCATATCACTTTAGTTCCAACTCTCATAAAACACACTGTTCTGATTAAACTCAGGAAAATGGATGAACTGAACTGCAGATTTATGTGTGAAGTAATTGTAAATGGCCTAAAGATGTTTGCATCTCCTGAAGAAATAAAGACTATGAATAGAGACTATCCAGATACATCTCTACTATCCCATGTGGCAATGAATCATTTGGATGCAACCGATTGCCTCCACTAACTCAACAAGGTCCCTCCCAAAATCAATATCTACTACAGCAAACAGGGTTAGTCAGAAGAGGGAGAAAACTAAAGAGCACTTGCTGTAATAAAGAGATTAAATACAAGTCATTAAAAAATTCGAGCTGAAGATTTTGTTGTAAATCATACCCTCTTTATTGCTCTACTATATATTTTAATTGATATCAAATCTCACCATTATCATTCTTCCATGAATTAATTTAACTGTATGCACTATACAAGTTGAGTGCACAGACATTAAATTATTTCACCGAGTCCCTTAAACTTCTTATTCACAATTTGTTTCCTCCAAGAAAAAATAATATTTTTGTAAGTTTAGCATTTTTCCCTGATAAATATGGATCTCCACGTATATGGTAATATAACACCTCCATTTTTATTGATGACTGCAGGGCATCTGTGAGGCAGCTATTTGACAAACACTTCACCAATTCATTAATAATGGTCCTATAATGCACCCATCAATGACCTATTAAATAGTATAAAATATCACCAACAAATAATAGAGGCATGAATCAATTTCTACTAAGGGAAATTATTGCTCAGATGACTGAATGAATACACCTTATGAGATCTTTTTGAGCCATGTTTTCATAATGTTGTGTCAGTATAGTGAGAACATGATTTTTAACTGATAGATCTTCAAGTCATTACTTTATTTCCAAAGAAATATCTGTACTATTTGTAGACCTTGAATAATGAGCCTATGATAATGATTTGTATGTACAGTTTAGCTGCAAAAGATTCTCAATAGACATAAGGCTTTAACAATGATTCAGAGAAGTAAAAAGGGGTGGGTATGGATTAGATTTGAAACAAAAGAAATTTGCCTCATTACTTGAATTAGTGTTAATCACAAATTTGGCTTTATTTAGTTTTCAAATATTGTCAAGGATGTACATTTCCATGTTAATCAAGGGGGACCACAACTTAAGAAACAGATTTAATATAAATTTTAATATTATATAATTATAAATTATAAATATAATTATAAATTATAAATATAATATAATATAATATAATTTAATATAAATTAATATTAATTATTGTCTTATTAGTTGAGACTTTGATCACTTATCTAGAGTCTCTTCTGTCAGTAACCTTACACTTTCAGGTTAAGTATCAAAAACTCCTCTTTAGAGCCAGATTTTTTTTTATTTCTCAAGCCCTCACTCAGAGTCTTACTGATTAGAAGCTATTTGCCACTTAATCAACCTAATTATCGGTTTTCCCTGTGCAAAAGTGATTCTTTGGAGCTAAGGTTAAGAAGAAAAAGAGTATTAAAAGGGAGCATTAGAGCAACACAAGTTAAAGCTGACCACCAACTAGAAGGGAAAACCCAGAAAAATCCATGGAATGATGGAGATTTTACTGAAGCAACCAAAGGCAAATAAATTAAGACACTATATTTGAGAAAACAGGGAAGTGAATAACTAAGTTGAAAGAATTTTCTACCAGAATGGCTTATGTAAAGTGCTGATAATGGAAGACAGTGAGATTTGATTCAAGAGCATATAATCTGATGAATATGTGTTGCGTAAGGTTGAAGGAAAGGATTATGCCTTCAAACATATCATTTTCTAAGAGATTTTCTACCAGTTTGTATTTTGATTAGTATTTATGCATTAGAACACATTTAGTTTCTGGTTTTGGCTTAATTTATCCCAAACCCAAATGTTCTCAGGTTTCATGACATTATTTACTAAATAGCCATTATTCCATAAAAGGCCATATCGAATCACAGAGGTAGACTCAAGTTGTGATAAGAAATGTAGGAGAGTAAGAGAGTGAAGAAACCACATGAAATCTAGATGCTGCTTCAATTTTTCAGAAGAATTCACTTGCAAAGCACTCTGGTCCTGGGCTTTTCTTTGTGGGAAGGTTGTGATTATTCATTTGCTCTCCTTATTCATTATTGGTCTGTTCAGCTTTCTTTATGATTCAGTCTTGGTAGGTTGTTATATTTCTAGGAAATTATCTATTTCTTCTGTTACCCAGTTTAGCAATCCTACTTCTGAATATATATCCAAAGGAAATGAAATCCGTATCTCAAGGAGATATCTGCACCTCCGTGTTCCCTGCAGCATCACTCACAATAGTCAAGAGGTGGAAACAATCTAAGTGTCCATCAACAGATGACTGAATAGAGAAACTGTGGTACATATATACAATGGAATATTCCATTCAGTCATAAAAAAGAAAGAAATCCTGCCATTTGCAACAATATGAATGAACGTAGAGGACATTGTGCGGTACAAAATAAGCCAGACACAGAAAGACAAATATTGCATGATTTCACTTTTATGTGGAATCTAAGTAAGATGAACTAGTAGAAGCAGAACATAAAAACAGTGGCTGCTGGGAGTTGGGGGAAAGATGTTGCTCAAAGGGTACAAACTTTCAGTTACAGTTATGAAAGGAACTCCTGAGGATCTAATCTACAGCTTGGGTGGTGATGCACGTATTAATGTGATTGTGGAAATCATTATGTATGTATACATATATCAAATCATCACCTTGTAAACCTCAAATATATTCAACCTTTATTTAGTAATTAAATATTTTAAAATTAAAAAAAAACACTACTACCAACTAGTTGTTCATCTTTTTTAACCTAAGCCACAGTCTTCTTAGCTATAAAATGAGGTCTGCTCATGATCTTTGAGGTTCACCCCAGCTACACGAATCCATTCTGCTTGTTTTTTTCATTGTTGCTTAAATGATTCTAAATCTTCCTCAAACTATTCTGAAATTTGTAATAATAACATCGTTTTTGTTTAGAGATGAGAAAGTAGGACACAGAAAGGGTTAAGGAATGCATTTAAGGTAATAGAATGAGTCAGTGACAGAGTAAGAATGTTTTCAAACTCAAATTCCTTCACTGGAATTCTCCCACTTGACTCCAGAGCTGCCTACTTTTTATTTTCTTAAAACCTCTGGGGACAGTTAGGTTCTTTAATGTGTATGTTATAGAGAGCTGCGGTCCCCAACCCCTGGGCTACAGAGCCAGTACATGGCCTGTTAGGAACCAGCCGCACAGCAGCAGGTATGCGGCTGGCCAGTCACAGAGGGCCTGCGAAGAAGCTTCAACTGTATTTACAGCCGCTCCCCATTGCTCGCAAAACCGCCTGAGCTCCACCTCCCGTCAGACCAGTGGGGCACAGACCCTACTGTAAACTGCACATGTGAGGGGTGGTCTAGGTTGCATGGTCCTTATAAGACCTGATGGCTGACGCAGGGCGGAGGCGGTGATGCTAGCTCTAGGGAGAGGCTGCAAATACAGATTATCATTAGCAGAGAGGTTTGACTCCACAGTAAATGTAAGGCACTTAAATCATCCCCAAACCACCCCCCCCCCCACACACTGGTCCATGGAAAAACTGTCCTCCATGAAACCAGTCCCTGGTGCCAAAAACATTGGGGACCGCTGATACAGAGGACCTACAAATCTTTGTTAAAGCTCTGAACAATATGAACAAAATTTCTCTTCGCTTCTCTACCAGACTATGCAAACATTACCAGAATTTCCATGGACAACTGAGGAAAGATGAGTGGAGCCATGGAAAAGCATGTTTAAACTATCACTTTTATCCTATTTCAAATGCTGCTTAATTTAGGTCAAGTCATTCCATTCTTCATTACTATATAATTTAAGAGAAATAATAACTCTAAATAATACTTGTACTGATTTTACATTTTGTGTATTTTCCCTGAATTTTCTATATGATTTCATGTCAGCCCCAAAGCCAGTCAATTATTGTCCCTATTTTAAAGATTAGTAAACTTAGGCTCAGAGAAACTAAGTAATTTGTTCAAATTACTTAAGTAATTAGTTATACTGCTAGTAAGTGGTGAAGCTTGAATCTATCTGAATCCAATAATCAGTGCTTTGTCACTATACTGTGTGTTATTTTAATTATGGAAAATACTGTTATAAAAAATTTGCAATATCTTCTTAAATATAGATGCTTATTAAATATAAAAGCAATAATATCTTAGGGGGTATAATTTGATAGAGACAGTATAGGATTCTAATTCTCACTTAAGTGGTTTATTCATAAAGTTATATACAAACACTCAAGTATCTCATGTTCCTCAAGACTCTTTGGACTCAGGGGTACTAGAGGATCAAGAAACTACCCCCTCATTCCTTTAAATTCTAATGAAGAATGTAGAAGGGATGAGAGCTCACTTCCATCACTAGGTAAGCCTCCTAATTAAAGGTGGGAGCAGATAAGAATTAAAGAATCCTGCTGACTTGTGAGTCGTAATATACACACCTTTTCTGTAATCCACTGTCTTAAAAAAAAATGTCTTCAGTATAAAATCCACAAAGAAGAACAAGTAATTCAGAAGGCTGCTCTATTTCTTCACTTCATTTTGAAGAGTCAACATAATATTTAGCATTTCATTTATACATACGTAATTATGTATGCCTATCTCAAAAGATCCTCTAAATTTTCATTTTCACAAAAACAAACTATGAAATGAATTTCAAAGATGGCTTAAGTTAATTAGATCACAATTATAAAATGACAAATCTGTTCCCAGGAACACAAGCTAGGGTGACATAATCCTGACTTCCGTGGATAATACTGATACATTTCCATAGGGCAAAAATTTTCATATTTTCGAACTTAGATGATGAACTAATCATTGAACCAAATAATGTGAGTAATGTATGGAAAAAATAAGCCTAGGGAACATTATCAGAAGGAATTAATAAAGGTGACATCAAGATTATTGCATTTAGAAATTAAACATATAGAGAGAGCTATTTGTTTGAAAGAATTTAAAAAATTGGCAAATTTTTGGAAAGCAAACCAAAGGAGGAAAAAGACAAGAACAAATATAAACAATGGAAACGAGACAGGAGAAATAACCACAGAGAAGATTTTTACAAGTACAGACCAACTACTATACTTTTTGTTAAAAAATTAGGACACTTCACCAACATAATGACTTTCAAGAAGAACATACATCAAAAAATGACTGAGACAGAACAGACCAATAATCATGGCAGAAAAATAAGACAACTGCCCCGGAACCAACTCTAAGAATTACCAGACTCAGACGGATTTGCTTGCAAGTTCCATCAAATACTCAAAGGATAGTTTAATTCCTTCAGCAACTTGAAATCTTTAATACTAAAAAGCATATGACAAAATGCACATAATTCTTATAGATTGACAGTAAGATATCTGCTAATATAACTTGTCACCTTATTGCTTAAAGGAGAAAGTATATATGATATCTCAACAGATGCGAAGCAAAAATTTGATAAAGATTTAATATTCATTCTTTAAAAATAAAAAAGCTTGGTAAATGAGAAAAGGCATAATATTTTCTCTTCTGAAAACAATTGGAAGCATGCTCACTAATTTTGAGAAAAGGGACAAAGCTGTCAACTTTCATATCTATTATTAAAAATTATTCCAGAAGTTCTAGCCAGTGCCAGAGGCAAAAAAACACAGGTACAAATATTGAAAAAGAAGAGTAAATACATAATTTTTAAATAATATTGTCTATCTTAAAAGTTAAGCATATTAACTAAGAATTCTTAGTATAAATAAATGTGGATTAAAATTTAATAATAGAGATAATATTATCATATATTCATGTTCATTTTGAAAAAAGCTCCATAAAAACACTGATACTACTACTCTCCCCAGAAGCAACAGGAATCAGAACTGAATTATAGACTTAGTTTTAACACCAAACTACATGTTTTTGAAAAAAAATTATTTAACTTCTCTCAGCACATTTCCTCAAGTATGAATGTCATAATCACTCCTGCTCTGTCTTTCACACAAACTGGCATTTACAACCAAATGAAATTATGTATGTGGAAATACTTGGTATAATGTGCACTGTACAGTATATTTTGGTGCTCGTTGCATCAACTAATTCAAAATTCCACCCCACTATTTAAACCAGAATGCACTAATCTCCCTCTCCCATCCTTGTGTTTTATTGTAGGACAAAAGGAAACTACTTTGATCTTTGATCATACAAATCAAATAAAATATATATTTACACTCCTTTTCATTTTGGAAATGAAATTATATCAGAAGTTCATTACAACCTTGCTCCAAGAAGAAAATTCAATAAAAAGAGCACAAATGATAAGCAATGCTTCAATTTAAAATTTCAATTTTTGTATATTGGTATTTCCAAGTGGGTCTTCTATAAAGCCAGATGCAGCCCAACTAATACCTCTTGGCCACAAGAGGGAGCTAAACATTTGATCCACTTGTTTAACTAAAGGCATCTTCTACCATATATCCTGTGCTATAGAATAATTAATAGCATTTTCAACTTGGGCTTTAATTTATGGCATAATTTCCATCACCTTGACTTAAAATCCTGCACCTCTCCTGGTTGACATCTCTATGACCTGCCTCAGATGAGAAGCACAGTAATTATAATATTTACATAAATAGTGGGGCTTTTATTTTTCTAAAGTACTTAACAAACATTCAGCATCAAAGACATAATATACCATAAGAGTGGGCTGACTGCATAACCATCTACAAAAAAATGCTTCCTCACAAATATTTCTTGTCTTGGTTCTTCCAGTAAAATTTGCCTAGAAGACTTTTATATTACTACTAAAAATAGGCATATCCTTAATAATGAATAACCTCCATTGTATAATTGTAACGGTTTTATGGAATATTATGCATAAAACATAAGGAGAACACAGCAAAATAACTATAAGAAAGTTTGTGATTTAAGAAATATTTTCAAATGTAACATTTAATCTTGTAAAAAGATTAAATGCTTAATGCAAACTGCCACTATTATCTCCATACTTAAATACTAAAAAACATACATACACACACACACTCTTAGAGAAATGACTGAAACAAGTAAGTGTTAGCTATTATTTTTACATTATGAAAGGCCAAATGATGTTACAAAATTAACAGCTACACCAGTTTAGAGAATCTTCATTTTAACTGTAAGGTAAGCACACAGGCTGGAGATATCATAGGACTCATGTAAAGAACTTTTCATTGGGAAATTATTTTGATTCTGAACTGTGTCTCAGGGTAAGACATTTATTAATACTTTACAAGCAATCAAGAGAAATTCCACATCTTAAAGTCTTCCTCTACCAATGCTTTACCCCTAGATATATTTATATACATTTTACATCTCCAGAAGAAAAGCATATTCAAAAGAGTCATGATATAAACATTTGAAATAAAAATAAAAAGAAGAGAAGCATACCTGGGTAATCTTCGGATACGTGTACTGAGTATGAAACACTGTTAAAACAAGGAAAAAGAAAAAAAGGCTCAAGTTACTTCTAAGGTAGCTATGTTTTTACAAAAGAAGTACCAACCTCATGTTACCCATTAGTTTATACAAATATAAGTGTAAACTGAACATCCAAACTGGATAAGAAAACCCTTTTTATATCTAACATAAGAAACTTACAGATTTTTAAGATACACTTTCCATGAGTCTAAATGGGTCTTTCTAAAACCATTTTGGAATATCTTTATCCCAACTTTTTTTTTAGTATAGAGGTCTTTTATTTCAGCCATGTTTAATATCACCCAATTTATGATCATTTGTTTTGTTTGCTCAAATTTCATCAAATTATCTTTTCTTACTTTTGCAAAAAAAGTATTTCTCCTATTTAGTATGGAACTCAAGAATTTAAACATTCATTTTTTAATATTGCTTCCCCACAATACAATGTACTTTTGAAAACTGTCCTTTTTTCCAAGATTTAACAAAATATAATGAAAGTATAATAGTTATTGTTCATCAGCCAATCGTTCAGCACCACTACATATATGTAAAATAAACTGCCTTTTACTTTCAGAAGGATTGAGGTGTCTCAAAAATAATTTTTTAAATTACATTTTGTACTTATATGAAAATTTAACATGCTTATTTGTTCACTTTTCTATCTCTATCAACTAGATTGCAAGTCTCTTGAGGTTTGAGTCTATATTTGTAGCATAGTCACCTATTTTAATGCATGACACACAGCACATATTCAATACTAGCTATTTGACAGGATCAGTGGAGCTGCCACCTGCCACAGAAAAGTCAAAATTTAGTTTAAGTTCAGCCAAATTATCTGCCTGTTAAGACAAAAAAAAAATCACTTCTCTTCGAATGAACATACAGAAGACAGAGTTTATGCAAAGCATAATTCCCAAAGTGAATCCAATACAATCCAAAATTACTTACTGTATGCATAAATAGGAAAATGTAACCTATTTTCTAAAGGAAAGATGACCCATGTGTTGTGATTACCCACTGTGATGTCAGAACAGTAATTGTAAGTAATCGTAAGGATGTAAAGGCAAACCCAATCTGAAGAAGAGAGAAACAAAAACAGACTATCAGGAACTTCTAGGGCATTAGCAAAAGAGCAAATATTTGTATAATTAGAGTTTTAGAAGGCTGAGGAGAGCGAGCATAATGCAGAAAATAATTGAGGAAATAAACGAAAATTTCCCAATTTGGTAGAAGACACAGGTGTGCATATTGAAGAAACTCAGAAAACCTGACATAGAATAAGTTAGTACAAAGAAAATTACACTCAGGTATGCATAGTCAAACTGCTAAAAACCAAATATAAGAAAAAATTTTAAAATAAGTCAGCAACAAAAATGACACATTACATACAAGGAAATGATGATAAGAATCAATCTTGACTTTTTGAGGAGAGACAAATACCAACCCAGAATTTTATATCCAGTCCATATATCCATCAAAAATGATGGCAAAATAAAGAAATTTTCAGATAAAAGAAAACCGTGAAAATTTGCTACTAGAGATCTAGTATAAGCAGTATAAGAGCAGTATAAGAAATCCTAAACAAAGTTCTCCTGGTTGAATGACATCAGAAAGAAAGTCAAATATTCAAAAGGAATGAAGAGCACCAGAAAGGGTATATATAAAACACTATTTTTCCTTAATGTTTCTAAAATACATATGACTGTCTAAAGTAAAAATTATAACGCTTCATTGTGGGATTTAAAACATAGGTAAATGTAATACATGTGACTATAGCGTAATGATAGGGCAGGGTCAAATGCTTGCAAGTTCCTTACATATTATGTGAAACGGTATGATATTAACCCTAAATAATAACTCAAAGAAAAGTTAAGGAAATATATTGCAATCCATAGAGCAAGCACACATGCAGATGCACACACACACACATCACTAGAAAAGCCAATAGATAAATTAAAATGGAATTCTAAAAAACATTTTGGAACATTTAGCCCAAAAGAAAGCAGGAAAGGAGTAACAGAGGAATAAAAAACAGAAAGAATAGAAAAAAAAAAAAAAAAAAAAAAAAGAAAATGTAACCAAAATCCAACCGTATCAATAACTGCATTAAATATTAATGGACAAGACTCACTGAACAAAAGGAAAAGACAACCATAATGGATAAAAGAAAGCAAGACTCTCCAGGTTATCTTTAAGAGATCCACATTAAATATAAAGATATAAAGATTTAAAGTAAAGGATGGAAAAGATACACCTTGCCAACGGTAAGCATAAAAAGACTGAAGACAAAGACATAAAGAGATTTTGCATATTAACAAAAAGGGTCAGTTCATCAGGAAGAAAGCATAACAATCATAAATATGTATGGACCTAATAACAAAGCTTCAAAATATATAAAGCAAAACCTGACAGAATTACAGGGGAAAACAGACAACTCTACAATCACAGTTTGAGTAATTAACAGAACTAGACAAAAAAAAAAAAATCATTAAAGACACTGGAAAATCTGAAACTTACTTTCATAGAGCACTATAACTACAGAATACTAAGATATACCATATGCTGAGCTATAATATAAATATAAATCTCAATAAATTTGATTGGGTGGATGACATGGTTTATCATAGTTCATACCCTGGATTTCCTGGCTCATCTTACCTTAATGACATTGAGGTTTTGTTTTTTTTGTTTTTTTGTTTTTTTAATTTCAACTTATTATGGGGGTACAAAAGTTTAGGTTATGTATATTGCTCATTCCCCCCCCACCCCCCCGACATTGAGTTTTAAGTCCTAAAAAGTCACTGCTTTTTAGAATTTGTGACTGGACTTAGGGCTTTGCTACTATGGCCACAAAGCAATGCAACCCTCCCAGGCAAGCTCAAGTTCCCAAGACTCCACCAGACAAATCCCTTGCATGCTACTTAGTCCTAGGAAAAGATGAGGCACAGACAAGAAAAACTGAATGAGTAGATGGGTAGGAAAGAAGGAAGGTTAGTAAGACCACATACTGATGCTGGTCTTTCATAAAGCATATTTAATTGTTCAATTTTTAATTCAAGAAGCATTTTTGGTAAGCTGGTATAAGCCAAACATTGTGTTAATGCCAAATAAGATCTAAATAGGAAAAACATCAGGAGAGATACCTTTGGATGATTAATTCAGAGGGAAACAGAGAATCTGAAACATGACGAATATGACAGACAAAGGAATTCGAAGATGCTAGAGCACAATAGTATTTTTTTTTTACTTTTTACTTTTTAAATAAATATTGATTCACATGAAGTTGCAAAGATTGTGTACAAGGAAGTCTCAGGATATCACCCAGTTTCCTCCAGTACTTACATATTATGTCTACTAAATATTAATACCAAAACCAGGAAATTGACATTAGTGAAAAGTTTGTATATAGTTCTATGTCATTTTATCATACATGCATCACATACCCACTACCACAAATCAAGATGCAGAACTATTAGATCACTCAAAGATGTCCTTCAGGCTAGCCTTTTGAGTCAAACCCATCTCCCTTCACCCAACATCCCTAAGCCCAAGCAGCCACTAATCAGTCCCCCCCTCTCTGTAATTCTGTCATTTCAAGAATGACACATAAATGGAATTATACTGTATGAAGCATACTAGTACTTTAAAGCAGAATTAGTATTTTGAAAAAATTACTAGGCAATATTTAGGATAGACTGAAGAAAAGATCAGATTAAAAGCCTATCATAGTAGTAAAATATGAGCAAGTATCAGTGGGAAAGTATGTAATGGGAATGAGAAGGAAGGAACAAATGGCAGATGCTGGATCCCAGCCAAGAGTCCAGCTTTGGGAATCATGGCCATGAATCAAATGCCAAGCATTAGAAGATAAAATATCCATGGCAATGGTGCCTCAAACAAACTGTGGGAAATATACACTATGACCCCATATGGATTTATTTTCCCATGATTCACTCTCATACAGTGGAACTGTACTATGTAGAAATAAAATTGATGATCAAGGCACCCTTTCTGATCTGGCAGTATTATGTGACAGTAGCCTGGCCCCTTGCCAGAGATTATTATACTCAGGACTAAGCTGAATTAATTCCCCACAGTCTATCATCTCAACCAACAGCATTTTGCTTCATTTTTTATCCAAATCAGTGTCTACACCCAAAATGAGGCCTTAATTCATTCCTTTGTCTACCTCCAGTTAGAGAGCCTGGTGTAGTTTGCGTTAGACAAACAAGTAAAATCCCAGCTTTGAGGCTTACTAGCTGGCTGGCGTAAGAAAAATCAGTTAAATACACTCAGTCTCCTTTCAGTAAAATGGAAGAATCCATACCTACCTTACGAGCTTGCTGTGATGATTTAATGACTTAACAGGTGTAAGGACCCCAGGACAATCCAGACACATAGCAGCAGGTGCCGAGTCATTTTAGTCAGCTTCCAGCACAAGCAATTAAACTTCACAAAAGTGAAATTTTACATGAATCAATGTTTTCTGGGGAAATCAATTTGCTAAAAAGTACTATATGTTACATTTATTGGAGACCAAAGCTAACACTGATGATTTTATTATTGTCCTCATGATATGAGGAGACATTCCTATGCTCATGATCATACCTAATTTTTCAAATAGAAAATAGAAAACAGAAGCCCTGCAAAATGATTCATCAGCTCCTTGTGCTACAGCATTTTTTTTTTGGTAGTATACCAGAAGGAAAATCACCAGGACTGTAAAATCCTAATCAGTTTCACTTTGTGGCTTACAGAGTTCTAAGGGAAACAATCTAGTACAGGCAGACATGGATGATTAAGCTAAAGGATCTAATAGGTTGTGCCAAAAAAAAAGTGCAAAGAGTAAAGCTTTAGTAGATTTTAAGAGTATGGGTAGTATGTGCTATACATAATACATAGCATAAAGCAGGCAAAAAATATTGTGGACAAGAGAAAATGAAAGACGGTGAACATGAAAAGAAAGAAAAACCTGGAACAAGCTCTGAATTCCTATTCAGGAAGAAAAAATGCCTTCAGAATTTTGGAACGTGCTAAATTATGATGAATTACATCAAGGTGCTTTGCCAGAGAAACTCAGGTCAATCAAATATGTGTTTGGTATATACAATATGCATAGCACAGTGCAAGGTTCTTAAAATCACAAGCTTGAAACTAGAATCTATAAATTATTTCTATTACACTTCAATAATTTTCAAACAAAATGGTTACTTTCACCTCTTACTCCTCTAAAAGCATCTGGCCCAACCAAAGACATCCTTCCACAGCCAACAGCTGCTAAAGGAGTTCCTGAAGCAGCCCTTAGGGGTTCAATATCTACCTAATTTTGTATTTAGTTTATATATTTGTTTACACCTATAATTGAAATTATTCATGAGGTCTTTCTTGAATCTAAACTTACTACTCATTCCATTACCACTTTTTTCTTTCTGAAATGTCTGCAAAGAGCTAAGGATGAACAGAATTTAGCCTTAGCGCCCAAGTTCATAGATTAAAGAAAATTCTTTTAAGAGTAGAAGATGGTAGTTTTTACATAATAAAGATCAGAACTTAGAATTGAAGATGAAAGAGCTTTAGACTTAGAAGACCTTTCTGGTACACTGACTCAATATCTGTATTTTACAGATGGGCCCCAGAATGTTCTGACTGCCATCTGTAACGCAAAACTCCTGGATCCTGAGCTCATACTTTTTTCAATTACACCCAGAAGTTTTGACGGAGCAAGCAAAAACCAACATTTTATTGTGCAATACTTTTTTACCTTCCCCTCTTAAATTTAAAACAATTTCTCCAATAAACTACACCCTCACATCTCTTATTTCTCTCAGATCAGACTTTCAGAATTTACCTTAGGAAAAGCAAAATGCAGAAACTAACAAAAAATTGCAGCTAATGACAATCAGTCCTCCACCCTAGCTGAGAGGCTTATGAATACAGATATGAATTTTCTTTGTTCACTTACAAGTCAGCAGATGATACCTGAGACTATATAATCCCCACACCTTACCCCCAGACACATTGGAGTTTTCGAAAGGAAAATTCACTCCAACACTTACGGTTCTATCTCCCTCCCTCTTTTGTGCTGGAGGGTGAAAGAGATACTGTCCCATTCCACCTCCAGACCCAACTCTACTATCTCAAGCTAGCGGGTGATCTGGAGCATGCTAGAAGCTCACATTTGCTATTATACTTTGGTGCCATTCAATTCCCAAAACATTCGCCTTCACGTTCATCTTCCAAAGACATTTTCAAATTGTCCAGGTCAACAAGCTATAGCACCCTCATTCTTCAACATTATGAGCTAAAATCTTTTTATCATTTATCCAGGATTAGGGATTTCCAGAGCGCTCTTTTCCTCTTTAATAAAAAATCCTCCCATCACCCATGTATCCATATGGACAATGCTAAGTTGCACATAGTTTCATGACCTTGTTTCCTTTACCTTTAGCTCACCAAATCAAATGGCTAACCTTGGACCTTGACTTCGAGTGAATTCCTCCCCTTTTAAAATCTCAAAACACCCGTGTTCCACTTTCTAACCACAATTTTATCATTTTCCAGTTCTCATTGCTTTATTTCGGCTCTCTGACATCCACAAACCATGCATTCTTAGTGTCTTTACCGGTCCCTCCAGGCTTCATCTACATCTTTCTGTGACTGTAGATACCAGTCTGCTTCTCCACAGCATCTGCAACTCCTTCACTGTGCAGCTCCTACCTTGCCCATGCAGCTTACCTACCTGATCCTACCAGTTCCAAACTATAGAGGAAGTCATATTTGGCATTTTCACCTCCAGTGCTGCTGGAAAGGACAGTGAAACCTAGGGGCCTGGTGCCCTACAGACAAATGGTCCTCAATACCACCTAGTAACGACTCTGCTCAGTAACACCAGAAACCATCCCTCATGGAACCCCTTGCTTTTACTTCTCATTGATTTTTCAAGTATTTACAACTTTCCAACACCCTATAATAACCTGCCCTTTCACTATCATCAAAATATTTTCTTCCCACATTAAGAGAGATTATCATATGACTATTCCCCTACAGCAGTTCCTCAATTCTGTCTCCCACCACCCACCACCTACAAGCTCTCTCCTTGCACCTGGAGGAGGAATTGTCTGTCCTTTTATTGAAGACTAATCCACCTACTTGCTGTATAAAACTCATAAACCCACACTCCATTTGGGACTTTGTTCTGTTAATTTAATCTAAAAATTCCACAATTTGAAATCTATCAAAAATATACAATTATGTTGGAAAAAGTTTAGCCACAAAGATATTAATACTATTTGAAATTTAAAAATGAGTTTTAAAAAAGCTAAACTGCCAAAATAATAGGATTATATGAACTATTGTATAGACACAATATAATAATACTAGGCAACTGTGAAAAAATAATGAGATAGAAGAATACTTAGTGAAAGAGATAAGTGTTTCTGATGCATTAAGGTAAATATAATTTGAACAGCTGAAACATATTTCCATGAACATGAATAAATATATCTACTACAAATATACACGGATACATATACTGATAGAAACATGGCTTTAAAAATGACAAATTTTAACAGTTGTTCCCTCTTGGTTATTGGATGAAAGTAAATTTTATTCTTTGCACATATTTGCATTGTTTCAACCTTTAAAATAACAGTGTATTGTGTAATAAGAAAAAAGCTAGTAACGTTTAAACTCCATTTACACTATAACTCCTTCTAATTATCATTCTACTTCTCTTCATTTTAAAGCCAAGTTTTTACAAAGAATGACCTAACCCTTTCTCTCAACCCACCCACTTGCACATCCACATTATAATCGGGCTTCCACTCCTACTCCTCCCTCCACCATAATTCTGCTTCTTCAGGTAGCCACTGGCCTTTTTCCCCCTAGTTCTTTTCTTACATGAATTCTTTAATCCCTTGACTTGTCACATCTTCATATTTCAAGTTGAGTTTTCATATTCCAATGCTTTCCAGGCCATGCTTACTGCTCTATTTTTTCACCATGAATAATCTCAACCATATCCATGACAGTCTCCTACCAACATAAGCAGAAGACTCAACAACGCTGTGCCTCCAAATCAAAGATGTACTTTCTTTTTTTTGCATTTTTAATAGGATCATTTCATAAGCAAATTAAATCCAACTTTTACAAAATGAAACTCATAGCCTTCTTTATAATAATTTTCAACTTAGCAAATTAAATGCCAAAAAAAGAAAATTAGGGACAAATAGTAGTAGCACCTGCTGTTAGGAACTATAGGTCTATCTACCACTTCACCATATCAGGGCACAAGTCCCTTGGCCATACTCTGAGGCAGGGAAATTCTGATTTAGTAGAATTCAAGTGGGACCTGAAAATTTGCCTTTCTAAAAAGCACATCACATTGATTCTGATGAAGGTGAACTCTGGACTCTGTTTCCAAAAAACACAGCTATGAATTCTACAGAATAAAATTCTAACTTCTATGTCTGCCAAGACTTTCATGATCTGACCCATAGCTACCTGTCCAATCAAAATTTCTACAAATTCTCACAAACCGTAACTTCTAATCACCTTATATCATTCCAAAACATGTCATTTTTATTTTTTTTACATAGAGGATATGAGCCATTATTAACTGTGTGACCTCAGGGTAGATGATGAACCACTCAGCCTCAGTTTTCTCAGTGATAGTACCTATCTTTAGGGTTGTTATGAGAAGTAAACAAGTTAATATATATAAAGCAGTTAGAAAAGAAATCTGACACACATAGTATTCAATAAATATTAATATTAACTCTTTATTACTCACTTCCTTCCCCCTTCAAGACTGAATCTCAGGGACAACTTCCTATGGAAATTCTCCAACAATCCAGGCAGACTAGGACGTCCCTTCCCCTGTTTACTCACTTCACCTGGACATTAACTGTCCTATACACTGAAGATACTAACCAAATAACACAGTAACTTATCAGTCAATAAATAATTTCTAAATAAATTGTATCTTTTTCCAAAAATGCTTGAGGATATACCATGACAGTCCTTAGCAAAATAACTGCTACTTGGGTACATGTTTAAAATTTTGATAAAAATAAGCAAATGCTGGCACCCAACAGTTCACGGTGTGGATACACACCACTGTGCACAGTGAATTTCAGGTCCTTCTATCACATCCTCTCCATATCCTCTTTGCGATTTACCTAAGTAGAATGGGTCAAACGTGCTCTCTGAAGTTTTCATTTTCAATCTTCACAGTGGGAACAATACTTGCATTGTTACCACTCCCAATAGTATGAGCTAAAATTCAATGACACAATATAGGATACGATCTCAGAGATGTTCCAAAAAATGGAAGCATTAGTTACTTTTTAGTAGAAATAGTATGAATAGAAATGTTAGCATTTCAAAGTGATTGATATAGTTTACTTGCCAGAAGAGTGCACTATACATGAAAGTGTTTATTTAACCTACTCCTATCCTGAAAGTGTAAGGAAAGGAATATCACTTCTCCTAGCCCGAAGAGGGGGGTGGTATGGAGAATGTTTGAGAAGGAATTTATTGCAACATCATATATTCCAAGCAAGGGATAAGGATGCTTTAATTCAAGAACACTAATGACAACTGAGCACAACTATCTGCCTCTGTCCTTCGGAGCCATTCCACTTGAAGACAAGAGAACTAAGTTCTCATTTCAGAAAAGAAAATACATCTTTCTCACCTCTGAAATAAATTATTTACCACCTTTACAAAGTCAAAAAGATGAAGATGCTTGCCCAACAAATGTTAGTTTAGTTTCTCAATAATATATGTTCCAGTTTTTAAAACTTATTTTAAAATAAGTAACTCCTCCTTCCTAGCATGTAAGGGAGTCAGTTACCAAAAATTATTTTGATAAAGTTATTACAGTTTCAGCAAGTGAAGTAGCAGAATCGAAAGTAATATTTTGTTTGTTTGTTAAGCAAGTGGCCAAGTCAGCAACTTCTATGCTTAAATATTAAATGTTCGGACTTTTAAGTAGCTATCTTCTCAACGTGGAGGAACTTGAGAGAACTAAGTCCAACTATGATGTATGCTTTATTTATGGTATTAAAAAATAAGTGAGAAAACTGTTTTTATTACACTACCTTAGTTCCATGCAGGAGTTCACAGTATATTTAAATAAAGCTCTGCTTCTCTCTCATTCCTTACTTATAACCAAAAAAAAAAAAAGGACACAAATATAATACAATTCTGATAGGAACAGTAGACAGAGCATGTCCAGTCACCAAACACTGACACCTCCATTAAATTAATTATGTAAATATTATTTCCATATTTCTTCCCAAAAGTTTAATTTCTGGACTTCGCTGCACAGTTTGTAAGTCTAACTAATTCAAGATTCTTTTGATACATATTCACAAACATGTAGATGCCTTTATCTTAACTGTTTTACATCTGAGTTCAAATTATAAATGTTTATAAAAAGTTTAAAGCAGTTAGAAATAATTTACATACCAAGACTGAAAACCTGAACATGACTGAATAATTCTAAAGTTGAATTAAGGCTTTATTGAAGCAGGAGAACATGTTTTAAGAAAACTCTATGAATATTCAGAGAGATAATTCCAAGAGACAGTATGATACTCTCTCAGCAACTTTCTCAAATATTTAAGGTAAATAAAATCAGTCCTCTCCAAGATGATTTCTTGGGGACTTTCAAACACAATTCTTAATAGCACCTACAGCCCCTGCGGGATCCGGCCCACCTTCTTGTCTCATCCTTGTCTTGCATCATGTCCTGTGTTCTGTTTATGCTCCAGCAAAGACGACTCCTTTTCAGTTACTGTGCATGCCATTTTCCCTCTGCCTGGAATTCTCTCTCCCTTCCTCCTACTCCTTTTGTTTGGTTAACTCAGTCTCATCCTTCAGATCTCAACTCAAATGTTGTCATCTAGGAAAAAACTTTCTGAGGACCCTTCCCAGACTTGGTAAGATCTTACCACAGAGCAGTTAAGTGGTTTGTAATTACACACCCGTTTGCATGACTTATTAACATTTGCGCCCCCCACTAAATCCATGAGAGAAGGCACCTCTGCTTTCTTCCCATTGTAACTCCAGCACCTACCATCTACCTAGCACATAGTTAGAACACTATAAATACTTACGGAATGAATGTTTATTAAAAATGTACAAACCCCTTGATCTCCCAACTCTAAATAACCTTCCTCTCAAAATTACTTTGCAAATACGTTTACAACCTGAAGAGCACACGAGGAAGAGCACAGACTTTAGAATATGCAGGTTTGAAATCATTTCTGCCCTTACTACCTATATGAATATGAGAAAATTAAATTGGCTAACCCCCTTCTGCTTATCTGTTGAGATAATATCTACTTCCTAGAATTGCCAAGAAGATTGCAAGAAAAACCATATGTGGAAGAAAGCAGCTTGTGTAGTGAGAGATGATGATTATAAAAATGATTTCTCGACTCCCCACCTCCAAAACAATTAAAGAATGAGTAGAGCAAAATAAATCTGCAATGGACATCCACAAGGCCTCCTCCATATCCATTCCACTCCCTCCCTCCCCACTTCGTATGGAAACCCTCCAGTCTGCATGAGGAGAACCCCTTTTCCCAGGTGGGAGAGGAAGGCTGAGTGACTGGATAAGCCGACCAGGATAACGGATCCCCCCCTCTGTGGCAAGAAAGAGGAGTCACACAGCCTATGCGTCTAGCACTTTGGCCTCAGTGGTTGGTTCACGGTGATCGATTCAGAGCAAACCTTGGACTTTTGTTCAGTGGTTGCTCAGAAGTCTCTCGCTCCTCCTGGATGTGAATGAGGAAGCATAAAGCCCTAGTTTCCCCTGGTAGCCAACTCGTACCCATGAGGAAGCAGGTCTAAGAATGTGCCTGACACAGAAACAGGTAAAGCTTAGAAAATTTCAGAGACAGAAGCAGAGCCCTGATCAAACTAAACCAAAATCTCATTATCAATAAAAGTTTTATTACATGAACAAATAACTTTCCTTTTACTGTTTAAGCCAATATGAAATATTTTTGTTTCTTACAACAGAAATCACCCTAATTTTATGCAGACCTATTGAAGTGCCTGAGATATTTTAATGTAAACATCTACAAGCTATTTACATTAAAAACTCAATGTAAACATATAGCCTTGATTTAATTTTATGATTTTTGCCTAATTATTTTGACGTAGAGAATACATACTAGTGATTTAGTTTTTCAAGTAATATTCATAAATTTTACAGAATTTATGATCTAAAAACAATTGTAATAAATTAGACACACATTACACAAGAAAAAAGTATAAGTACACAAGTTTTATTATTTTTCTTTTTGTCAAAAATAAGGTCATTTTCTCTATGAATTAACATTTTCCCCCTAGTGGTTACATAGGCTTTGACTCATTTTGTTAAAATGCTATAAATATGTATAATTGGATTTGGAAAGTCATAGTCCTATCCACTGCTTTTCCTGTTTTTGTTTTCTTTTTGGCCTACAGCCTTTTGGGAGGATAGTAATTAAATTAGGGAATGGTAATACTTATAGATTTTAGAATAGTATTTCTAAGTGCTTACTAAAATCAGTTCATCTTTCACTATTCATTAAGGTTTTGAAAAATATTTTGTTCTCACAAGGTTAATGTGGAAGGGATAATAACCTGAAAACAAGGATACAGTGCCTAAATTTGACATATTTTGACCACGAAGTTAATTGATTAGTATTTAATTAGCAAATGCAATTTATTCTTAAGCCAATGAATATGTAACTAAAAGCCCCCAAGTTACAAAAATCTAAGATAGGTATGTGCATGGTTTTACTAAAGGAAAGGTGGCAGTTTAACAGGACAGTTACAATTACAACATTAACTTTGAATATATGTCTAAAACTGACGTGTAGATTTTCTATCATGTAGATTTTCTGTGTAGAAGCAAAAGGCAGACCCAAGATCCAATGAAGCAAGAATAACAAGATTAAATCAACTGATCAGGGACATTCATTGTGGCTATTTGCTGTTGACACTGTTTTAATATTCTATTTTCTAACAGATATATGAAGACGACCTTTATCTTTCTTTCTTTCTAAGCTATAATTAACTCTCAATTTTGTGGGCACTGCTTGTATAAACTAAAATGAAACCTTTTAAAATAGCATCTGATTCTCACTGATGCTTCCAGAATTCAGAAACTTCTAATGAGTGTTATTACTTTTCATGGCAAAATAGTTATTGTCATAGGTTCAATAAGAATGTGTCTTCCCTTTCTACCAGTATATTATTAGAAAAATTGATTTTGTAACCAAGGCTATTCCAGGAGTATCATATTTGAAAATGATTTCATGTAATCAGAAATGACAAGCGACTATTAAGAAACAAGGAATGACTTTATATATGGAGTTAATACCTACAAACTTCTCCCAAGAAAACTGGCCTAATACCTAGCTGACTGACATGTTCCCAGACTTACAGGTGGTGAGGAAGGTCACTTTCTGGCCAGACAGGAGCCTTAGCAAATTCTGGGAGCCTCAACCTAACAGAAATTCACCCCATTATATAGGTACTGAAGGTGAAATCTGGTGGAGAGAGTTTCTTGGTTTTGGTTTTCTAGCCTCAAAGAAGCAAAATAATACAGGCTTTTAAAAACCCAATCCAAGATGTCTTATGAAAATTTCAGAACAGTTCATTCTGTCACCTTGCTCAATAGTTGCCCAATAGTTCAGGGTTCTAGATTTGCACATTCCAGGAGGCCTATAGGACTAATTAACACTCTAGTTGTAGCTTTTTTTTTTTTTTTTTTTTGATGAGGAATTACCTTTGGAAATTATTTATGATGGCAGGAAGGAGACTCTGAGAAAAAACTGCAAAAACTTTAAAAATGGGCAAAAAAAGATCTTGGGTGTTTTTCCACTGGAAAGGTGGGCATAAGTTGTAGAAAACTGATAATGATGCAAGTGATTCTTATTCATGGCATTACAAATGAATTCTGTCTGCTGAAGTATATCTCAGTAAGTTAAATATCTATACCTCCAATTCTCATTTGAACTATCTTTCGTATGCAAATATAAGCAAAGAAGCTCTGAAATCCCTAAGTGAATGTCTCCTTATTTCAGATTAATTTAGGTGCCAAACTGATTAAGTCAACTTTACAAATACATTAGACTTGGCTTAAAATATTTCTAGGTTTTGAAATTAGAGGTAACTAAAATGTTCACAAACAGGGATTGCTTCAATAATGATACATCCATTACAAAGATGCTGCAACCATTAAAAGGGATGTACGACTAATCTAATGAGGCTGTAGCCCCATTTCTGTAAGGAACAATACGTAAACAAATGCATACAGATGCACAGAGAAGTGTCTAAGGATATATACAATGTGTCACAAGTCACTCTCTGTATGGAGTTGTAATTGAATAGAGCTTTTTTTTTTTTTTTTTTTTGCCTGGTACGCTTTCAGGGGGAAGGTTTCTTGGTTAATTGATTGTTGTTATTATTGATGGTGTTTGGCCTTCCTTTCTAATTTGGGGGGAATAAACTTTATTAGTAGTAATCAAATATATTTATAAAAGGAAACACACTAGATTTCAGTTCAAAAAAATGTATTCCATAGTTCAAATAAGAATATATTCACTAATAAAATGGGGAAAACTTCCCTAGATCTCCTGGCTTGATCCTTACTCATCCTTCAGGTATTAGTTTACTTTTTTACATTCTTAAGCCCTCTCTCCCAGCTTCTACCCTACACTGTCCAACCTGACCCACACAAAGTTAAGTCCCCTTACTAAACACTTTTGTAGGGCCCTATACTAAACCCTCCTTAAAGTTTTCATAGTTGTAATTTGGATGAACATCAGACTAATGTTTCTTTCCCCCACTAGATCTAATTTCTCTATATATCTTATTCACTGTTGTGTCCCAATGTTCAATACATATGCCAGTTGTACCCAAAGAAGTCTTCAAAATATATGTGCAGTTCCCTTGCCATGTATACTGAATGATTCTCAAAAATTGAGAGAAGAAAAAAGTATTTTATGTCTTATCAAGGATAACCTAAATCCAATTACTTTAAGTTTCTTTGTAAGTCTGATTTTAGAAGAGATAAATAACACTTGTCTTTCACTCATAGGAACAGATATTTAAGATACATAATATTTTAAGGAATATGATCTGGCCTATAATGTGCCTGCATGAAACAAATCATTGTAATGGAATTTGATTGTACTGTATAATGTGAAATGAGAACAAAGAAGTCACATTGTCTGTTTATACACTACGTGCAGAGGGTTCAAGTGCATGCATCTATAATTCAACATGCCCCAAATCATGAAAATATTACACTTGATATTTGCAACATTGATTATAAAATCTGAACAAACAGCAAAGGGCACTTTAAAGACCTGAAAT
The DNA here is from genome assembly GCA_028533085.1 of Varecia variegata. Classification (NCBI taxonomy): domain Eukaryota; kingdom Metazoa; phylum Chordata; class Mammalia; order Primates; family Lemuridae; genus Varecia; species Varecia variegata. Next base: position 148,497,355 of record CM052439.1, on the reverse strand, counting down.
GTCAATATTTACAGGCCACACAAATATGTTTAAAATAAATTACAGAAAACATTCTGTTTGGGGAGCTACCCAAGAGCCAAACAAATGTACACCAGAATCCTATTATAGTACAATACTACCACACGAGAGAAGGAACCATCAATTTGGCTTATAAAAATGTTCTTCCAGTTACTACATACTCTTTTGTTCACAATGAATTTCTATTATAGTAATATGTTATAGTGATACTAATAATATTGAGACTCTAGAATATAGGTTTATTTAACACTTGATTCTGCGTATTTTAATCTAGTTTGTTATGGTTTGAATTTTAGGGTGTTCATAAATAGCACACTGTCTCAGCTTCCCTTTCTAGGCAATGCATGTTTAAAAAGTAAATCCATATCTTGGCATCCTTGGTTTTGGCACTATAAATTCACTAAAAAAAAAAAAAAAAAAATGGAAAACTCTAACACCCATGAAAAGTCACTTCTGTATTTCTAAAAATAAATATACCTCTAGCTCCAGATAAGTCAACAAAGAAATTTCTCAGGCTATAGAATGCAGAGAAAAGCAGAGAGTGAGAGAGCACTAACTGTATTTATTTGATCAATCAATCTGAGGTAGAAAATATATATTAGCTATCCTGGTGACATTTGCAATTTAGATGAGAATTATACAGTTCTAACAATAAGAACTGTATTATTAGATGAGAATAATACAGTTTATGAAATAGGAGAGTAATTTTACCTAACAGTAAATATATTACTGACAAATTAATTTGTTTGAAATAATTACATGGTTTTGAGCAAACCATCTGCCTACATACTGCCCTTTGTTATCATGAAGGAATACATATGATTATCAGGACTTCAACTGTCCAATGACAGCCCAAAGTAAACGAAGAACTGGATATAATTTCTGCACCATCACACAAATCTTTTCTTCTCTTTTTCCCCCTTTCTTTTTCTTAAAAGCGCCAGTGAACCATGAAGGGAAGGGGAAAAAATTTCCTTCATGAGATTTTCCAATCCTCATTCCCTATCTTCAAAAGAGATCCTTGATAAAATATTACAGATTTCACATACACCAATTGACAAGAAGATAAACGTCCAGATGGGATCTGAGATAAAACCTCCATAAAAAAGGAAGATGGAGCTCAATGTTAAAAGCTTTTTTATGATTCTTTTCAACATGTTTATATTTAATACCATTAAATCACAGGCTCCATTAAGATCTCCTGAATGCTTCTGAAAGTATTTTTCATAACAAAGTGTGCTACCTAAACTTACCTTCCTTTTTAGTAGTTAGTTCCTGTTCAGAGTAGGAGGAAAGAAAGGAAATGTTCTACATAAGAAAACGCCACTTAAGGAAGGCTTTGGAGGGAAGTGTATAATATTTGAGAACACACCAGAAATTGGTAAGTACTACAGATTTAAGGAAAAGATGAATGGGAGAACCAGATGTGTAGGAAACTGTATATAGGGAATCTGACATGGTAGGAAAATAAGTAATCATACTGTATATTAAAATGAAGCCTCAAGTGATATGAGATAGAAAAATGATAAGAAAAACATGAGATTCTGCCATAGATGTTAACAAATTGTCCTTTGGGGTAAAACAAATTGTGAACTTATGAGTCAACTGACGAGCCATTTTCTAAATTATTCAACAACCATTATTTCTGTCCCTGAGTATAGTTTAGTTGAAACTATACTATAGATATAAATACTGCTATCTATAGTTTAATATAATCTTTCAAAAAGTGACTTCTTATAAAACACACATATTAGAAGTCGATCAATCCAAAAATCTTTTAAGAGCTTCAAAAAGACTTCATTGAGAATTTTAAAATATGAAAAACGTATTTTTAAGTGAAAAAAATTATTTTTCAAAAACTATTAGTACTAACAATTTGAATGTTCAGTTCTTTTTTAAAAGTCAAGTTACCCATTAAAGACTCCAATAGACTCCATCTGTTATGTCAGGAGCAAGTTTTTCACCCATTGTGAATCATTCATCTATGACCACAGACCAGAAATTAAAAAGTACTGTTATGTGAAAACTATTCAGTTTCATTTTCTATAGTTAAAAACAAAAAAAGATACAATCTGCTGAGTCAATGCTATTCTATGTCATTTGCATTTATCATTAAAATATCAACTTGTACTACTTTGTTCTCAAAGCCAAATTACTCAATGAAATACCGAATGTTTCCAAAGTAGTGCTTTAATTAGTTTTTTATGCAAATATCAGTCTGCATATCTACTATTTCTATTCAGAATTTCTTTTAACCATTTCTAGCAAATCTCTACAAAATATTTTTACATTTATAACCTAAACAGAAAACTGGATTTAAAAATTACAAATAATGTGCACTACTTTCTACAGATAATACTATCACATTTTATGTTTGTTAAGGTTCTCCCCCATATTGTATATATTCATTTTTCCAGATTCTAATTACATCTCCAACTTTTTTATTTTATTTTTTTTTTATTTACCACTATTGCACATCAGTGGCACCTCCAACTTTTTTAGAAGTGATAAATTATTGTTTATTTATTGCATTATATTGCTACTGCCAGCAATAATGAGTAAAAAAACAATGTTTTCTCATGCTCACACTAATCCTTTGGGAAAATTAATGACAATAAAAATCATCATTACCTGATCTCTTATCTGATTATCATTAGTCTCTGATCTGAAACCCTGGTGGCCAGATGTTTTTCAAAATTCAGAATTTTTCATATTTTAAGGAAGATAATAGAGTGCACAAAACCCCCAGTGAGAAACTTTGTCATTAAATACAATAATATATCCATAGGGAGATGCGTGAATGTTCTCACTACCTGGCTTAGAGTAAACTATACATAATCTCATGTCAATTCAGATCAGTTTGCCACTAAATGTATTTGGGCCAAACTTATAAAATAATTTTGTTTCAATTTTCAGAGCTTTATGGATTCAGAAATTCTGGATAAGAAATTGTATCCAAACTATATATTAATACCTAAAAGGATAACTCATGAGGCCAAATTCTGTAATTAAGCAAACGCATAACTGTGTATAGTAAGAAATCTATAAATACATACTTAAGCATTGAGTCCTATACCTTACGCATTCCCAATGACTGTGTCCAAAGAAATGAAAAATATCTGAAGGTGATAATGAACATTTCCTATCATACTAAGATTAGGATGAATATATCTTTACAATAGAAATAACAAAAAGCTGTCTAGTGACCCTTTATTCAGAATAAAACAAGCACATCTTTCTTCTTTAGCATATAAATAAATTTAAGAACTCTACCAGACTTCCCAGATTTAGATGAGCTAGACCTATACAAGCAAATGCACACTGTTATGAATTACCTATTTTACATTTTCATTTGACTCAAGTCCAACAGACCAACATATTCATTCTTTTGGACAGAAGAGCACAAGAGAGCTCAATTCAAAACAGAAATTCAAAATGGAGAGACTTTTGTTTTCATTTCACTCTCTAAAGGCCAACCAAAGGATAAAAGGTTGTGGAAATGGAAAAAAAAATGTATCTATGATCTCAATTTCACAGAGAGTTAGGTTGGAACAGAAGTCAGAAATCACCCAGTGCACACCCTTCATTTTACAGATGAACAAACATAAATTTAAAGAGACTCATTCAATTCCATGTGAAGCCAGTATTAGAGCCAGGTTTCGTGGCATTTTCCTCTAAGTCACTCGGCCTCTTGTGATTTTTCACACTGAGCTTTTCTGTAGCAAGAAACTTCTGGTTACTTTCGACAAGATCTAGTATTTCTTGCTCAAAATATTTTTGAACATACAGTCAACAGAGTAAAGTTTTGCCCCATGTGATCCAAACTCCATTTGGTAACCTTCCCTTACAGGTTACTTCCATGTCTTTTAATTAACATACCTAAGTTTATGCAGTAATTTCTTCACCCATTAAACTTTACTTTTGATCATTATTAACAAAAAAACTTACATTCTAAAAGTATAAAATAATTTTCAAAGGAAATCACTAAAAATATACCAAAAATATCTCAATGATTTTTGGCTTTGAATAAATATTTCATCAACGAAAGTACTAGAAAATAATCAGCACATAGACTAAGTTGTGTCACATCAACTTTTTCAAGAAATAAAAATCAGTTTGACATTTATAAAATTGCACAGACTAATGAAGAAAAATATTCATAAAACTTAGACAAAAAAAATAGTTAAATTCTTCCCATAATCTGTACCGAGGACTCTAAATTTCAATGTTTTTTTTTTAAAAAAACCTATTTCAATTTTAGAAGAAGAAACATACCAGGTGCTCACGCTAATTAGTAGTACACAGCAAAAATACTCAATACCTTAGCTAACATATTTCTGTATGTGCTTTCTTTATGAAAGTATTTAAAATGTTTACTTGACTATACCTTCATTCTCAAATGCATCTAGCTCCTTTTTCCTCTCATTCTGTATTCTAAAATAAATTCTGCTCAGGTAATGGACATTTAGTATAAGATAGGAAGTGTTTCAAGACAAGCTTCATAGTCCTGTTGTATGCTTTTGTCCCTTTTAAAACCAATGAGTATATTTATGTTTAATGTCTGCAAGGTGACAAGAAGGATACTGAAGTTGTCATCAGTGTCAGGAAGGAGTCTAGATTTATCAGTAAGAAAGAGAAGGAAAAGCATTTGAGACAGCTAATCTGGAAGAGATGGATGGAAGATGCCTGCAGGAGATATTCATACCTAACTGAAAAGAAATAATTCAAAAAGAGTAAGCTTTCCCAACTGCAAGGAAAAATAAAATTTACTCCCATAACACTCATAGAATTATTGTTATAAAATGGACCATCTATCTTTTCCTCTCATTTTATAAGCAAGAAAATTAAGGCCCAGATAGGTCTATCAAATTTGCCCCAGTTATACAGCACTTGGTCCACAACTTAAGTCTCCAGATACCCTGCATTATATTTTATCATTTCCGCAATTGTTTAACTATGTATAGTATATTTAGTAATTCATGCTCTAAGTCAGAAATCAATCAATTGATACCAATTATGAAATGTATCAACAGCCAAATGTGAAGGAAAAAGTTGTTTTTTTCCCCAGTATATTGTTTCCTTAGCAAAACAACTTTTTTTTTTTTTTTTTTTTTTGAGACAGAGTCTCGCTTTGTTGCCCGGGCTAGAGTGAGTGCCGTGGCATCAGCCTAGCTCACAGCAACCTCAAACTCCTGGGCTCAAGCAATCCTTCTGCCTCAGCCTCCCGAGTAGCTGGGACTACAGGCATGCGCCACCATGCCCGGCTAATTTTTTTCTATATGTATTTTAGTTG